>SJYV01026263.1:1496921-1578452 GCA_006410875.1 Neotragus pygmaeus
GCCCCCGACCCAGGGACCCGCGCCGCACGCGCCCACCCAGCCCTGTCCGCTCCACCGGGCCCTGCCCTACGCCCCGCCGGCTCCTGTCAGCCGGCGCCCGCACAAGCTGAGAGCACAGATCCGTCCACCCGCCCCGCTTGCTCTCAAGCGGCCCTACCGGGCGCGCGCAGCTCACCAGGGCCGAGGTGCCTGAGGCGCCGCTGCCGAAGTCCCCACTGCAAAGCCCGGCAAAGCCTCCAACCGCTACCGCCTCCCGCCTGGCACTGAGAGCTGCGCGGGGGAGGGGCGCGGACTGCCGCCACCGCCCCCGCCGCCGCACGCAGGCCCCGCCCCGCGCCGTGCCGCGCCCAACCAGGGCCGCCGCGCTGCGGCACGCCACGCCCACTTCCGGGAGGGGAAGCCCGCTTCCCACCCCGCATTCCACGCCTCACTCTCCCTAGCGCCTCCTCTGGTCGCGCTGAGGGATGCAGGTAGGCCTTGGAAGAAGGCGGTGCCCAAGCGCAAGCACCGCCCACTAGCCCTCGGAGTGACCGGAGAGCCACGCCCACTGCCCCCTCAGAACTGGGAGCGGCGACCTTAGAGCCCGCCCACTGGCCTGCTTGGTTCGGCCGAGCCACATTCCCTGGCTCCTCAAAAATTCCCGAGTCCCTTAAAACCGTAATGTCAGCTCCTCTAAGCTCCGCCCACTGCCCCATCTGAACCCTTCTCCGGCTTCTTGGGTCCTTAAGCCCAGCTCCCCTCCCATCCCTTCAGAACTGTCCCTTCTGCGTCACAAACCCAGTCCCAACTTCTAGAAGCCCCGCCCACGGGCAACAACCCTCATTTGTGGCATCGCAATTCCCGCCCGGGAGTTGGTGATGGACAGGGAGGCCTGGCGTGGTGCGGCCCATTGGGTCGCAAAGAGTCGGACACGACTGAATTCCCGCCCAAGGCCCATCTAACTGTTTTAAATCTCAAGCTCCGCCTAGAACCCTCGAATCCCCGCCTCTGGCTCCCGAAGCTCCGCCTCTGCAGCCAGCACACCCGCCCACCGTTTCTGGGAACTCCTGAGGCTGAGATCTTCATTCCACCACACCTTGTCACTTTGCTAGCACAAGGTGGCGGCTCCTGGACTCCCACACCCGCGTATCCCCCACCACTACACAGGAGAGCCTATCTTAACCCAATTTCGCAGGTGAGGAAATGAATTACAGGGTCCCTCCCTCTTTTCCTGGCCGAAGTCCCTCACTTAATAACTGGGCGACCCAGGCCAGTTATTAACTCGACCCAGGGCTTCGAGTCCATCTCTGCTGCCGTCAGACTGTGTGTCCTGGGGCAGTTGCCTTCATCTCTCTGGACCTGAATTTCCTGATCTGTAGCATGAAGCTGTCCTCTTGATAGCCAGAGTCCCTTTCTCAAATACCAAGCTCTGAAATGTCAAGATTTGGGGAAGCTAATCTTCAGGCCTGGTAAACTGAACTGACAAAGCAGATCTTCTGATGGGGTAGGCTATTTACTTCCCAAAGCAAAACACCTTTGCAGTTAACAATGAGGAATTTTTCATTTTCAGCCTCAGCCACAGAAATGTATGTTATGTAAAGCAGGGTCCACCTGAACCAAAACAGCTATCAAAGCAAATTATGTTTCCCCTCTAAGCCTCAGGGTTTGGGGGAGGGGGGCAGGCCACACCATACAACATGTGGAATCTTAGTTCCCCAGGGATCAAACCAGCGCCCCCTACATTGGACCTACAGCCTTAACCACTGGCCCACCTAAGCCTCAGTGAAATAGATAGATAATAGACGCACCTTAGGAAGGATTCCATGAG
Source organism: Neotragus pygmaeus (assembly GCA_006410875.1). NCBI lineage: Eukaryota > Metazoa > Chordata > Mammalia > Artiodactyla > Bovidae > Neotragus > Neotragus pygmaeus. The sequence continues at coordinate 1,498,729 of SJYV01026263.1, forward strand.
GTCCCAGTTAGTAATACACTTATCAAAGAGACTGACTTGGCATAAGCCCTCAGTTAGTCATTATGCTAAACATTAAAATGCCTCTCTGGCAGCATGACAGAATAGAAAAAACATGGACTTTAGATTCTGACAGACTTGGCTCTAAATCCAGGCTCCACTTCTTACCAGTTGTGTGACCTCAGGCAAGTCACTTCCCCTCTCTGCACCCAGCTCTCCTCCTTTATATAGGGGGATTCATCCAAGTACTTACTTCAGGGAATGGTTTTGAAGATTCAGGAGTTTAGATTCAAGGAATTAAGGCATGGCAAAGCATCCAGCCTAGTGCCTGGCATGCAGAAGATATTTAAAACGTGTTGATTCCCATCTCCCAGTTCTATAAATGAAAAAATTAAAGCAAAATTTCCCAGGACATCAATTCCCCGCAGATGACACCACCCTACCACAACCATGAAATATACTGAGAAGGATCCCAAGGCATTTGTCTTCCAGTTTTATCCTTAGGGTGAAGAAGATGATTCTTGCACAGAAAGCAACCAAAGCCAGAAGCAATGCCACGTCCCCACCTCACCCCACACCTGACCCAAATGTGCTCAGTGGAGAGCTGCTACTTCCTGAAGCAGCTGGAAAATTGTGTAACTCTTTGAGGTTAAAAAAAAAAAAAATCATCCCATTGTTCTTGAATCCATAGCAACCTCTTCATGGGTCCGAAAGGAAACCTTGGGTCTGTCCAGGTTGGCCCCAGATGGAGAGATTTAGGTGCAGGTAAGATGCGTGATTTGTGTCTTCTGCTCTCAAAAGCTGGCGATTTCTGAAGTAGCCTGAAAAGACAGACGCTAGATGAAGGTGAATTTAGTGATCAGGAAAAAGAAGAATGGTCCCATATCCTACATGATACACATGCCAGCTCATGTATGAAGAAGAAAGAACTGTGAGACCTGCATTTGGAAGCTCCTAAGAAAATCTTTTTTTCTAGTTTCTCTTAGTAGCAAATGGGGACCTTAGTCTTAGGTTGCCAGGGCAACACGGAAGCTGAGCTGGATTAGCCCTATGGAAGCATTAACATGATAAAACTATTAATTAAATGAAAGACTGGAATTAATCTCAGATTACTGGAATAATCTCAGTAGGCAAGACCCCTGCTTGAGTGACAGAAGGGGACAAAACTTGGGGAATATTAAAATTCACTCTCCATTGATCAATTTTGATTCTTACTGCTTGGAGTGCTTCCTTCTGCAAAATAGAACTAGAAATCATTGATTGGCAATGGATAGGATGTCTTTTTCAAAAATTTATTTTACTGAAGTATAGTTGATTTATAATGTGTCAATTTCTACTGCATAGTGATTCAGTTATACATGCATATACATTCTTTTTCATACTCTTTTCCATTAGGGCTTATTACAGGGCATTGAATATAGTTCCCTGTGCTATAAAGTAGATCTTTATAATAGTCTGGAATGCCTTTCTTAATTTAAATGTTTGATTTTGAGATAATTGTAGGTACACATGTAAATATAAGAAATAATACAAAGAGATCATGTGATTTTTACCCCAATGGCATGTGCTTTGCTAAGTCACTTCAGTTGTGTCCAATTCTTTGCAACCCATGGACTCTAGCCTGCCAGGGTCCTGAGTCCATGGGATTCTCCAGGCAAGACTACTGGAGTAGGTTAGTATTTCCTCCTCCAGAGGATCTTTCTGACCCAGGGATCGAATCAGTGTCTCTTACATCTCCTGCAGTGGCAGGTAGGTTCTTTAACCACTAGCACCACCTGGGAAGCCCTCCCCCAGTGGTAACATCTTGCAAAACTGGAGTATAATCTCACACTCTGGATATTTATATCTTGATACAAGATACAGAATATTTCCACCACCAGGAAGACCCCTGACATTGCCCCTTTACAGCCACCCCCACTTCACCCTTGCCCCCATTCCCTCCTAACCTCGGGCAATGGCTCATCTGTTCTCAGTTTCTATAATCTTTGTGATTTTAAGAATGATAAATGGGACTTCCCTGGTATTCCCCTGATTAAGAACCCACCTGTCAATACGGGGAACCCAGCTTTGATCCTTGGTCCAGGAAGATCCCATATGCTGAGGGGCAACTAAGCCCATGTCCCACAGCTACTGAGCCTCTGGGCCCTAGAGCCCATGCTCTGCAACAAGAGATGTCATTGCAATGAAAAACCTGTGCACCACGATGAAGAGTAGCCCCCCTTGCTGCAACTAGAGAAAACCCACTCACAGCAATGAAAGACCCAGTGCAGCCAAAAAGTACATAAATATATATATTTTAAAGAATGGCAAATGAATTCATATATTGTGTAACCCTAGGGGGCTGGCTTTTTTTCACTCAGTATAACGCTCTGGAGATGCACCGAGACTGTTACATGTTTGTTCCTTATTACTTTTTGCTGTTAGTTTTTTGTTTTTCTTTTGTCCCTTATTATGACTAAGTAATATTCCATAGAGAGCAGAATTTGTTTAACCCTTTATCCATTGAAGAAGATCTGGGCTGTTTCCTGTTTGGGATCATTTGTTATGAATAAAGCTGCTATGAACACTAAACACATTCATGTACAGGTTTTTGTGTGAACACAGGTCCTCATTTCTCCTGGAAAAACTGTCCAGGAGTTTAATTGCTGGGTCATATGGTACAGGCAGACCTCAGAGATACTGTGGGTTCAGTCTTAGGCCATCATAATGAGTCCATGCACAACAGCCCTACTGGACTGAGCTGATGGTAGAAACTCTGATGTAATGACTGGTCATGCCATTTCCTGGCTCTGACATCTTGGACATGTCATGTTACCTCCCTGGGCTTCAGCTTCCTTATCTCTTCAATGGGGAGAAATAACATTAACCTGTGATTATGTTTGTGAGCGTACCTGCTACAGATCTTCAATACAAGTAAATGCTATGATGAAGCTTGTACTTATAAAGCACATACTGCTCACCAGGCCCCGAGTTAACCAACTTGCCAGACACTAACGCTTTGATTCCTCATAAGTTGACAGGAAATATGGCTTTTTAAAAATCAGTGTTTTACAGAGGTGGAAACAGGTTTGTTACACAGTAAGAACTAACTGATACAAACTGAAAAGACCTCAGTAGAGGCATTCTATGTGGGCTCAGTAATTCCATTCTCAGAAATTTAACCTAAGGCAATAATCATGGTGACATGCAAAATCACAATCAACTCTCATCACTCAAGAGATATATTCTATAAAGTCAGCACACGCACTACATCAGGGAATATTGAAATCTGCTTCTGGGAGAAATATAATATTAGGTTTCTACAGGCTTCTGGTCACATGTTCGCCAACCAATCAATATATAACATGGTTTTATGTGTGCTTCTGTTTGAAGATATTTAACATTGTTGAAATATATATATGTGAGTGTGTGTGTGTCGTTGATTCGACTTCCCAGGTGGTGCAGTGATAAAGACCCTGCCTGCCAGTGCAGGAGATGCGGGTTTGATCCCTGGGTTGGAAAGAATCCCTGGAGAAGGAAATGACAACCCACTTCTTGCCTGGGAAATTCCATGGACAAAGGTCCCTGGCAGGTTACAGTCCATGGGGTGTCTCAAAGAGTTGGACACGACTGAGCGACTGAGCACACACACACGCACGGAGCTGATTCACCAACATTGAACTGACAGCCAGTAACAGCACAGCTCATGCCTGAATGAAACTAACATGTATTTTCTCCATAAGGCACCGTACAGCCTTCTTGTCCTTAGTTACTCTAAACAGCACTTTATCACTATACTTGGGTGCCATTATAAGTAGCAAAATCATGCCAAAACACACAAATGCTAAAAATGTGGTACTCGATTTATAGGGAAAGGATACTTGCTTCCAGTACGAACTGAAACAAGAAGTCAGAGCTTTACCTCCTTCAACCTCAGCTGGCAACCTGTGCATTGAGTAACTCAAATTTTTCTCCACTCTGTACACGCACATGCCCACGAATGACTAATAAAGGACAGCGAGTATGGTTTTGTGGGGGGTCACAAATTTTAACGAAGAGCTNAGAGCTTTACCTCCTTCAACCTCAGCTGGCAACCTGTGCATTGAGTAACTCAAATTTTTCTCCACTCTGTACACGCACATGCCCACGAATGACTAATAAAGGACAGCGAGTATGGTTTTGTGGGGGGTCACAAATTTTAACGAAGAGCTGAATTTGAAAATATAGAGTCCACAAATAATCAGGATTAACTGTTTATGCGGAAGAATGCTTATCACACCACTGTCTGCTAGGGAAACAGCCCTCAAGGGTAACAGTGAGACGAAATGGATTAATATCAATACACTCCAGGGTAGGAACTGGACAGAAGGCTATAAATGAGGGACACGATCAGAAAGACAGACAGGGCTAGGCACTGGAGATGATACACAGCAGCCAGAAATGTCTGCGCCTCACCCTGGAGACAAAAATGACTTTCCAGAACCCAACCACTGCCCTATCCTTTCATGGGGTCCACGGTCTCTGCCTCCATGTGTCCAGGTAACACCTGGACAACATGAGTCAAGGAGTGTGGCTTCATCCTTTTCCCCCTGTGAATCCTGACTATGTCCAGGCTGCCAGGAGCCCCAGGAGGTTTTTAAGCGGGAAAAATTAAAAAATTTTATGGAAGAATATTTGTTGTTTAATGATACATAAAAATGTTCCAGCCGCTGTTAGATGAAAAAGACAGGTCAGAAAACAGTATGTCCTGTAAACACACATTTTGTAATAGTATTTTTGCATCTATGCTCATCAGTGATGCTGTTAATTTTCTTTACACCTACTACAATAGAAATTATCTCTGAGTGACAGGATCCCAGTTATGGGTGAGTTTCCATTTTACGCTTCCTGTTTTGGAAAATTCTACTTCTTTTGCAAAGTTCATTCAATGATATAAATTTTTGAAAAACCTTATCTTTTTAAAGGGAAAGGAGAAATTCTATAAATTCAAGGTGTTCTCTCCAGACTCCAAGCCCAGTGTTACTCTCNGAAAATTCTACTTCTTTTGCAAAGTTCATTCAATGATATAAATTTTTGAAAAACCTTATCTTTTTAAAGGGAAAGGAGAAATTCTATAAATTCAAGGTGTTCTCTCCAGACTCCAAGCCCAGTGTTACTCTCTGACAACCTCAGCAGAACTCCAGCTGGAACAATTTCTCCAGACAATGCTCCTGTAAAGAGTTTCCAAAATTTAAACATGAATTTTGGCCAAAAAAAAAAAAAAAAAAAATCACGCATCCGCGTCAATCTCATTACTGAGATTGAGGTTTATTACAAACCTTGCAAACTGCCCAGGCAGTCTGCAGCAGCAAGAGCTGCAGTTTCCAAAGCTCAACCTGGCCTCCCCTTGCAAATCAGGTGCCTCAGCCTCACATGAGAAGGGAACTAATGCTCATAATAGCAACAAGAAAGGCTTAGACCAGAGGTTCTCAAAAAGGCTCGGGGCAGTTTTGCTCCTCACTTCCTCCCCGGGGGCATCTGGCATTGTCTGGAGACATTCTTGGTTGTCACAGCTAGGAGAGCGCTACTGGCATCTACTGTGTATAGATCAGAGATGCTGCTTGATATCCTGCAGTGCACAGGACAGACCACATCCCAGCCCACAAGAAAAAAGGCTTAGGTCCCAGGAGTCAGGAGTGGAGTGGTGAGACCGAGAAACCCTGAGTCAAACATGTACTGTGCTGTGCTTAGTCACTCAGGCGTTGTCTGACTCTTGGCAACCCCATGCACTGTAGCCCACCAGGATCCTCTCTGTCCATGGGGATTCTCCAGGCAAGAATACTGGAAAGGGTTGCCATGCCCTCCTCCAGGGGATCTTCCCAACCTAGGGATCAAAACCAGATCTCCCATATTGCAGGTGGATTCTTTACTGTCTGAGTCACCAGGGAAGCCAATACAGAACCTTATTAAGTCTGGCTGGGCCAGGGGATTTACAGGAAAGATCCCATTTAATCCTCATAGCAATCCTACCTAGGAGATAGGGCCCTTTATTTGCCCATTTTACAGAAGAAGAAACTGAGGCTTCTGCTCAGCAGGAAACCTGAGATTATGACTCCAACTTGTAGAATCAGGAATCGTGTTGAAGGAAGGGGACTTCCCTAGGTGGTCCAGTGGTTAAGATTCCACACTTCCAATGCAGGATATGCAGGTTCAATCCCTGGCCAGGGAACTATGATCCCACATGCTGTGAGGTACAGTCAAAAACAAAACGAGAATCATGTTGCAGGAATTCGTGGGCAATCCAGTGATTGGGACCAGGGACCATGGGTCCTGGTTGGGACCTGGTTGGGTCCAGTGCTTTCACTGGCAAGGATGAGGTTCGCTCCCTGGTCGGGGAACTAAGATCCCACGTGCCATGCAGCATGTTGCAGCTCGGAAAAAAAAATACAAATTTTCCTAACTCAGCACCTGCACTCTTCTCTCCCTACACCCTATACCCAAACACTGTTGTCTCAAGGCTGCATTTGGAACTTAATGGGTACTGTGCTCTCGTACAGAAATCAGAACTCCCTGAACATGCAGAGGGACATCACACCAGCCTGCGGTTCTCGGGGCCATGGGAGCCCCTGTTGAGTGGTTTGGATTTGTTCCCTTTTTCTTTACAGGTTTTGATGTTAGTCCCCATCAGCGGCTACCTTTTACAGCAGAAGAGCTAGATGGAGGATCATCTCTCTTCCCCAAGAAAGTATACCTCCATTTCTGAGAGGCGAGAAAAATGGCTTTTCCCAAAGGGAGGCTGAGATGGGAGAACAAATGCTCTGAGACACAGACACTTTTGCCTCCCAAACTGCTAGTAGCAGGAAGGAACCGTGTGATGTGGGGGTCTAGGGAGTTCTTCCTCTGTGTCTGCAGGATGCAGAAATTCTTCCAGCTGATGTATTCCCGGTGCCTAGAACAGTGCCTGGCAATAGTACTGTGTTAGTTACTCAGTCATGTCCGACTCTCTGTGACCCCATGGACAGTAGCCTGCCAGGCTTCTCTGCCTATGGAATTCTCCAGGCCAGAATACTGGAGTGGGTAGCTAGTCCCTTCTCCAGTAGATCTTCCCAATGCAGGCAGGGTACCATTTCACTGGGGGACCCTCAAATGTTCACCAGTCCCCTCTGTGTCCTAGTCACCTGTTCTGTGTATCTCATGGCTAGCAATGGAGGAATGTAGGATCTTTCTAAAATATGGATCAATGAAAAAATACTTTCTCTGTAGAAGGTGGAATAAAACAGCAAAAAAAAAAAAAAACGTACGCAGCTACTTCTTTTACAGGGCACACGCTATGCCACAGACTTTAGGTACCACTCTCTTCATAATTTGCCTCATTTTATCCTTCCCTAAACCCCATGAAATGAAAGTCGCTCAGTCGTGTCTGACTCTTTGAGACTCCATGGATTCTCCAGGCCAGAATACTGGAGTGGGTAGCCTTTCCCTTCTCCAGGGGATCTTCCTAACCCAGGTCTCCTGCATTGCAGGCAGATTCTTTACCATTTGAGCCACCAGGGAAGCCCAAGAATACTGGAGTGGGCAGCCTATCCCTTCTCCAGCAGATCTTCCCGCCCCAGGAATCAAACCAGGGTCTCCTGCATTGCAGGTGGATTCTTTACCAGCTGAGCTAACAGGGAAGCCCAGTAGTGTGAGAAGTAGCTGGAACATGAACGTTATATGAAATATTATTTAAAAAATAAAATAAAGCTGCAGAATTAAAAGGGCTTCCCAGGTAGCACAGTGGTAAAGAATGTGCCTGCCAATGCAGGAGACGCAAGAGATGCAGTTTCAATCCCTAGGTGGGGAAGACCCCCTGGAGAAGGGAATGGCAACCCACTCCAGTATTCTTGCCTGGGGAATCCCATGGATGGAGGAGCCTGGCGGGCAACAGTCAATGGGGTCACAAAGAGCTGGACACAACTTAGCAACTGAGCACGCGCGCAGGCACAGAGTTAACGCTGGCTGAGGACTCAGACTGCCTGGGTTTAAATCCTGGCCAGACCACTTACCAGTGAAAGAGCTAACCTTCCTGTGCCACGCCTTCCCCATCTGTAAAATGGGAATGTGATGCTAGCAGCTGCTTCATAGGGCTGTTATGAAGATTAAGTGAGTTAATGAATATAAACACTGAAAACAAGGTCCAGCACGTAGCTGGCGCTCAGTGCATGCCAACTGTCGTCATTAACACGACTTCACAGATGAAGACACTGAGGCTCAAAGACGTAACTGCATTGATTAATTTCGCTTAGCTAGTTGATGGTGAGCAGAATCGTGGACCGTGGTCTGACAAACTCTTATAATAGTTCCATCATTCCTGGAAGTTCCAGGACCATCTGCCCACCACCCAGGGTCCTGCCTCTGCAGCCAGAGTTCCAGCCTCAGAGTCAAGTGAGGACTTGCTCTGTCAGTTCCTAGCTACACAAATGGGTTACAGAATGTTTCCTCAGAAATCCATGCCCAGGCCTCAAGAACCATGGGAAAGACCTGGTTACAGCAATTATAAAACTGCATTGCAATAATTTGCTTTTCTGATCATAGCTACAGTAGCTACAGAAATAGCTACTGTACAATACAGGTCTGTGTGCTGAGTGTCCATAGGCAGACACTGTCTTATTTAATCTGTGCAATAAGCTGGGAAGGTGCATTGATTAGACCTAGTCTACAGATCAAGAATAGAGGCTCTGATTGTTGCAGACATGTGTGTGCAGTCACACAGTCGGGATTCAAATAGGAATCTGTCTTGTTTTGTGGTGTGGGTTCATTCGAGGCATTGTATTACTGTATTACTAACAGTAACAAAGTCAGTACTCGTTAGAAACCAACTCACAGACCCAGGGAACAGATTTGTGGTTGCCATGGGGCAGTGGGAGGGATGAATAGAGTTTGGGATTAGGAGATGCAAACTATTATATATAGGATGGATGAACAACAAGGTCCTACTGTATAGCACAGGGAACTATATTCAATATCCTGTGATAAGCCATAATGGAAAAGAATATGAAAAAGAATACATATTATATATAAATGTATAACCAAATCGCTCTACTATACTGCAAAAATTAACACAACATTGCAAATCAACTATACTTNAGCACAGGGAACTATATTCAATATCCTGTGATAAGCCATAATGGAAAAGAATATGAAAAAGAATACATATTATATATAAATGTATAACCAAATCGCTCTACTATACTGCAAAAATTAACACAACATTGCAAATCAACTATACTTCAATAAAATTAAAAGTATACGTATATGAGTCTGTCGTGTTTCCTGATGTGAGCTCATTCGAGGTCCTGTGGGACCTTTTACTACCAACCGTAAGAAACTCAGTACTTGTTAATTCATGCCAGGTTCTAGGTCCAGAACCAATTGTTTCATAGGCATATCTCATGCAAACCGCAAACCATTGCAAACAGATGCGACTATCATCTTTTCCTTTCAGAAGAGGCAACTGAAGCTCAGAGAAGGGCAGAAACCAGTCCAGGGTCACGCAGTTTGTTAAACAGGTTAGCTGGGATTTGAACCCAGTACACACTGTTACAACTATGGACTTTTTACACCGTTTGCTGCCTCTGTGAATGACTTCCAGCACAAAAACCATGACTTACACGCCTCTGAATCATCTCAACAGTGTCTGAGATGCTGAATAAACATTTGCTGAGCATATTAATGATCAAATGAATGGAGCCCTTGGTATTTCTCCAAGTGTTCAGGCAGGTTCCCCAGGTCTGTACATCACGTGGGGAATCTTCAGAGCACATGAGTCAGAGACATGGAAGCCACTTTGCTCATGATAACCCTTATTCGAGTTGTGTGTCCTCTCGTGAAACAGTCCTCGTGAGCCAGATGTTTTTATCTTTGACACTTTCAAAAGCTTTTGAGAATCCAGAGAAAGCAAGGAGCAATTAACTGACAGCAGCCTGCGCTTTCTCTGCTGTGCAACTCAGGTTATTAGAGGGTTTAGCTGGGCACAGAAGCAAGCTGTGAACATATTTTCCTGGAAGGGCTCAAGGCCACAAATCAAAAACCAATCTGCATATGGGAACAGCCTGGAAAGGGCTGTTGATCACATACATGTGTGTATGCATGTTCAGTCATTTCAGTCGTGTCTGACTCTTTGTGACCCCACGGACTGTAGCCTGCCAGGCTCCTTTGTCTATGGGGATTCTCCAGGCAAGAATACTGGAATGGGTTGCCACTTCCTCCTCCAGGGAATCTTCCTGATCCAGGGATCAAACCAGTGTCTCTTGATTCTCTTGCATTGGCAGCTGGGTTCTTCACCACCACCGCCACCTGGGAAGCTTTGGGCACATAAGGGGCTTTCCAATATACTCTGCATCTCCAGAGCTAATGGGAACTCCTATCAAGAGGCCACTTTCAATCATCAGGTCAATTACATGTCAAAGTCAGTGCCGACAATCTGGCGATATAAAAAGGAAAGAAAAAAAATGGCGCTCTCCATCATGTGTCTAAAGAATGCTCTGGTCTTTGGTTCAGCATATTATTTACCTATGGCTGTGAAACAAATCACCCAAAACAGGTTGGCTTAAAACAGAAATATCATTTATCATGTCTGGTGGACTGGAGATCTGGAAGAAGCTTCCACTGCGTGGTTCTGGCTCAGGGCTTCTCATGAATTTGAAGTCGGGTGAAAGCCAGGGCTGCAGTCAGTGGAAGGCTTGCCTGAGACCCCAATTCCATTTCCAAATTGGTCCACATGCATGGCTGACAAACAGGGGGGCTGTTGGTGTGAGGCCTCAGTTCCTCCTCAGGTCTGACTGAGTGCCCTCAGGACATGGCGGTTGGCTTCCCCAGACTGAGGGATTCAAGAAACCAAGACAGAGGCTGCACTGCTTTTTATAACTTAGCCTTGAAAGTCACACGCTGTTGGGACTTCCCTGGTGGTCCAGTGGCTAAGACTCCTCCCTCCCAATGCAGGGGGCCTGGGTTTGATTCCTGGTCAGGGAACTAGATCTCACAAGCCAAAACTAAGATCCCACGTGCTGCAACTAAGACCCAGTGCAGACAAATAGATTAAATAAAAATGTGAAAAAGAAAGTCACACTGTCCACTCAGGTCAGCATAACTCAGTATGGAAGGCGACATAAAGGCTGGGACTATAGGAGCTGTGGATGGCTGGGGGGGCCCCCTTGGAGGTAGGTTGCCATTTCTGAGAATCAGGTGTAAGGAAAGATGGCAGGTGCTACAAAGGATTTTAGGCACAGAGTTGTCTATCACAGCATTGTTTACAATAGTAAGCAATTGTAAACAATCTATGTGTCCTTCTACATTAAGACAGGCTGAGTTGGCTTCAGCACAGATACCCAGAGAAGAACTGGGAGGACATTATCTCACTTTGAGCAATGGCTATTTCTGCGGGTGGGCGTGGGACTGAGTTGCATAGGTAGGAAACTGAGGTTCAGAGTGCCCCGATGTGGGACTGAATGAAGTAGGAAGGAGGACAGCTCTTCACTGACAAATCCATCCTGGTAGGTTCTTTCTCCTCAACACCCCCAGGGAACTGAAAACGAGCACTTCAGCTTCTGGCCACCTATATGGCTGAAACACCCTCTTAACCAGAGGCTTAGCAGCCTGCTATAGGGTTTGATCCCAAGAAGCAGACTGCCCAACTCAATGTCAAGGATCAGCTCTCATCCACTTCTCCAATCTTCTCTGTCACCTACACTGATTAAGACACTGAGGGTTCTCTCCGGTATCCAGGGCTGAAAGGGCCACAGGAGATGCCTTCTCCTGTTAATTACCAACAGACGTGTATCCCTTACTCCCTTTCCCTCCAGTGGAAAATGACCAGGCATTTTCCTGACCTGCCCCCCTACCCCCGCCTCCAACACAGTAATTATCAGAGGTTGCAAAGAAAATGAGACAAATTTCTGGAAGAAATCTATGGCTCCATCTGTCCCTATTTCCCTACGGCTTCCAGATCTCAAAAAGCTTCTAGTGGATGCAAACATGGGTTTGTCCAGCCAGACTGCTGCAGTCTCCCTGCAGATAAAACTGAGTCCTACCCCCAGAGCCTGGGAGAATTCCATCCCTAAGAGAGAAGAGAATGAGAGCCTGAGAGAGCTGGATGCCAGCTCTTCCTCTGCCTCAGTCAGCAAACCAGAGGTGAGAGGGAAAAAGAAGAAGCCTTCCTGCTATAATCTGAAAAGAGATGAAGCAGTTTGGCACATGAGCACAGGTTTTGGCAGCAAATAGACCTCATTTTGATTTCTGTCTCTGCCAAAGACATGCTGAGTGGCCTTAGGCAGGTTGCTTTGTCTCTCTGTGCCTCCCTCGCCTCTCCTTAAAAAGGGCAGAATAAGAGGGTCTACGTGGGCTTCCCCGGTGGTTCAGTGGTAAAGAATCCGCCTGCCAATGCAGGAGACGTGGGTTTGNAGTGGCCTTAGGCAGGTTGCTTTGTCTCTCTGTGCCTCCCTCGCCTCTCCTTAAAAAGGGCAGAATAAGAGGGTCTACGTGGGCTTCCCCGGTGGTTCAGTGGTAAAGAATCCGCCTGCCAATGCAGGAGACGTGGGTTTGATCCCTGGGTCGGGAAGATCCCCTGGAGGAGGGCATGGCAACCCACTTCAGTATTCTTGCCTGGAGAATCCCGATGGACAGGGGAGCCTGGCGGGCTACAGTTCGTGGGGTCTCAGCATTCTGACACAACTGAGCACGCATGCACACATACTGAAGAGAGTCTGTCTCTCACGGGTGCTGTGAGGTGCAACGAGATCACATCTAAATGCTCAGCAAAGTGTATGGCACAAAACGTGAGCATAGTGAATGGTCCTCAGGATTAAAATGGGGCAGTCCCAGTGAAAGAAGGGCTTCCCTTGTGGCTCAGCTGGTACAGAAACCACCTGCAATGTGGGAGACCTGGGTTCGATCCCTGGGTTGGGAAGATCCCTGAAGAAGGGAAAGGCTACCCACTCCAGTATTCTGGCCTGGAGAATGCCATGGACTGTATAGTCCATGGAGTCGCAAAGAGTCAGGCATGACTGAGCAACTTTCACTTTCAGACCCACAGGACACCGGACTCGGGAACGGAGCCCACAGCATACATGTGTCGTAAGTCTGGAAATACCAACACTAAATGAATGGCATCTCTTGTTCTTTCTCTCTGGCTAAATGATTCCCACTTGGGAATCGTGGTGCTCCTTTATCACTTTATGGTTTATTGAGCCCCGAAAGAGGAAGAGTCTCGGATGCACCCTGGAGTCAGAGCCGGAGTGGCAGGATTCAAGACCAGGCCCTGCTGGCCTAAACGGAGCCTCTGCAGAATTAGGAGAAGGGGACCAGAGTGACGGGAGCAGATTGCTGAATCCCCCTGACCTCAGTTTCTTCATCTCTGAAGTGGGGATAAATAAGACACAGCCACCTGGCTGGGATGTTAAGGTCAGCCACTGATCGCTTGCAGACGGTCAAGCAAGGTTCAAACCCCACTTACAGGACCTCACTGAATTAACGGCACCTGTTCCTCCCCCTAATCTTTAACACACCCCACCCCCGTTTCCCCGTGACCTGTAACCAAGCTTGGGTTTTTCCCATCTCCAAGAAAAAAATTCCCTTCCTCCAGCCAGCATCGTCTTCAGGAACAGCCTTAACTCTTTCACCAACCAGCTTCTCGAGACCCGCAGCCATTTCTTCAATTCCAGTTGGCTGGGCCAGCTGTCACTGTCCTCTTCTCTCTCTCTCTCTCCCCCCACCCCAAATCATCTCTTTCCAAAGTCACCAGAAACCTGTCTGCACCCAGGGCTGGCTGATCTCGGTTGACAGGTGCCCAGGGATCCTGGCCCTTCAAGCACTGTTTGCCCCTGGCTTTGCTGCTGCTGCTGCTCGGGCTAAGTCATCTCCTGGGCAGCCCTCCCTCCCCCAGATCCCTTCTTCTTTATCTGCGTCCTCTCCCAGGACAGGGGCAGGGCGTCTCTTCTCAAACCTCTACCTGGCCCACACCTCACTGCTGGCCTCTGGGCACCAAAATCCAATGGGCTCCCGGACATCTCCACGTGAGCACCCAGACATGAGCTCATCCTTTTCCCCTACCACCCACCTGCCTCCCTCCCAGGTCCCCACCTTAGGAAACAGCCCCAACGTCCACTCAGCTGCCCGAGCCAGAACCGAGGTTCCGTCCTTGGCCCTTGAACCAGTCACCTCACTCTATCAGTTCAGCCTCCTGCCGGCCTCCTGAGGTCATCCTCTCATCTTCATCCCCATGATCTCACTCAAATCCAGCCCATTCGTCCATTCAGTGGTCATTTATTGCACGCCTACTGTGTTTCCAGCAGCATGGGAGGCGCTGGTCACTGGCACCTCTCACTGGATTCCTGGTACCCCATCTTCACTGGTCTCCTCCTCTGACAACATTTTCCTCCCAGAACCCTGAGTGACCTCTCCAGCACAGCGCTGTCCACAGAACTTCCTGCAGCGATGAAAATATTCTGTATCTGTACTGTTCAGTATGATGACCAATGTAGGTACTGAGCGCCTGAAATGTGAGTAGTGCAGTGAGGAACTGAATCACTAAAACAAATACTCATTATTTGGCTGCTCCAGGTGTTAGCTGCGACAGGCAGGATCTTCCGTTGCAGCATGCGAACTCTTAGCTGCGGCATGTGGGATCTAATTCCCTGACCAGGGATGGAACCCGGGTCCCTTGTATTGGGAGCTCAGAGTCTTAGCCACTGGACCACCAGGCAAGTCCCAGGGAACTGAATTTTTACGTTAGTGAACCATGTGTGTGTTAGTCATCTTGGGCTGACTAATGACTAACACAGTCATAAAAAAATATCACACTGGGAGACTCAAACAAAAGTTTATTGGACTTCCCTGACGGCTCCGTGGTTAAGACTCCACATTTTCAATGCAGGGTGCACGGGTTCAATTCCTGGCAGGGGAACTTATCATGCTTTTGTCTTAGAGTTCCAAAAGCTAGGGAGTCCAAATTTAAGGTGCCAATTCAGTTCCTGATTTGACCTGTTTTCCTGGCTTATAAACAATATCCTCACGTGATAGAAAGCTCTGAGTCTCCTCCTGTTCTTATAAGGGCACCAGCCCTATACAGTTAGGGGTTCACCTGTGTTGCTGTTTAGTTGCTAAGTCATGTTCGACTCTTTTGCAACCCCATGGACTGTAGCCCACCAGGCTCATCTGTCCGTGGGGTTTCCCAGGCAAGAATACTCGAGGATTGCCATCTCCTCCAGGGGATCTTCCTGACCCAGGGATCGAACCCAGGTCTCCTGCATTCTTTACCTTTCTCCTGGATTCTTTACCACTGAGCCACCAGGGAAGCTCCAGGGCCTCATACCCTTATGACCAGATTTACTTTTTATCAACCTCACTGGTCCCATACATGGGTACTTGGCTTCAACATGACTTTGGGGGAGGGGCAGAACTATCCAGTCCCTGACAATGGGGCTGGGGGCAACTGTACTGAACAATGGGGCTCAGGAGGGAAAGTCAATCATGTCCTTCCAGAGTCCGCAACCTATTCAGCTCCTCAGCGCCCTCAGGATCAAAGCCAGACCCTGGATAATGGCCTACAAGGCCCTGTAGAGTCTGCTTCTGGCTCATCATTCTAGCCCAGGGGTCCCCAACCTCGGGGATCTAATGCCTAATGCTCTGAGGTGGAAGTGATGTACTAATAATAGAAATAAAGTATACAATAAATGCAACGCGCTTGAATCATCCCCAAATCATCCCCCGCATCCGGTCTAAACCAGTCCCTGGTGCCAAAAAGGTTGGGGAGCACTGCTCTAGCCTCTACTTGCTATCTTGACTGCTGAGAGTCTGCAGAAGCCAGAGCGCTGGCCCCCATCGCTGGACCTCTACACCAGAACCCCACTCCGCCCAGAACATGTTTTACCTCCTGCTCCCCACACAACCCCACTTCTTCACCTCACTCTGATTCCCAAATAGGGGATCCTCCTTGGACATCTGTGAGGGGCCCTCCTCCTCTGTGTGTGAGGCAGTGACAGGCTAAGCCAGTGACACAATGTCCACATCCGTGGTCCCTCCTCCCAAGGATGTTCCCCAGGGATAAGGCAGAAAGGTGGTCTCAGGGACCTCTGGGTGCTGACCGGAAACAGGAGCAAGGACCCCTTGACTTTTCCTCTGGGAAGCCAGCCCTTGTGGTGTTCAAGCAGATGATCTGAGGAGGAAGTGTTTCAGTGGGATGAGCATGGGGCTTTGAAGTCAGGCCTCGGGGGTGGGGGGTTTCTCGGCTCCATTTCTGCAACTCTCATCCACCCACTCAATCCTAAAGGAAATTAACCCTAAATATTCATTGGAAGGACTGATGCTGAAGCTCCAATACTTTGGCCACATAATGCAAAGAACTGACTCATTGAAAAGACCCTGATGCTGGGAAAGATTGAAGGCAGTAGGAGAAGGGGACGACAGAGGACAAGATGGTTGGATGGCATCACCGATTCAATGGACACGAGTTTGAGCAAACTCTAGGAGATGGTGAAAGACAGGGAAGCCTGGTGTGCTGCAGTCCACGTGGTTGCAAAGAGTCGGACAGGACTGACCGACTGAACAACAACATCCATCCACTCACGACACTCTTTTGGGGGGGTGGGCATGCCAAGTGGCACGTGGGATCTAGTTCCTCCACCAGGGATCAAACCCATGGCCCTCCAATAGAAGTGCAGAGACTTAAGCATTTAGACCAGCAGGGAAGTCCCATGATCTCATTTCCATATCAGTAAAATGCGTAACAGCACCTCTCAGGAGGGTTACTGTGAGAATTCAATAAGGGAAAGGGGGTTTGAATGGACCAGGCACTGTTATAATCCTACAGGTGGAGCCTTTCACAAAATGAACTCGCCTCTTTGAGTTTTAAGGTGGAAGGCCTAGCTCCGAGCCATGGTGGCAGAGAAAAGGAAACTGAGGGTCAGAGAGGACCCGAAGTCACTGACCAATGGGCAGCGGTACTGAGAACGCAGGGGGACAATGTACAGCCTTGACGCCCTCTTTTTCCTGTTTGGAACCAGTCTGTTGTTCCCTGTCCAGTTCTAACTGCTGCTTCCTGACCTGCATACAGATTTCTCAAGAGGCAGGTCAGGTGGTCTGGTATTCCCATCTCTTTCAGAATTTTCCAGTTTATTGTGATCCACACAGTCAAAGGCTTTGGCATAGTCAATAAAGCAGAAATAGATGTTTTTCTGGAACTCTCTTGCTTTTCCATGATCCAGCGGATGTTGGCAATTTGATCTCTGGTTCCTCTGTCTTTTCTAAAACCAGCTTGAACATCAGGAAGTTCAAGTTATGACCAACCTAGATAGTATATTCAAAAGCAGAGATATTACTTTGCCGACTAAGGTCCGTCTAGTCTAGGCTATGGTTTTTCCAGTAGTCATGTATGGATGTGAGAATTGGACTGGGAAGAAGGCTGAGCGCCGAAGAATTGATGCATTTGAACTGTGGTGTTGGAGAAGACTCTTGAGAGTTCCTTGGACTGCAAGGAGATCCAACCAGTCCATTCTGAAGATCAGCCCTGGGATTTCTTTGGAAGGGATGATGCTAAAGCTGAAACTCCAGTACTCTGGCCACCTCATGCCTGTCTCTTATACACATCTGATTGAGTGGGTGGATGAGAGTTGCAGAAATGGAGCCGAGAAACCCCCCACCCCCGAGGCCTGACTTCAAAGCCCCATGCTCATCCCACTGAAACACTTCCTCCTCAGATCATCTGCTTGAACACCACAAGGGCTGGCTTCCCAGAGGAAAAGTCAAGGGGTCCTTGCTCCTGTTTCCGGTCAGCACCCAGAGGTCCCTGAGACCACCTTTCTGCCTTATCCCTGGGGAACATCCTTGGGAGGAGGGACCACGGATGTGGACATTGTGTCACTGGCTTAGCCTGTCACTGCCTCACACACAGAGGAGGAGGGCCCCTCACAGATGTCCAAGGAGGATCCCCTATTTGGGAATCAGAGTGAGGTGAAGAAGTGGGGTTGTGTGGGGAGCAGGAGGTAAAACATGTTCTGGGCGGAGTGGGGTTCTGGTGTAGAGGTCCAGCGATGGGGGCCAGCGCTCTGGCTTCTGCAGACTCTCAGCAGTCAAGATAGCAAGTAGAGGCTAGAGCAGTGCTCCCCAACCTTTTTGGCACCAGGGACTGGTTTAGACCGGATGCGGGGGATGATTTGGGGATGATTCAAGCGCGTTGCATTTATTGTATACTTTATTTCTATTATTAGTACATCACTTCCACCTCAGAGCATTAGGCATTAGATCCCCGAGGTTGGGGACCCCTGGGCTAGAATGATGAGCCAGAAGCAGACTCTACAGGGCCTTGTAGGCCATTATCCAGGGTCTGGCTTTGATCCTGAGGGCGCTGAGGAGCTGAATAGGTTGCGGACTCTGGAAGGACATGATTGACTTTCCCTCCTGAGCCCCATTGTTCAGTACAGTTGCCCCCAGCCCCATTGTCAGGGACTGGATAGTTCTGCCCCTCCCCCAAAGTCATGTTGAAGCCAAGTACCCATGTATGGGACCAGTGAGGTTGATAAAAAGTAAATCTGGTCATAAGGGTATGAGGCCCTGGAGCTTCCCTGGTGGCTCAGTGGTAAAGAATCCAGGAGAAAGGTAAAGAATGCAGGAGACCTGGGTTCGATCCCTGGGTCAGGAAGATCCCCTGGAGGAGATGGCAATCCTCGAGTATTCTTGCCTGGGAAACCCCACGGACAGATGAGCCTGGTGGGCTACAGTCCATGGGGTTGCAAAAGAGTCGAACATGACTTAGCAACTAAACAGCAACACAGGTGAACCCCTAACTGTATAGGGCTGGTGCCCTTATAAGAACAGGAGGAGACTCAGAGCTTTCTATCACGTGAGGATATTGTTTATAAGCCAGGAAAACAGGTCAAATCAGGAACTGAATTGGCACCTTAAATTTGGACTCCCTAGCTTTTGGAACTCTAAGACAAAAGCATGATAAGTTCCCCTGCCAGGAATTGAACCCGTGCACCCTGCATTGAAAATGTGGAGTCTTAACCACGGAGCCGTCAGGGAAGTCCAATAAACTTTTGTTTGAGTCTCCCAGTGTGATATTTTTTTATGACTGTGTTAGTCATTAGTCAGCCCAAGATGACTAACACACACATGGTTCACTAACGTAAAAATTCAGTTCCCTGGGACTTGCCTGGTGGTCCAGTGGCTAAGACTCTGAGCTCCCAATACAAGGGACCCGGGTTCCATCCCTGGTCAGGGAATTAGATCCCACATGCCGCAGCTAAGAGTTCGCATGCTGCAACGGAANCTGCCTTTTAAATATGTAATATAAAAAACCCAAGAAGAAAAACAATATATAATTTAAAAAATCACTGATACCATAACGCAACACACTGGCACCCACTGGCAGCTTCTGAAAACCAAAGGGCAGGCTGTCTTGGGGGTAGGGGAGCTCTTGACTGTGAAAGGAGATCTGTACCTGCATTTTGTGCAAAGAGCTCAGGACACCAAAGCAGAGGAAAATGGGGGGTGGGGGATGGGGGGGACAAGATGGTAATAAAAACTCTACTGAACAGGACAACAGCTGTGTGATGGAGAGGGTGTGGGGGAGGGGCAGGGCTGTGGTCCAGAGGGGGCCAGAGCTGGCTGGCCTACCAATCCTGTCTTTTCTTCGCTTACCACGGGCCCTTGGCTGGAACAGCGCCTGCCTCGCCCATAGGGACCGTCAGCCAGCGTTGTTTCTAGCAATGCCCCTGGCCTGGCTGTGGGCAGGCCGCCCAGCAGACCAGCCCAAGTATGGGGCAGGCAAATTCCAGCCCCAGCGCCAACCACCGCGGACAAGGCAAAGTATCCAATCACAGAAGGCGAAAGCGGAACGGCTGCCCATAAATACACAGTATTTGTAAACTATTATTAAGGCACTCGATTGTAAAACAATAATTACAGTGTTGAAGAGGAGGGAGGGAGCGGCCATCTCCTTGCGCGGTGTGGCTGACAGAGGGATAGAGGAGGACGGGGCTCTGGCTCTAAAGGGTCCCGCTAGGAGACTGACACCGGCTGGGGCCGCGGGGGCCTACTACAGGACAAAAAGACGAGGCGGTCACGTCCAGATCCACCGCACGGTGTCACTCCAGACCATTCAAGGTGACCCGCTCCACAGCCTGGGTGACAGGCGTGTGTGTGGATGAGGGGAGGGGAACGCGCGTGATGCCCTCATTCAAGTGACAGATGTATAGACTCAAATATATGTATCTGTGCAGGACGATCTCACACACACAGGTATTCATCTGCAGAAACAAAGTGAAGTCACTCAGTCGTGTCTGACTCCTTGCGACCCCATGGACTGTGGCCTACCAGGCTCCTCTGTCCATGGGATTTTCCAGGCAAGAGTACTGGAGTGGGTTGCCATTTCCTTCTCCAGAGCAGATGATAAAAAGATCAAGTAGCTGAACACAGGGATCCATGAGTACCTTTGTCTGGCCAAGATGCTGGGGTAGGATAAGAGCAGATGAACCTGCACCATGCTGGCCGGATGTCCCAAATCTCCCGCCACCTGGCTCCCCTGCCGGAGGAGCCGAGGGACTCGCTGCCCGCGCAGGTCCAGGGAAGCCCTGCTGGCTGGCAAGCCAGAGCAGCGTTTCCGGGCGGCAGACAGTGCGTTGGTCTTCCAACACCTTGGGTGAGATTCTGCACGTGACCTCGACTAGATGCCAGCACTTCCTCTCACTAAGGAGCAGGGCCCCCCCCTGGGATGGGGCCTGAGTGCAGAGCTGATGTACAGGGTTGTCCTGATGTGAATTCTATGGCTGTTCCGGCTCCATCCTAGGTATCCATCCTCTGGGCTTATCCAGGAGGGAAAATGCTTAGAAAGGGCTGGAATGCTTTCTTAGCTGGAGACGGTGGGATGGATGGAGCACAAGGGGGCTGGACAGAGTTGACTCCTGCCCGATGGAATGGGTGCCCCCACCCAGCAGAGAGCTGTTTGGCAGCCTGGCGTTTGGCACGGGTGCCTGCACTGAGACCAAGGAGGCAGGGGAGACGGGGCAGGAAGCCTGTTCTCAAGACGTTCATGCAGCGATGCACGCTGCCACGAGACAAAGATATGGAAGCCGGCAAGGTCACGTGCCAATCAGAGGGCAGCACGGCTTCCCCTCTCTGTGACCAGTTTCCCGCTTTGACTCAACAGAACTCAGTGAGATGACCTCCGTGAATCAATGCAAGAGAAAGACCTAGACAAGTTGAATCTTCTGCTGGCATGCCGTGCGAATGAGAGGGAAATCGGCGGGGAGGTGGAGGGGGAAGAGGAAACACAGCTGAATTTATGGGATACCAAGCTGAATCAGAAACCTTCTGCTCTTGCCTAGTTCAATACAAGCATTCCATGAAGACAGCCAGTCACCAAAACCCATGGCTTTCACAGCATAAACCTCTGCTGCCCACATTCGGAATTTCCCCCATGCACTAAGGTACAGACAAAGCACCGGTCAAGAAGCTTACAGTGCAAGCTTTCTTTTCAGAGACCACTAATGCATCTGTCTGTCGAGATGCCCCCAAGCCTGGTAGAACACTCTGGTCTTATTAGCATAATATTTAAAATAGCAATCCACATTGGTCTCTATGCCACTGATCTGGGAGAAAAACTTTCCTTCTCTTCTCCAGACTAGAATGTTACCTATCAAGAAGGCTTCGCTTTGTTCTGACGGTGGGGACCTGGGCCCTAGTTTCAATGTTAACAGACTAACTTCTGACAGTGAATGGATAACTGCCAAAAGCCAAAGACCCTCTCATCTTTGTGATCCTCCTCCCATCCTTTACCTGGATTAAAAAAACTATAGCTTTCAAAATGAAGGTCTTCAAAAATGTATTATACCCAGGCATGGTTAAAAAAAAAAAACCCAACATAAGCCTGTCATCATCAAATCTACAGGATTCTTTTGACACAAAAATTGACCCACTACATGAAATGCAATTTGGCAAAACACTGAACCTGATACTTTTTTGAGACCATGCTCTTGTGTTGGCTAAGAGAGAGGCAGAAACCCAACTGGGTTTTCTGGAATAAGTGGATCATCTAAGGTGATTCCAATTGACAGTGGTGGGGAAAACAAATTCCTATAAGGTGAAATAATATATACTTTAAAAAAAAAAAAGGTCAGGGAAAAAGTTCCTCGAGAGGGTTTTTTGCAAAAGCTCCACCCACGAGCTGAAACATGGGCTGGCCTTGTTTCTGAAACTCTACATGGGTTGCTCTGAGAAGCCGTTTGGACCAACATGAGACTCATTTACCCACTTCTGGAATTTGGCTGGCCCTTGAAGGATGTCTAGTTTCACTGAAATAATTCGGTGGACCCATCCGAGGGCAAGCTGCAACCGTGGGGAAGCTTCAGCCAGTAGGGGCCCCCCGATCCCTGGGGGAGAGACATTGGGGGTGGGCTGGCAAGGACTGGGTCAGGAGGAGGACAGGGTTTGGCCTGAGGTGACAAAAGAGGCAGGGAGGCCTTCTAACTCCCCAGAGTTTCTTCCCCAAGGGCCTGGAGCAAGCCCTGGGTTTTCAAGTAAAACCAGGGCTCAGGAAAGGTTTTCCATAAACGGCCTGATTATAAAGTATCTTCAGTTTTGTAGGCTCTGTTGCCTCTTTGGTTATTTTTGGCTAACCTTTGAAAATATGAAAAAAAAAAACAAAAAAACCCATCTTAGCTCATGGGGCGACACACTCCAGCCACGGTTGGCTGACCCCTGCATTAAATCTAACCAACCTTTGCTCTCTCCTGTTTTAACACCCTGTCTTGCCTGTTTACATCAGAGGAGTCCCTCTACTCTAGATCCTCAGAGGGGCTACCCCTGGAGCCGGGTGGGACCTCAAGCCTTCCTGGCCCGCTAGGAAGAGCCGTGGAGAAGCATGAAGCAGTGTTCTCACCGCAGGAAGGGGCGACTTGTAAACATCTGAGCAGCTTCCCACCAGTCCTGCTTCTCGGAGAAGCTGCTGCTGAGCTATTCCTCGAGTAACTGAGTGTCTCTCACTGCTGACCTCTCCCTTTCCTCCCCAGACTTGAGTACGTGTGACCTAATAAACCTGAGTGCCGGAGCTCCAGTGGGGTGACCCATGTCTCTGAAACCCCTCCCCAGCCCCGCCAGATGCTCGAGCGCCTTTGAAATCCTCGAAGGACCATGTGGGCTTCTGCAGCAGGTGAGACTCAACAATAACTTTGTGGGTCCTTCTCCCCAGGTGGGGGGGACAACGAGGACCACACATACACTGCCCACTGCCTCCACCACGGCTGGCCAGACCCGCATCACCCAGCTGTGGCAACACGCCAGCACCAGGAAGTCAGAGCTCAGAGGACCTCCACACGCCCCGGAGTCGGTCCGATGACGGCGTCTGTGCCTTCCCATCGCTTTAAGTAGCAGTGTTTTGGTGTGGGCAACTTTAAAAAGTCTTGACGCTTTGCGGGGAGGGGGGCGTGGGTCCTGACAGCAACAACAGAAAAGTTCTCTTTAGGAAAAAAAAACCCTTTTCTGACACAGCATTTTCCCCTGGAACAAGCCTTGGTCATTACTAGATTTTTAAAAATAAAACGCGCACAGCAGGATCAGAGGTAGGAATTCTAGTGCCATCCACGGGTCTCCCCACGAGGGCCTGCATGAGTGAAGACAAGCCCCTGCGGTGCTGACGTGACACCACGGCTATTCGTTTGCAGGTTGTGCATGGAGGGGTTTTTTGATGCCTGCGCATCTCCGTATAAATGCTCTTCTTAAAACATGAGTCTTCTTGGAAACATTCGCTTTGGGGTCAGAGTCTACTGGCTGACAGCTGCTGGTTCTCCCAGGCCACAAACACCCACGTTCCCCTCTCTCTTCTTGTGCTGTATGTTCGGCAATTTTGTTGCCTCTTCTCCCCTCTGCAAAGAGAAGGGGATGAAAAGCGAGGATAACACCAGTTGCTTAAGGGACATCCAGACAGCAGGGGTGGACCAGAAATCCACAGGGAGGCTAAGGTGGGGATCGCACAAGTCCAAATGCAGCCAGAGGTGGGTCAGCTTTTGCCCAGCCACGAAGGGCTTTTCAAGTTTTCCGGGGCAGATTTCCCTGATGGTTTCGAGGTTGCGGCCAGACTCCTGGCGACCATCGGGGGCTCGTGCAAGAGGGAAGACTCGCTCAACCTGGTGTCCTGGGAGTCGGCCGCGGTGGACACGTCAGCCTCGCTGCACAGGTCCTCGGTCGAGAGGTTGAGGCTGCCGAGCTTGGCCAGGGAGTGGGAGCGCTTGAGCGGGGACGAGACGGTGAGGCCGGCCAGCCGGAGCCGGGTCTCGATCTCCTGCGTGCGCTGCTTCACCAGCCCCGGCTTCCCACGGACGCTGTGGATGCTGTCGCTGCTCGAGCTCCGCGTCAGGTTGGAGCTCATGGAGGACGAGGTGGGGGTGTAGCAGATGGTCTTCAGGAAGTCTCTGGAGAAGTGACTGGCGTGTTCTGGACGGCACAGGAAGGGCGGGGGGCTCTTCAGTGGGGCTCCCTCAAGCAGAGGGGGGCCGGGCTCGAGCTTCTCGGGGCCTGGGGCTGGGCCAGGCAGAAGCGAGTCGTGGTTCTCCTCGGGGATGGTGGCCGGGCCGTCCCGGCACAGGGCCCCTGGCTCGGCGGGTGTGCCCCTCAGCCTCTCCAGCTCTTTGGTGTGCTTGCGGACCAGGCCCGCCTTCTGCAGCTGGATGATGGACTCCTGGTGCTGCATCAAGTAGCTGTTGCTCGTGGGTTTCTCAGCCTCTTTACTGAACAGCAGCCGCAGGTCCTTGGCTGGCTTCGGATCTTTCTTGGGTGACAAGTCTTCCTTCGCTGCTTCCGAGCCGGGGAGGTTCTTATCACAGTGAGAATTCTTCACGAAGAGGGACTTTGGTAGGGCTTTGTGAGTCTCTCTGGAAGGTTCCGTAAGGCTGGCTGGGGGCTCCGGGGCAGCCCCAGCCCCTGGGCCACTGGTGTCTGGCCTCCTCGAGCCTGTTGGTGGTAGGAAGGGGGTGGTTTCGGTTGGGCCAGAAGCCAGTTTCTCCAAAGCTCGGGACCTGCTGGCCACAGGGGAAGACGTGAGTTGGGGCAGGAACGTGGGCTGGGTGCAGATGGCGGGAGCTCCGGGGTTCTTGCATCGCTCCCCAAAGGCCTCGGGGGTCCCGCCGGCTGCAGGGTACATGCAGTCAGCGCAGGATTTGTAGGAAGGCTTCACCTTGTTAAGGATCCCGAAGATCACGTCATGCTGAAAGGGGCAAGAACATGGTGAGGATGCAGTACGAGCTGGAGACCGAAAAACACAAGGAGGGTGGCGGGCAGTGCTCTCCCTTCAGCTGGTGTCAGGACAGAGAGCTCTCAGAACCGGAACCTGCTCAACTGTGACTGATGCAGGTTCAGAGATGAGTTAGACACTGAACTTCCTGGAAGCTATGAACCCATGATTCTGGATGAATCCTTTGGCTACACGGCCAGGAGTGGGACCTCCAAGGGCCTCCCTTCTCAACCGCTGCCTCTGCCACCTGCACCAAATGACCCTTTCCAGTGCCCTGATTTCGCCTGGAAACCAGGGTGACTGCCCTCAGAGGATCGTTGTTGTCGTGTTACCCAGTCGTGTCTTGACTTTTGTGACCCCACCAGGCTCCTCTGTCCATGAGATTTCCCAGGCAGGCATACTGGAGTGGGTTGCCATGTCCTTCTCCAGGGGATCTTCCCGAACCAGTGACCGAAGCCATGTCTCCTGCACTGGCAGGTGGACTCTTTACCGCTGAGCCACCAGGGAAGCCCTCAGAGCATTGTGGGAACTGGTGAAATAACGTTTCTGGCACAGTAACTGGGTCTCCCTTTCAGAAAGGGTCTGGGGTCTGCAGCCTGATGACGGACCCTGCTCGTCTGGCATGACAGAGCGCGGCTCCGAGAAACCATCACCTGACTGTGCTCTCCGCAGAGGTGGCGAAGGGCAAAGACAGCTTGGGAATGACGCTAATAGACCCAAATGCGGGTGCCCGTGGCCTCGAAGAGGGAACCAGCCGGAGGTGGGCTTCACACACCAACAGGGTCTGTAAGATTATGTAAGACGGTGCTGCGGGATTGCTATCAATTTTCCCAAGGTGGCAGTGGTACTGTGGTCCTGATATATATGGAAGCATTTGTAATGGGAACGACAGACTGGGGATTTGATTTGTTTCTACCTGATGTGAAGAGCCGACTCACTGGAAATAACCCTGAGGCTGGGAAAGATTGAAGGCAGGAGAAGGGGGCGACAGGGGAAGAGATGGGGCTGGATGGCATCATCGACTCAATGGACACGAGTCTGAATAACCTCCAGGAGATGGTGATGGACAGGGAAGCCTGGCGTGCTGCAGTCCACAGGGTCGCAGAGTCGGACACCACTGAGCAACTGAACAACAATAATCTGGGGTGTGGGAAAGCGTATGGGGGTGAGATGAAAAGAACAGCAACACACTGGTAAAGATCAAAGCTGGGTAACAATTTATATGTCTTACATTTTACATAAGAAAGAAAGATTTAGAAGCCTTGCCTAACACAGCAACGGGGCAGCAGGGTCAAGGGAGCAGTGCACAGACGTTCCTCAGGGCCTCTGATCCTCCACTGTCTACCCTTCCCAAGGGCCTGCAGAACCTCTCGGAAATCCACCCAGGGGCTGCATGGAGTGGGAGGCTGCCCCCAGGGCAGAACGGAAGTGGCAGCCCACCCCCGACCCCTCACGCCTACCTCCAGGTCGTCCGGGCAGCTCCTCTTGCTGTTGTTGTTATTTAGGTTTTCCTGGTTGAGCAGGTTATCAAGCTGGGCTGCCGGCTGCCCCCACCTCCCGGCTCCCAAGGCCTCCTCCCTTTCCATCTCCTCCGCCTGCGGCGACGAGCTGCCCTGGGCCTGGGGGCTCCCAGGCTCTGGTTTCTTCATCACTTCCCTCTCGCAGAGTCTGGGACCTTCTGGGGGGTGTCTGGCTGGCTGGGACACCTCTGCCAGCTGAGCACCTTCCTCCAGCAGAGCGTCCCTCTCCAGATCCTCCAGGTGGACGGGGCTGCCTGTCTCGTTGCCGGGGGCCCGCAGCAGGGGGTCTGAGAGTCGCCGGAAACAGCAGGGCAGAGTGGGGCCCCCGAGGCCCCCACTGCCTGGGAACTCAGGCAGGGGGGTGGCCGCGTCCAAGCAGGGCGGCTGGGCTTCCAGGGTGCTGTCCAGGGTCNATGACAGAGCGCGGCTCCGAGAAACCATCACCTGACTGTGCTCTCCGCAGAGGTGGCGAAGGGCAAAGACAGCTTGGGAATGACGCTAATAGACCCAAATGCGGGTGCCCGTGGCCTCGAAGAGGGAACCAGCCGGAGGTGGGCTTCACACACCAACAGGGTCTGTAAGATTATGTAAGACGGTGCTGCGGGATTGCTATCAATTTTCCCAAGGTGGCAGTGGTACTGTGGTCCTGATATATATGGAAGCATTTGTAATGGGAACGACAGACTGGGGATTTGATTTGTTTCTACCTGATGTGAAGAGCCGACTCACTGGAAATAACCCTGAGGCTGGGAAAGATTGAAGGCAGGAGAAGGGGGCGACAGGGGAAGAGATGGGGCTGGATGGCATCATCGACTCAATGGACACGAGTCTGAATAACCTCCAGGAGATGGTGATGGACAGGGAAGCCTGGCGTGCTGCAGTCCACAGGGTCGCAGAGTCGGACACCACTGAGCAACTGAACAACAATAATCTGGGGTGTGGGAAAGCGTATGGGGGTGAGATGAAAAGAACAGCAACACACTGGTAAAGATCAAAGCTGGGTAACAATTTATATGTCTTACATTTTACATAAGAAAGAAAGATTTAGAAGCCTTGCCTAACACAGCAACGGGGCAGCAGGGTCAAGGGAGCAGTGCACAGACGTTCCTCAGGGCCTCTGATCCTCCACTGTCTACCCTTCCCAAGGGCCTGCAGAACCTCTCGGAAATCCACCCAGGGGCTGCATGGAGTGGGAGGCTGCCCCCAGGGCAGAACGGAAGTGGCAGCCCACCCCCGACCCCTCACGCCTACCTCCAGGTCGTCCGGGCAGCTCCTCTTGCTGTTGTTGTTATTTAGGTTTTCCTGGTTGAGCAGGTTATCAAGCTGGGCTGCCGGCTGCCCCCACCTCCCGGCTCCCAAGGCCTCCTCCCTTTCCATCTCCTCCGCCTGCGGCGACGAGCTGCCCTGGGCCTGGGGGCTCCCAGGCTCTGGTTTCTTCATCACTTCCCTCTCGCAGAGTCTGGGACCTTCTGGGGGGTGTCTGGCTGGCTGGGACACCTCTGCCAGCTGAGCACCTTCCTCCAGCAGAGCGTCCCTCTCCAGATC
Source organism: Neotragus pygmaeus (assembly GCA_006410875.1). Lineage (NCBI taxonomy): Eukaryota > Metazoa > Chordata > Mammalia > Artiodactyla > Bovidae > Neotragus > Neotragus pygmaeus. The sequence continues at coordinate 1,527,004 of SJYV01026263.1, forward strand.
CTCCAGGTGGACGGGGCTGCCTGTCTCGTTGCCGGGGGCCCGCAGCAGGGGGTCTGAGAGTCGCCGGAAACAGCAGGGCAGAGTGGGGCCCCCGAGGCCCCCACTGCCTGGGAACTCAGGCAGGGGGGTGGCCGCGTCCAAGCAGGGCGGCTGGGCTTCCAGGGTGCTGTCCAGGGTCTCTGGCTGGAAGTCCCCAGGCCCCGTGGGGTCGTCCACAGGCTGCTGGAGGCAGCTGTCGTCGGCCTGCTGGCGCCACAGCTTGTTGTGCCGCTGTTTGCTGGGAGAAGGAAGGAGGAGGTGAGCCAATGCCAGTGCCCAGAGGGTCCTTGGAAGAGGCTGGTGGGGCAGCCCCAGGCTTGCGTGGATGCCAGGGGCTCACCTGGGCAAAGCCTCTCTGGCATCATTTATCCCCAAGACATTCAAGGATGACGGAAAAGGCCCTGAGACCCCAAGTCATCGTGGCTCCCCCAGGAGCGATCCGTGGATGGTCACGTGAACAGCTTTGTCACATCATGAGGATGCCGCAGATGTGGGGGTCTGGCCCTGAATCCCATCCCGGCCCCAGAGCCCCGGCTCACGGGTGAACCTGGCCCCGAATCCCATCCCGGCCCCGAATCCCATCCCGGCCCCAGTGCCCCGGCTCACGGGTGAACCCGCTCACACCACTGATGCTCAGTCTCTGCTCTGCCCCCACCAGTCAAAGAAGAAACTGTATCTTTTCCTACTGCCTTTGTAGGGAAATAATGTGGATGAAAGCAGAGCATTGGTAAATTACACACATTCATGTGACCACGTAAACACGTGATGTACCTGAATAAAATTGGGAAGACGCCAGAAAATCGGAAATATTTGTGTAGGTCAGAGAGATTACAGATGAGTTTTAAAAGTCTTATAGCACTACAGTATTATTTTTATATAACAATTTTTAAACATAAAGGGTTAAAAAAAAATAAGAGGCTCATAATGAAATAAGGTCAGAGAGTCACCTCCGCTAACCTTAAGAGAGTCACCCCCATGGCGGGGCCGAGGGTTAAGAGATGAACATTAAAGGAGGTGCAAGCTAAGGGCTTGCTGTTGTTTTCGGCCGTCTGCTCTGTGTGCGTGGGCCAGGCCAGGCCAGGCGGGCCCTCAGATGGGGCTGGGATTCGAGGTCAAAATGCTGCGCAGCTGTGATCTGGCCTGGAGACCCCTGGCTGGGCTGCAAACTGCTGATGGTACCAAGTGACTGAAGGGCTAAAGGAGCTGATGTGTCCCATCCCCTCCCCCTCAGCCCTGCCTGCACATCTGTCCAGCTGCTTTCCGGCTGACAGTGAAGGAGTCCGGGGATGTCCAGAGCTATTCTCCAGACCCCCAGCTGCTTCTTCAGATGTGGCCAAGCAGCTGGTGGACTTATCCTGTGGCCTCCCCATGGCACCAAGCAGGAACAGCTGTCAGGAGGCCTTGGGCAGAATGAGCAGAAAAGGAACAGGGAGAGTGAGTGGATCCACCTGGGGTCACTGGGGACGCCCCCGTGGGGGCAGGACCACCCGGCATGGGATCCCCAGAGGCGGACAGGCCCAGGGAACGCCCCTCCTCCCTGGGCCGCCCTCTGGCTGTGTGACACGGGACACCTCCACCTCCAGTGTCTGTTCCTGACTCCCCGTAAATGAGGGATCCTCTGTCCCTGGCAGATCTTTCTCACGGCGGGGTAGGTAGGTAGGTGGGTGGTGGTGGTTAGAGAATTTAAGAAGCAACTACGTCATCACTGACCACGAGATGGGTCTACTAAAGCATGTGGATGGTGCTCGTGGGAATTTCACAACCACCTTACGAGGGGGTAGTGAAAGTCGCTCAGTCATGTCTGATTCTTTACAACCCCATGGGCTGTAGCCTGCCAGGCTCCTCTGTCCGTATGGCTTCTCCATGCAAGAATGGGTGGCCATTCCCTTCTTTAGGAGATCTTTTGAATCCAGTTCTCCCGCATTGCAGGTGGACTCTTTACTGTCTGAGCCACCAGGGAAGCCCAAGAATACTGGAGTGGGTAGTCTATCCCTTCTTCAGGGGCTCTGCCTGACCTAGGAATTGAATCAGGGTCTTCTGCATTGCAGGCAGGTTCTTTAACAGCTGAGCCACCAGGGAAGAGTAGGAGGAGGGGCAGGGGGAATGGGGTCAATTCTTAACTCAGGAGAGGAGACTGTGACCGGGGCCTCAGGATGAGTCAGGCCTGAGCTGCCAGTTTGGCAGCAGCGGACCCGGGTCTGCCCCTGCAGTCCCTGGAGCTGCCCTGCGTTGAAACCTGGCATGGGGCTGGGCACAGAGCAGATGCTTAGGAAACGGGGCAGCCCAGGCCCGAGCCGCACGTGGGGTCCCCCCTTGGATCAGAAGCCATGCCCTGCTCCCTCCAGCCGCAGAACAGCTTTCTGTGCGTGCCAACACAATCAACACAGATCCCTCCTGGAAACCGCTAATCAAACCCCAAACAATAGCTGTTTTGCTCAGACGGGCTCCCCTCCACCCCTCCAACCCCGAGGCAGGATTTCTGGCAGTGGAAGCCAACCCTGGGCCAGACAGGAGCGCGGCTGGGCAGCAGGGCTCTTGGAGCCCGGCTTTGCCGGTCGGTTCTTCCTGGCACATGGTCACCCACCTGGCGTCCAGGATGCCTTCATACTCAGACAGCTGCCTCATAAAGCCCGCATTGGGGCGCGTGATGCTGCGTTTTTGCTTAACGTAGTTGTAGGCTTTCTCCAGGGTCCAGCCGAATTCCTTCATTGCGTAGGCTATGACCGTGGAAGCTGAGCGGCTGACGCCCATCTTGCAGTGGACCAGGCATTTGGAGCGGTTCCTCCTGCAATGGTGGGGGCGGGGGGAGAGGGCATAAGCTGGTACAACTGCATTCTCTCAGGCTCCGTGAGACAGATATTTTTAAAACAAAAAACCCTGAGGTTATCTCATTGCCCAAACCCTCCAAGGTCTTGAGGTTTAGGTAGCAGGTGTCCACAGACCCTCAGAAGGAAATAACTTGGCTGCCAAATCTATTAGCGCATAATGGGAAATCGAGATGGAGCTCTCCGGCTGGGACCAAGTTTGGCAGGGAGAGAGCTCCTGAATTAGGCCATCTCCAGCGAAGAAGCAGGAGTCTTCCTGGGTTGGCCAGGATGGGCCGGGAGACCAGAGCCCCTTGGGCAGGAAGCAACCAGGTAGCAGTGAAAGGGGTTATCTGCAGAGCAGATGGGGACAGGGAGTGGGTTACTGCAGAAAAATGGGGTCAGTGGATGGAAAGCTCCAGGGCCCGGGAGAGAGAGCGCCTCTGCAGACAGGAGAACCAAGGAGCCATCAGAGAAAGAAGCCAAAGGAAACAGATGGGCCGATAGGCTTTTTGTAAGGAGACGTACGGGTCCGGGCAGGGCAGATTTAACAGACACAGCACAGCAAGCCAGGAACACTGTTGCTCTAGCTGTCGCTGCTCCAAAAAGGTGAGGGGGGACAGGCTGGGGGGGCGGGGGTGGGCACAGGCTGGGGAAGCCACACCTGTGAGGGTTTATTTGTACAGGAGGTAGGGCGTCAGCCTGCCTGCTTTCATTAGAAGCAGCCCACCTGTCAGGTAGAGACAGGCTCATTTCCTTTACCCCAGGCTTGAAATTCGTCCTCAGATCCCAGGTTGTTTTTTTTGGACTGCTGCAGTCTCTGCCCCAGGAACCCAGGGTAACTAAGACTTGGTCCTACATCATGGAGCTGTGAGCTGGAGGGGTGCAAAGCAGAAGGGGTGGGGGTGTCTCTTGATACTGTCTCAAAAGAGCTGTTTCCTGCTGGTCCTACTTCAAGGAGACAGAGGTGTTCTTTGGGAGGGTAAGGTGAGGACAAGACAGGCTGACACTGGAGACAGGCTTGAGGGCACTGGGGGATGGGTGACCCCATCCTACGTGAACAGAGTCCAGCAAACTCAGGTGCAGGCGGCCACGGCTCCAGGCACTTGCCCGAGTAGATGTCTGGGCAGATTCCTCCGGGGTAGCAGCCCCAAAGGTCCTCTGAGTCATGTCTGGCCCGCATGCCACCCCCCTCGTCCGGCTCAGCAACTCCCCACAGGCAGAGCGCCTGAGAGTGTGCACTTGATACAGAAGCCGTGCCTGGAGCCAGAGCTGATGATGAAAAGGGGGTCAAATGGCACCGGCAGGTGCGAGAGAAGGTGCTCCTTTGGGGCCCTGGAGAAGATGAACGACTTGGCCCTACCGGCGCCTGGGGTCCTGTGCTCTGCGACCAGAGGATCGGGGCACGCCGCCGGACCCGCGAGCCAGAAGGGGGCTGTGTCTGGGGCCCCCGTTAGTGTCCGCCCACCCCAGGGCTGCCCATCAGTGTCTTCCGCAGCCTGGCCTCTCTGGCTTCTCTGCCCACTTACTTTGCTTTGTTTATAAAGTGGTATGCCTCGTTCCAGTGGGCAAGGAGGTCTGTGGCCTCATCATCGTAGACTCGAATGTTATGGTACGCAAACAAGCCAGGGAAAAAATTATCTATTTCTCTAGTGACGTTTAAAATATAGTCAACACTACGATGAGAAAAAAAAAGAGAAAAGAACAAATTTGGAGAATCAGAACAAGGATTGACAAAAAAACAGAGTAATGAAAAACTGCGCATGTAAAATTAGGTAGTCAACAGGAATTTGCTGTCTGGCTCAGGAAACCCAAACAGGGGCTCTGTATCAACCTAGAGGGGTGGGATGGGGAGGGAGATGGGAGTGAGTTTCAAAAGGGAGGGGATATATGTATACCTATCGCTGATTCATGTTGAGGTTTCACAGAAAACAACAAAATTCTATAAAGCAATTATCCTTCAAAAGAAATTAAAAAAAAAAGAAAGAGCACAAAAGGAAAAAGAAAACTGTGCAGAGAGAACATTAAATACACATTTATAAAAGATCTGTATTTTCATGGCAGAATTTCATAGTGGGGTTTTTTTTTTGTTTGTTTTTTTGTTTGTTTTGAAAGTGAAAAGTCTATTGCTAAATCATCTCCCATTCACTGCAACCCCCTGGACTGCCTGCCAGGCTCCTCTGTCCGTGGGATTCTCCAGGCAAGAATACTGGAGTGGGCTGCCATTCTGGTATCTTTTAAATGCCCTCTGTATGATGGGAATATATTTATGATACAAAAACAAATTTCTGCATTAAAAAACTTATAAAAAGAAAGTTTTATTCAAAGCATTGTCAAGCAATGTTAATTCTAGAAATTCATCATATGTATTACTTAAACACATTTTTAAGTCTCTTAAAGCTTCAATATTCACAACTATTATGGGTATACAGAGACTTAAAAAAAAACAAAACCCCATGTCTCCACTTTTAAGTAGTTAAGCTGAATATATCCATCCATTATTTATGCCCTTGGGAACTGCCTTAAATCCTTTTTCAAACAAGACAGGCTATAAATAAATAAATAGTCTGGAGGGTTTGCTAACCCAGTTAACCCAGGTTCTATAGTTCTCTACTTAATACTTACATTCTTGGAGGACCAAAATAATTTCAGGAGTTTGAAAACACCTCAAATAGATCTCATAAGAGAATACTTATAAATGCTTTAGAAAAAAAAAGAAAAACCTTTAAAATCATTTATTTATTCCCAGCAAGATAAAGCATAGACAGGATAACCCTCCACTTCAAGATCCCTTTCTGTTGAAAGAACACATCTTAACCAGTAGCTCTGAAGATATATTTTAAGATTTGTTTAGTCTTGACTTTTAATGCAGTAATTCAAGAATGCCATCATGTTAGACACACAGGATGGTGATTTTGTGGCTGTTGTTTTTTTAAAAAGATGTCCAGACATTTGTTCTTAAAGGTCTAGATTTATACATTTTTTTTACTCCTGCTCCCAAGCGTTTCTCAGACTGAGGTGTATGTTTTTTTTGCCAATGCTGAGTATCTAACTGTGGGTGTCAGGCTCAAAAGCACCACCTCAGAACCAGGAGTGGTTTGGGGGGCACTACTGACTGGCTCACGGGTACCAGGACGCTCAGCATCCCTGCCGGGCAGTGGGGCAGTGGGAGGTGGCTCGTGGCCCTCCCAGCATCCAGGTTGCCTGTACAGTTCGAGGGTGGCTTAGAATCGTTCTCCCTGACACCCACATTTCCAAACCCCAGGAACATCTAAAGCCCCTGAATCATTCAAGGAGGTGGCATTTCGAAGCACATCTGATTTAGCTATGCCAATCAAGCAAGCCAGTGGCCGCTTTGGAGACTGGGGTGTGGGCAATTCCGGGTGGGCGGGCAGGTGGCACCAGGGCTCGGCCTTGACGGGACAGCTGAGCTGAGGCTTCTAAGCTGCCTGGACGGATGAGGGAAGACAAGGGGAGCAGACTCACCCTGAGCCCTGCAGTTCCTCCAGGTTGGACGCATTCCATTCAGAGCCCTGGGGGACAGACCACACAGAGCCCCGTGAGTGCTGCACGTCAGCTCAGGGCTGCCTGCGGGATGCGCGGTGTGTGCCAGCCCTGATGGTGGTGCGGAATCTCAACAGCCCCTGGCCTCAGAGGAAGCCGACGGAGAAAGGCCAGTACCAAGGCAGGTTCCCTGAGAATCCAAGGCATCGTCGGGGAGAAGGGCAGGTCGAGGAAACCCTGCCCCTTCCCCCTCACCACTCCTTTTCCTAGGTCTCCTGAGGGGTCCTGGGCACCAGAAGCAGTGACCTCTGACCTCCCAGGCAGGAGAGGGCACTTCTACACCCCACTCACTGCAGGCAGGAATGGGCTTACCTTTTCTGGGAAGTATTTGGCAATGTTAAAAAAGTTCCCACCCTCTGACCTAGAAATTCCACTTATAAAAGGCTACCCCGAGGAAATACCCAGAATCGACACAGGAATATATGTGCAGGGATATTTATGGTTATTTATAATAACAGATCAGCAGAAACCACCCACAGGTTCAACAAGAAGAAATCAGTAACACAGATGATGATGGGTCCACATGATGGAGCCGCCAAAATAAATCCTACTTTTGCAGGGTATTTAATGACACAGGGAAAGGCCGCATAGTGAAAAAGGGTTTTCTAAAGCAGGATACAAAACTACAGAATCAACTAGTGTGGTTCCTTTCTTTTTCTTTCTCTTTCTTTTTTAAGAAGTTATAAATGCATTAAAAAAAAAAAACCCAGAAGACAGAAAAATAAACATTCCAGCGTATTAACAGTGACTGCCTCTAGATTAGTGAAATTGAGAATGCTTTTCTTCCTTAGACTTGCATTTCCTGGTGGGGACGGAGTCACGTAGTCATGTCCGACTCTCTGAGACACCAAGGACTGTACCTGACAGGCTCCTCTGTGCACGGGATTTCCCCCACAAGAATTCTGGAGTAGACTGCTACTTCCTCCTCCAGAGGCTCTTCCCAAGCCAGGGGTCAAACCCACATCCCCTGTACTGCAGGTAGAGTTTTTACTGCCGAGCCATCAGGGGAGCCCTTTATATTTCCTAACCATCTATATCATGTCTTTGTTTTTTTTTTCCCCAGCCACTCTGTGCAGCATACAGGATCTTAGCTCCATAATCTGGGACTGAACCCAAGGTCCCTGCATTGGGAGCTCAGACTTCCCTGGACCGTCAGGGAAGTCACACAGGTTGCAACTTCATATTTTAAAAATGGTTTTTTACAAAAACAAACCCTCCATTTCCAAGGAGGCAAAGAATACAGAAGGGGGGGGAAAAAGCCCAAAGATAAAAACACCACTTTGCCCTTAGGAAATGTGATGTACCCAGAGTCACAAGAGCAGCAGCACCCTCGTGGTCTCTCAATAAACTTCCCTTCCTGAGAGGGCAGACCCCTCTGGAGGCAATGGTCCCAATGGAGCTGGCAGTGTGCGGGCAACTAGCTGGATTTTTCATACTGGAGGGAGAGGCTCAAATATAAAAATTCCTTTGGTATCTCTCATGGAAAAAGTGACATAAAGCACCGAGCCACACCAAAAAAAATAACGAGAGCTCCGCTAGGGCTGCGAGTATCCCCTTGCCGTGATCACCACCTAGTGGAGAGACCAGCCAAGGTGCCTCCAGCTGTGTGTCCACCAGGGAAGATGATCCACTCCGCAGGGAGAAGAGTAGAGACAGGGCTGCTTTCAAGATTCGGGCTTCAAATCCACACACTCATAACCAGTTTACATACATACTACATTAAATATATATAGATCGGGGTTATAGATCAATATATAAAAACATGTTAAACATATGTATACTCCATTAAGTATGTATCACGACATACACATTTGGGGAACTACTGGTTACTTCCTACAGGCAGAAAACAGTCGGTCACACCTTCAGCAGGCAATATGCTCTGTCAACTTTCCCAAGGAAGTGATTTCTGCTCTGACCGTGGGTACCATTTACGAGTGCCTGCAGAAACTACACTCAGTGCTTTAAACACACATCAACTTAAGCTTCGTAAAGGTCCGCTGAGCTATGTGGGTGCCTGCTCAGTCCTTCCAAAGAAGGAATCTGATTCCCTGTCTACTCATAGACACTCTGTGACTCTCTGTGACCCCATGGACTGTAGCCTGCCAGGCTCCTCTGTTCTTGGGATTTCCCAGGCAAGAATACCAGAGTGGGTTGCCATTTCCTCCTCCAGGGTATCTTCCCGACCCAGGGATCAAACCCTCGTCTCCTGAATCACCACTGAGCTGCCTGGGGAGGCCCTTCTGCCCTGAGGTATAGGATGAAGGAAAAGTGAGGCAGAAAGGATTGCTCCCAGGCACCTAGCTGGTCAGGCTGTGGAACGGAACCTGCTTGCGGTGGGCGGGGGGAGGGAGGGGGTGGTTTCCAGTCTCCATCATGCCCTGCGGACCACGCACTGTAGGAACGTGCCTTCCTCTACGGTCCCCGACTTTGAAAACATGCCGGTTGCCTTCTATGGAGATGGACAGCTTTATGAAAATCTGAGCGAGAGACAGGGCGGAGGGAGCGACGGATGTGCAGACCCCGCTGGCCGGGTGTCAGCAGGGCCTGCTCCCTGCAGGGGCTCTGGGAGCAGGGCCGGGGCAGCTGTGCCCCAGCGGGGAGGGCGGGGCAACGCTGCCGCCTCCGCCTTTCCTCACGTCTCGGGCGCCTAGGCCTGATTTTGGGGGTAGGCATGCGTGCTCCCTGCAGTGACTAGGCTTTTTTTTCCAGCCCGCAGACCATTTGGAGGGGGTTTCTGGTAGTGACCGAGGAAGGCGGGAAGGTGGTGTGTGTCTGAAAAGGGCAGCCAGCCGTGATGCCAGAGAGCNGCCTGATTTTGGGGGTAGGCATGCGTGCTCCCTGCAGTGACTAGGCTTTTTTTTCCAGCCCGCAGACCATTTGGAGGGGGTTTCTGGTAGTGACCGAGGAAGGCGGGAAGGTGGTGTGTGTCTGAAAAGGGCAGCCAGCCGTGATGCCAGAGAGCTCTTCAGACAACTCCCCGCAGCTCAGCTGGGAGCCTCAGCTCCAGCGTCTGGCTCGGTAAGCAAACCAGTAGGCTGCAGGCCAGAGAAAAGGGTCAAGAGGGGAGTTCCCGTAAAAGTCAGGACGGAGGCTCCAGGAACTCAAGTTTCTCCCCCTCATGACTTGCTGCAAACTCTGAACAAATCCCGGTCTGATTTACATCCCCAACCCCAAGCCAGGCCCCACGGGACACTGTGCCTCTTACGAGATAAAGATGGTCGAAGATGAGAGAGGGCTTGTCCATCTGTCCCAAGATAAGGAGCATCTCGTTGTCTATGAATTCCTTGAATTCTTTCAGGTTACAGTTCATCTGTTTCTCTAATTCATTACGAATCTGCAGAGTGGAAAATATTAGGAGGGTTTAAAAAAAAAAAAACCCCGACAAACCAGTTCCTTCAAAGAAGTCAAGTCACAACATGAACTATGCTGCTGCTGCTGTCCAGTCTCTTAGTCGTGTCTGACTCTGCAACCCCTTGATCTGTAGCCCCCCAGGTTCCTCCGTCCATGGGATTTCCCAGGCAAGAATACGGAGTGGGTTGCCGTTTCCTCCTCCAAAGGATCCTCCTGACCCTGGGATCGAACCTGTGTTTTCTGCATTGGCAGGCAGATTCTTTACCTCTGAGCATCCTGAGAAGCCCAACTGTGGCTGTTTTCAAAGGAAGCATTTGGGGGCTTTTTTCAAGAGTCATCACATATGCATTTAGACATAGCAAACACATGGGTAGATGGCAGGAATACAGGCTACTCGGCCTCAAAGTGACTGACTGGGGGACGTTTATTATTTCAAAGAAGGAATCTGATTCCCTGGGATCTTTTCTACTGAGTTGAAAGCACTTAATGCTTTTCCAATGCTCAAATCTATCACCGTGAAAACATAAGATCAGTTTCATCTCGCTTTGGAAGATACCATGATGGGCTTCATTGTGTATTATTTCATAAAAAGACTGTTTTATACACCGTCAACCTGCTACTGAATTCAGCTGTTACTATAATTCACAGCATTCCGTGGACAAAAAGCAACAGAAAGAAGAAAACGAGTGATCCAGAAAAACATTAAAGGGTGGTTTCATCTGGCTTTGGAAGGATTTTTTTTACACGTGCTAATTCGTAAACAGATGGTATGTGACTTTTTTACAATGGTAGCTTCAACCTCTCGGCTCTACCCAACCAGAAGCAGGGACTCCCGTGACCTCGGCCTGCCCAGCAGGGACATGCTCTTACTTCTTTGGACGTCACATTCTCCAGATCTTGACTCATCATGATGCTCCGTAGTTTGGCTTTGATAAGACGCTCCGTCCTCTCCCCTTCGGTTGGCCTGGGGAGAAGTCGTGTTTAGGGATGTGCAGAACTGAAGAGGCCTGCGGTTGGCATTCACAAAACCCCAGCTGCGCCTGGGCGGCACAGGGCATGGCTCGGGCACGTTCTCAGTGAGAAGGGAAGAGGGGCAGGGATGTCCCCTGAGGATGCAAACGCTGGTGGTGAGGCACTCTCACTCCTTGTGCGGGTCTGCAGAGCCCCAGACTCTCAGGGCTGGAGGCTGGAACCCCCGGGGCCCTCAGGAAGCCCATGGCCCAGCTGCATCCGGCTCCTGTTACCTCCTTACACATTTAAACGGAATCAACATCTTCGAGCCTCCCTGCACCTTCTACAGGCCAGCCTGATCCTGACCCTGGGGCCCCATGGACTGAACAGGACAACCCTTATCGCACGTGACGCGCCTTCTTTATACTCGAAGACACATATTCTCACCAATGCTCTTGTAATTTCTTGGAGGCCTCATACATGTGGCTTCTGTCCTCCCCACATATGCTGGGCTCCCCTCCATCTATAGCCCTCCTACATGCGATGTCCCTGAGGAACAGGACACTCAGGACAAGGATCTTACCAGGAGAGAAGGGGCAAGTGCCTCCCTCCTTCTGGGACTAGAGCTGACTGAGTGTGGGCTCGGGGCACATGGGGGCACCTCTACAGCCTCTCAGAGGCGGTCCCGGGCCTGCTTTCATGAAGTCGTGTTTCGGGACCCGAGGAACCAGACGTTACATTCATCTTCTACACTTATTCACTCTTACAAGCAGAGTAAGAGGCTTTGCAAACCCCATCTGTGGCCCTGGGGAAGAGGGGCTGGAGCACAGGCACAGGGAGGCTGATGAACAGTTATGGAGCCGCTGCCCAGAAATGCATTCACAACTGAATTCATCTATCATTTCCAAAGGGGGAGTGGAAGTCACAGATCCTCCCCCCAGCCAAAGACAACCCCCGGGGGCTGCAGGTCAGGAACCCCTGCCTGCAGTGCTGGTTCTGGGACATGATGAGGCTGGGATGCTGTGCGGGCCAGGGTCCGGGGTCGGGGTACTCACTTGTCTGCGAACAGGGCAGGGGAGTCGGGCCGCGTGGACTCGAGGTCCTGCATGGCGTTCCACTCATTGATGCAGCTCTGCTCGGAGCCAATGCAGCTCTCGTAGTAGGAGGCCCAGAGCAGCGCCACACCCCCTGGGAAGTAGTTGTGCCGCCGCGCCACCTCGCAGGCCTTGTGCAGGACCTGCAGGGCAGACCTGGGGCCAGGGGAGGGGGAGAGGGTCAGGGACAGGAAACCCGAGGGGGCCGCACGGCCGCCAGGCACCTCTGCGGGCCTCCAGGATACAGGGCAGTGACCCTGAGGGCTGAGATAGCACCGGCCATCAGCCCCAAGGAGGGAACAACACAGCTTCCTAACTTGCCCAGTCGGCAGGCTCCCAGGTCACGTTCCATCTGCGGGTGGGCTCCCAAGGACGGATTCACTGCTGAGGCTGCAGTTACCTTGAAGGCAGGGACCCCAGTTTAGCAGAGCAGTTGGAAGGAAAGCTTCCTCAACACGTGGCACAGAAGGCTGGTTGTATCCTCAGTCAGTTAATTTTCAGCTCCCTCCCATCAATGTCAGAATAGCTTAGATGCTCAGATTTCCTAGGGAAATGAGTTCTAGAAACTAATTTTAATATGAGAACTAACTGCAGAAGAGGTTTGGGAAGGCAGAGTGGGGCAGAAGAAACGAAACTGCCAATGCATATGGTAGCAGCCAATTTACTTATCCGTTTCCTACTTCTTTTTACAAAAATATCTGCTGAGTATTTCTCAGTGAATGGGGTGAATCAGGTATCAATGAAGGGTGGACAAACGAGGCCTTGGATGGAAAAATTATCAGAGAATGAATGGCTATAGCGTAAGACACTGTGTCGGGGCCATCCCTTCAAAGACTGGAGACAGAATTACCACATGATCTAGAAATTCCACTCCTAGGTACATTCCCCAAAGAACTGAAAGCAGGGATTTAGCAGATACTTTGTCCACCAGAGGTCACAGCAGCTCTATTCATAGCTGCCAAAAGGAGGAAGTGACCCAAATGTCCATCAAGAGACGAACTGATAAACAAAAGCAGTATATCCATATAATAAACTTACTGTTCAGCCTTAAAAAGGAATTAAGTACTGCAACATGGATGAACCCTGAAAACATCGTGCTAGGTGCAAGAAGCCAGACACGAAAGGATGGGATGCTGTATGATCCCACTTACGTGAGGGACCCAGAACAGGTAAAGTCAGAAAGCGTGCGAAAAATAGAGGCTGCCAGGCGCTGGGAGGGGGGCAATGGGGAATTAACGTTCAACAAATGCAGAGCTTCTGTTTCAAGTGATGAAAAAGTTCTGGAAGTGAACAGTGATGATGGGCGTACAACACTGTAAATGTACTTAATGTCACTGAACTGCAACCTTAAAAAATGCTTAAGGGACTTCCCTGGAGGTCCAGTGGTTAAGACTCCGAGCTCCCAATGCAAAGGGTGTGGGTTCAATGCCCCGGTTGGGGAACTGAGATCCCACACACTGCACAGAGTGGCCAAAAAAAAAAATGCTTAAAATGGTCAATTTTATGTTACATATATTTTGCCACACACATAAAATAAACATACCCAAACGTGCTTCTCAGGAGATGGGGTTTTTTAATTTGTGTTGTCAGCTAGGAAAATATTTGTAAGGAGTTAAAAGTCCCTGAAACTACACTTACCACATAGCCTGGACAGACACAGGCTTGAAGACGTGCATCCTCCCAGCGGTGCTGACACTGAATCCACTGGGAATGAAAAACAAAAGACAGCGTGGTGAGAAGGTGGAGCCCCCAACCAGTCACTGCCAGCTGGTGGGGGACACCCCGAGGACAGGTCTGCCTCATACTGTCTAATGAGGGACCATAGGCCACAGAGACAAGGGCAAAAGCGAAAAAAAAAAAAGAGAGAGAGAGAGAGAGAGAGAGAGAGAGAGAGGTTCTCAGACCCGGAAGACTGGCTTTTAACCCAGCAACGCAGTCAGCCGAAAACCGAAAACCCAGCAAAAGGCAACCGCAGCACTGGACACTCTCGCTTCACTTGCCCACCCCGCTCCCCTACTTCTGGCCCCACACACACTATCTAGGTGTTTTTTTTTTCATTAGGGTCTTAGTTGCAGGCATGTGGGATCTAATTCTCTGACTCGGGATCAAACCAGGGGCTCTCTGCATTGGGAGCCTGGAGTCACAGCCACTGGACCATCAGGGAAGTCCCCATCTATGTTTTTTAGAGTTGCGTAAGAAACACATTAATGAAAGATAAAAGTTTAAAAGGGGAATATATATGGCAACTCCTTGGAGGTTCAGTGGCTAAGACTCCTTGCTTTCATTATAAGGGGCACAGGTTCGATCCCTGGTTGAGGAACTAAGATCTTGCAAGCTGCACGGCAGGGCCAAAATTTTTTTAAAGTAAACAAATAAAATTTTTTAAAAATTAGAAAAGTAATCGTAAGCCCATGTCTTCAGTAAATCTAATTTTCATTTTTCCTTCCCAGTTTTATCTACACAGCCACATAACTTTTCCTGCTGGAATCGCAGGTGGAGATGATTTCCCCTCCTGCTTCTTCCCACTCGTGGCCGTACCTGAGGTCCCCCCACCTGGCGGCCGCTCTGGGATCTGGACCACCCTCTGGCCACTGGGATGAATCCGCCTCTTCAGCGCCCCCTAGGGGCACCTGAAACACACTGCACCTGTTGGTTGCATGTCTCCCCTCAGCCCTCAGAGACCTGGAACTTCAGCCGCACCCTATCACCCGGGCACTTGCAGGGACCAGTCCCGGGAGGACACACGGTGAGTGCTCATCTAACAACTCAAGGCAAATGGATGAACGTCCGTTTAACGCTATTCTTGAACTTCATACAGCAGAAGATCTCCCCAAAAGTGGACTGTCTCTGTTGGCACCTCATGACCCAGGCTCCCTTCTCATCAGACGCGTGTGCGTGCTCAGTTGTGCCTGGCTCTTTTCGACCAAATGGACTGCAGCCCGCCAGGCTCCTCATCCATGCGATCTCCCAGGCAAGAATACTGGGGTGGGTGCTATTTCCTCCTCCAGGGGATCTTCCTGACCCAGGGATCAAACCCATGTGCCCTGCACTGGCGGGTGGACTCTCTACCGCTGAGCCATCGGGAAAGCCCAAGCTCCCTTGTATCACGTCCCAAATGGACCCTGCCTTGTGTGTCTCACGGGAGGGCAATGTTACTTCTCCTGACGTGATAAACATGTCACACATGGAGACCGTGTTAATGATTACCCAACGATGTCCAAACTGACTCATGTTTCAAAGTCTATGGTCAAAGAAGCCTTTTTAAAGAGGTCTCCTTACCCATCTCCGTCGAGGTGGATTTTTGTGTCACTCCACAGTCGGAGAACCATCCCGATGGTACAGCTTTTACTACACAGGAGGGAAGAGGAGACGTCTGGAGTTAGGGTCCACCCTCCTGCACGAGGCCTTCCTGCGCTGTGTCTCCACCCAGCTGGTGCAGCTCATGGCGGGGAACCACTACCTGCCCCGGGTCCCGCTGCCTAGGGGTGTATCTGCCTGCAGGGACAGCCCACCACTGAATTCGAAAAGACACGGGCCCAGGATGGCCAGAAACCCCAGCTTAGAGACAGTCACGGTGGACCGTGACTCCATAAATGCTAGGTCTCAGCTGCAGCTCTCAGGGGCCAGGAGCAACCAGTGGACCACACGCCCGCAGTGCAGCAAGAGTGAAGCCGACAACGCAGGCACGCGCCTGGCACGAGGCCACACACAGTCTGGGGGACACAGGCAAATCGTGGCAGCTACCCTCAGTCTCTTGTCCTGGGGTGGCAGGGGCGGGGAAAGTGCCAACACCAGGACTGGAGTCTGGGCCTCTGTTTCTGTAGCTGCTGTGCAGTTGGTGTTTTAAAATCGAGCTTAATCTGCGTTTTGGGTTTTTTTTTCTGCCCATCCTAACAGCCATATGATACCTGACCACTTTAGGCATCATAGCCTGGCACTGCTGAGAAACACAGATGGAAAGAAAAGGCTTTATCAGAGGGTCTCCTCGGATCCCTATGAAAATTCTTCAGGCATTTGAAAGAGTTGGCTTGTGAGAAACAGCCGTCACTTCCAGAGCCAGCTCAGACCACCTCTGGGGACCCTACACGGACATCTCTCTGCTATGGGCTGACAGCCCCCAAGGGACTACGGCTATGCACACAAAACCGTGCCACAGGCAGTCCTCGGGTTCAGGAAACCCACTCAGTCCTCTGAGTATCAGCAGCCGTGGGGCATCTTTTCAACCCTCCGCTTCTGTATCTGCCTTCCTGTTACTTGTAACAAGCAATGGAGTCTTGGTCGCAAGGGTGTAACTAATGGCGGCCCCCTCGCAAGAACAAGACGAGACACAGTCTCCACGCCAACCACTGCCTCTGCAGCTCGTGACTTCTGCTATCAATTCTGCCTGAAATGCTTTTCCAACGCATCCTCTGACCTGCCCCAACCCCAGACTCGCCTGACAAGCCCCTTCGTCCTCTTAGACTGGGCTTAGCTGTCGCCTGTTCCTGAAGGCCTCGGGCAGGCTTCCTGCCAGGCCCGTGGCCCTCCTGTACCCATGACCACCACACACTTCTCCACTACTGGGCATGTCACCCGACTTCTGGCAACGGCTCCCTCCCCGCTGAGCTGACAGGCTCCTTGAGGCCAAGTACCGTGGATACTGCCGCTGCCCTGTGTGCCCGGGCTGAGCCTACTGCCTCATACTCAGGAGAATGCAAACGCATGGCTTGCTTAATGAAGAGCAGGTTAATGAGGAATAAAGAGAGTCTCCTCTAATCCAGTTTTAACAAATTCAGGTTCAGCAATGATCTCACTCACATTAACTTCTTTGATATGTAAGAAGAGTCGTTCACCTCCATTTAAGACACATAATAAGGTCTATGATAAAACTATTAGAACCTTGGCCTCCAGTTATTGGGAAATTCCCAACCTCTCTTTAAGCCTCTGACCCAGGACCCATCAACAAGTACTTGGGAATCCACGGGATATTAATCCTGAATCAGGCCCTTGATATAATGCCCATCGATCACATACTTCCATATGGTATGGTCAGCCTGGAAGGCGCCTTCCTGCCTTACCTGGTCTGGCTCCTGCTTTCTCTGGCATATTCACCACAACTGTCACCTCCTCCAGGAAGCCCTCCTGGTTAAGGTGCCCTCTTCTAGGGCACCCCTGGGACCCAGGGTTAAATTTCTAAGCAGAGTATAGACCCTAAGCTCTCTGAGAGCAGAGACTGGACCAGCACAGCACACGAGAGCTAAAACGAGGGGCTCCACGGTCCCCAGGGCCTGACCACCTTGTCATCTTCTGTCCCCACCATGGGTGTGGGGCCTTGGAAACCTTTTTCCAGCAGCAACTCCTGGCCCTGCCACAGAGGGGAGCCACCATGCAGAGCAGACTCACCTCTCCTTACTGGAAAAGTCGACTCCCAACAGGATACTCTCCTCCGTGTCCTGGCGCCCGCTGCTGTCCACCACCACCATGTAGCGGACCCGCTCTGCCCAGGCACTCTCCAAGCGCACAGCCTAGATAGGCGGACATGCTCTTGCTGGCCTGCCTTTCCAGGTGGCCGCCCCTTCCTCCACCAGCCCAAGACCAGAGACTTTTATTTTTATCTTTCCCCTGAGAGTTTCAGCATTAAAATGAAAGTCTTACATCTGATTTATATCCCCAGAATGAGGGACAGCGCCTGGCTTAGAGGAGACCCTCAAACTTCATTAAATACGGGTGAATAAATAAAACCCAGAGAAAGATTATTTCAGCTCAGCACAGGCTGACTCACAGACCTTATCAACCCTTTCCTGCACCTTCTGGGGGACAGAGGAGCAGATGGAGAATTTGGCCTTAGTGAACAGCTTGGGAGAATTTGCTATAATGTAAGAGAGCCAACCCCCCACCCCCTCATTTCCCGACCTCCCTTCCAACTCCCTGATGGTCAATAAGTGCCTACCAAACGTCACCATTAAAAATGAAAACTGGCCACTCTCGTCTCTTCTTACCAGCTTGATTCTATCTTCACAACGCAGAAGGTTGATCATGACTTGAAGATGCTGAGGCAGGTCCCCTATTGGACAAATGGATAAAGTTTAAAATAGGTCACCCACCTACTTTCTAGGCAGACACCCAGGAGAGGCTGGTTTTGAGGGTCTGGAAGACCTAGACTTCCCTTAGTCCACTCCTGAATGCTGAAATGAGTATGGGTGAGAGAGAGAGTTCATTGCCAGGTTTTTTTAAGTTGCTTTTGTTTTCTGAACTAATTGCAATATGTGTTTTTTATTATTGTTACATACAAAATCTCAAATATACAGACAAGCCTAGAGAAGAAACGTTATTAAATTCAAGCAAATATGACTTTGCAGGGGTGGAGGCAGCAGCAACTATAGACACAGCTGAAGAGAGGGATTTGCTGAGGGTTGGTCTGAAAGAAAAAGGACTTGGGGTTATTTTCCACTTAAAAAATCTGCCTTCAGTGCAGGAGACATGGGTTTGATCCCTGGGTCAGAAAGGTCCCTGGGAAAACAGAATGCATTCCAATATTCTTGCCTGGAGATTTCCATGGACAGAGAGTCTGATGGTACTACAGTCCATGAGGTCTCAAAGAGCTGGACATGACTGAGTGACTAACACGTACACACCACTTTCCGTAAAAGAGGGTGAATGAAAGACATGACTTCTATAACCAGGAGGGAAAACGTTTTAAGTCACTGCACAGAGAGAAGGTATGTGCTGGGTACCCGGAAATATAATTTGAGTAAATAGCAATGGCATTTTTTTTCCTGCTAAAAATCATATACTCTGTTTGTTTCCCCCAGGTGATTGAAAAGAGACAGGAATCCAGGGTCAGCCTCCGATCATCACTGAGCGGCCGCAGGGTCCCTGGGGGGTGCCTCTGAGCTGCAGGGCTAGGAAGAGTTTCTCGGAGATGGTGAGGCTCCACAGCCACGCAGGATCCAACCCACAGGAGAAGGGCTCCATCTCCCAGGCACAGGGGACCCCATAACTGAGCTTCGTAACTAGAAAGTAGTGAGGGTGTTTCCAATGCCGCTTTTTTTCCTAGCTTATGTATATATTTCAAATACGTCTGCATGGGGATCGTTCTGAAGAAATGGTTCAACTGTAAAGATGCTGATGAGGAAGAAAAGTGCAAGGAGTAATTCACAGAAAATCCATAATCATTTCAGGTTGTGCAACACTCCTAAGAAACAATTATCTTAAGAAAAAAAATGATCCTACAGATCATGATTAGAACCCAGAGGGATTAATCCACTGGACGTGTTCCTTTTTTTTAAACTAGATTTTCCCATATAATTTTTTTAAGTTGGTATGTTGCATTTTCATTTTTTATTTAGTTCAAGAAATTTTCTTTTTTATGGCCATGCGGTGTGTGGGATCTTAGTTCCCTGACCAGAGATTAGACCCCTTGCATCCTGCCATGGAAGTACAGAGTCTCAATCACTAGACCGCCAGGGAAGCCTCTGGGCATGTTCCTTTGGCAAAAAGCATCTTTTTAATCTTAGAGAAGGTTGACAAATGATGTGCAAACGGCACTTCCAGCCTCAGAGAGGAGTCAAATTTGTTGGAAACCTGCGCCCTTGTCTTCTCGCTTCCAGGATCCCACAGAGTGCAACACCTTACTCTGGCACCATGTCCCATGAGAAATGACTTGGAGGGGACGGTCCTCGGTCCTTTTCTCTACCCAGCAGCAGCTCACCTGCCGTGTCATCAATGTCAGGATGGCACACAACCACCACGGCTGGCTCCCAGCTCGCCTGGGGGCCCCCACCCCCTACTCTGAGTCACAGAAGCACACGGATGAAGGCGGACACCAGTCCCTTGTCTGATGAGTGGCTCAGTGAAAACGAAGCTTTCCACACAGATAGAGGCCTTTCTGGAAAAGGCAATGACACCCCACACCAGTATTCTTGCCTGGACAATCCCATGGATGGAGGAGCCTGGTAGGCTGCAGTCCATGGGGTCGCTATGAGTTGGACATGACTGAGTGACTTCACTTTGACTTTTCCCTTTCATGCATTGGAGAAGGAAATGGCAACCCACTCCAGTGTTCCTCCAGAATCCCAGGGACGGGGGAGCCTCGTGGGCTGCCATCTATGAAGCTGCACAGAGTTGGACACGACTGAAGCGACTTAGCAGCAGCAGCAGAGGCCTTTCAGTGGGACTGTCTGCTGAGACATGGAATTGCTGACAGAGAGAAATCCCAACCCCAGCCCTGGCAGCCTCACAGTCTCTGTATGTTAAAGTGTTTGGTAAGCACTTGCACACAAAAAAAGCAGAGAATGTGAGCCTGAAGTACAGGTCGGCCCTGGAAAGAAGAGTCTCGGCCCAACTGGACTGGCTAACATGAGCAGAATCACTCGACATGGAGTCATGTCCTCAGCTTGGCATGGGGTTTGCTTAGGGGCCTGTGGGTTGTCTGGGGGACTTGCTATGAAGTCCAGTGTGTGCCTGACCCACAGTCATGTACTGACCATCTGTGGCCAGTGGGCAAGCCCTGCTTTTCTGAGCTTACTGGCCACCCCCACCCCAGACCCCAGGGCAGAAAAGTCAACACACCAGGCTCCCTTCCTATCCTTGTGTTACCTTCCAGAGATGCACCAACCAGGTGGAATGAGGGATTTACAAGACAGTTTTGTAGTCACTTCCCCAAGATTACACACAGTATGCAAATATTTGCTGAATTTGAGGAAGGTGATATTTAATACTTAGGGAGCAAAACTGAGCATTGGCTTTGCTCATGCATTATGGTTAAGCCATGAACAACAGTTTACATTCCTTATAGGGCAGAATTGCTAGCAGATTAAGAAGCAAAGGTTGTCTGTAGTTTTACTGTGCCAGCAGTCACCCTAGCAATAATTACAGCTAAGCAGACAGAGCACCAAGGAGAAGGCAGGCCTGTTAACGTGCATAAATTTCACATTTCTTGCCATCTGAGTTACCGACGGATATTTGGTGCCCATTGTAAAGATTAGGAGACCAAAGCTCAGAAATTGACTCTGAAAGTTCTGTATGCTTGCAGAACGGATCAGAAGCCAGGTCTGTCTGGCTCCAGAGTAAATATTCTTTCCACAGAACACACTGCCTCCCTATGCAGAAGGATTGTTTACTTAGCTTACGACAGACCTAAACTTGATTATAAATATCAGCATGTGACAATATTGACTGAGCCTTGGGGTCTGCTATAAAATCTAAGACAGGAAATTCTAGCCTAGAGACTCAGCTCCCAGATGAGGCTTGACTGACTTGACGTTAGACAAACAAGATGACCGAAGTGACAACAGAACTGGCCCCAACTGCCAGCTCCTTTGATTCGCTGTGGTTCTGAGAGGCAAGGTCTTTCCAGCACCTCTTCAGACGTGCGCTGCCCATCCAAGAAGTGCCTGGAGAGGTTCTCCACTGGCTACAAAGATCCACTTGCACGCAAGTGCCTCCCTAACCCTTTACTCCCAAATGCCTTCAGGTTCATGGTTAAGTCACCTAAGAAAACCAGTGTTATTGCTTTGCTGTTGCTGTTCAGTCACTTAGCCTGACTCTTGGCAACCCCATGGACTGCAGCATGTCAGGCTTCCCTGTCTTTCACTTCCTGGACATTTCTTTTTTGAAGGCTTTTTGTTTTTTTTAATGTAGACCATTTTTAAAGTCTTTATTGAACTGGTTACAATATTGCTCCTGTTTCTCTGTTTTGATTTTTTGGTCACGAGGCACAAGGGATCTCAGTTCCCCAACCAGGGACTGAGCCTTCACCTTCTGCACTGGAAGGCGAAGTCTTACCCACTGGGCTGCCACGGAAGTCCTTGTACACATTTCTTATTTCCTTGCTTTTGTGCCTCAGTGAATACTCGGTTTGATCCCTATTTATAATTTCTGTCTACTTCCAAAAAACCACCCACGATCAAAGAATAAAGACTTTCCAACCCAGTATGTGCCCCAGGTTTGTATATAAATTCCCCAAATGAGAGCTTTCCAAATGCTCAGAGCAATGACAGACTAGGCATCTCACACCCCAAGACAGTAATCTTCAAGGGGACAACATCTGGCTATAAGATGCTCTGGTACATTTGTTAAAAAGGCATGTGAAGAAAGAGAAAGTGTTAGCTGTTTAGTCATGTCGGAGTCTTTGCGACCCCATGAACTACAGCCCGTCAGGCTCCTCTGTCCATGGAATTCTCCAGGCAAGAATACTAGAGTGGGCAGCAGCCATTCCCTTCTCCAGGGGATCTTCCCAAACCAGGGATCAAACCCGGGGCTTCTGCAAGGCAGGCAACTTCTTTATTGTCTGAGCCACCAGGAGAAGCCCAGGATACTGCAGTTAACTGATGGACTGAGTAGGGAATCTTTACATCCAACAGAAAGCTGCTGACCTTATATACACACGCATGGTCAAAGGGTGCTGGCTCCCAATGCCGTCAGGAAAACACACACGGCCTCAAGAAAATAGTCTCTAACCTGCAGCGGTCGTTACCGACCTGTGCTGCACTATTTCCCTGGCCTTGAGAACCAGCCAAGTGCTGAGCAGTGTTGCAGGGCTGCTCAGTCACACAGAAGGTAACTCCCTGGCTAAGAGCATCAGTTTAGAGCCATCACCTGCATGCTTGTGGGGGTGCTGCAGACTCCGCTGGCCTTGAGGGCTGCTTCCCTGCTGTAGGAAGAGGGCTGCTCCTTTCACCATGAAAAAGCTCTCACTTAAGCTGGGGAGAGGAAAAAAAACAGAGCACAGTTAGGCTGGAATTCAGAGGAAAATGGGCAAAGACGAGCTGCAGAGGAAAAGCTGGAGAGTGGCATGTAAAAGGCCAATGGGATGAAATAGCTCCTATGGTAATTTCACACAGTGCTCCCCCCAAACTCTGCCACAAGCCTGCTGCTGGAGAGTTTACGGGACAAAGCGGGACACCTCGGCTACAACACCGAGGGTCTCCACGGGCTCCTCCGGCACTCAGAGCCCCCTCCTGCAGGACACTGTGACGGGACCCACTTAATACGATGTCTTCTGGAAACAGAGACCGGCTCTCTGACGAGCAGAGGCTGGTTCCTTTCATGAATTTTTCAGACTTTTACTGTTGATCTCTGCCCCCAGTGCTCTAAACTTTTAACAACCTTACTGCTTCCTGGTGTCTTCGGTTTAGAGAGCATAAGGAAGATGAAATTACACTTTTACTATCTGTTTATACCTTAAGACAAATGGGTGGCTTGCCCACTATTCCCACAGAAAAGCTCAAGTTAACCCAGTGAACTTCTCAGCAGAGGGAATCTTTGGTCTTTGTTATTTTAACAGGCAATAGAGAGGGATTGGGGGCAGGAGGAGAATGGGACAGAGGATGAGATGGCTGGATGGCATCACTGACTCGATGGACGTCAATCTGAGTGAACTCCGGGAGTTGGTGATGGACAGGGAGGCCTGGTGTGCTGCGATTCATGGGGTCACAAAGAGTCGGACACGACTGAGCGACTGAACTGAACTGAACTGAATATCCATATTCAACGTGAGATTTTAAGAATTACAATAAAAAATTTCACTTTCATGACTTGGCTACCAAGAAAATCTTCAGTTTATGCAGAAATCCAGCCTGTATGAACTGATAGACTATATTAGCTATTAATTACCACCAATTACTTAGAAAAAACCATTATCTCTGAAAACTACACATAAGACACAACAAAATTATTAATAGTGCTAAGGTTATCTTCCTTCTTAGCATCTTCCAAATTTACTGTATTGAGCAAATATTAACTTTCGTAAATGATATTTTAACTTTCAAAGTCATAATGCAAAAACATTTCATTTTTATTAATTTTGTGAAAGATCACAGTTCAAATTATAGGGAGCCATATATATTACTCATTCTCTCTTGAGCAACCAACTAACATATTTGATTGAAAGAAAAATCTCTAAGAAACAGAAGCACTTAAAAAAAAAAAAAATCAATTCTTGACAGAAACACAACAACATCTTGTGTAACATTAAACAACAAAGTCATCATTGCCCAGGACAGCTAAAGTTGGTAGTTATACATTCTCATCCTGGAACATTCAGCTAAGTCTAAAATACAACTCTAGGAGCTAAGGAACCTCATCGCAGGGTCCAGTGCCAAGTCAGCAGTTTCTGGAATTGGAAAAAAAAAACAAAAACGGTTATCTTCCATACTATGAAGACCGCCAACGAAATCCGTTCGTTTTTCTGCCTCGCAGGCTAAAAAATCACAACGGCTCAAATAGCCCACGTTAAGGTTCTAGTTCTGCCCCCCTTATCCTACTGACAACTGGCTTTCTCTCTTTCCTATGGGAAACAGTTCACACCTGGATGGCGCTGCTTCATCCATCATCACATACTGCCGAGTCACCCTTTCCACCCTGAGTCCTGTGCCTGTGGTGCCAGGTTCAAGCGCTGAGGAGTCTAGGACTGTAAATAATGGAAGAAACGAGATGCACCCTTTCTGTGAGTCTCACTTACCCATGGCAGGCAAAAAGCTCGTTAGTATCCATTGGTCGACAGACATCCCAGGCTGTCTAGTTCAAGCAAATGGCAGAGAACTGTCCAACACTTTTCTACCCCTGAAACTTGTCACTCACCCTTTCCTTAAAATCTTAAAACTGAATTTGTTTTCTGAACTATGCTGTTTTAAGTAAGACACGGATCACTTACTACCTACTTTCATCTCTGCCAGAGAGACTCCAACAAAACGCATGAAACTTCACACAGCAATCAGTTCATCGAAGCAGCTGGTGGGGTGGGGTGGGGGACTTTGCAAGGCATTATCAACCTTTTTTTTGTTCATAAGTTTGAAAAAAACAAACTCATAGTGACCAGAAACCTGAGCCCTCTGGAAACAGCCAGCCAGTGACGGTGATCTTTGCCTTGGAAATCATGGGCAAAAATTCCCCTTGGTTTCCCTTCTATTTCCTTGGGGGTGGGGTGGGGGTAGAGGAGGAACAACGCAAAAGAACAGGCTGGTTTTATCCCGTGATCGCTTTTGAGGCCAGTTGCTCCTCAGTGTTTCTGAGGCTGTTACAGAATCAAGAGCTTGAGGCTACATGTCAATTCAGGGGGCTGTGTGCCTAGGCTCCCCGGGAACACTCTGCCTCTGTCCTCCCCTGTGCAGGGTGAGACCTGAAGCTGCAGGCAAGGAGGTTCAGAGAACACATCCTCCCCAGGCTCAGAGATGGCCCGGCGGCTCAGACGGCAAGCAGCTGGGGCACAAGGAAAAAGCCTCGCGGGATGACTCCCAGGCCCGGAGGCCACAGAGCCTGGCAGCCACGGGACCTACGAAACGGAGACACAGATACTCTCTACGGCCCTGCTTCCCGTCTTCTGCTCTGAGCTCACCCTGGGCTCAGAGCCTCCCTCGCCCGCTGGGTGGCTGATGTGAGCAACTGTCTCCTGCAGCCAGGGCTCTGACACCATACGGTCCTCGGCTTCATCAGTCTCCAGACACCCCCACTTCAGGGATGGCACACCTCCTTTTCAAGGTTCTCTGGATGAGGAAAACACACCCACAAGCCACCCATCCTCATTCCAGTGAAATCAGCCTTTCCCCAAAGATGCTGGTCCCCAGAAAGACAGCTCTTTGGACTAAAGCTCCGGGAACTCAGACGCAGGCAAACGAAACGGAAATGTTTCCTTGGCCGCTGCAAGAAGAATCCCAACGGGGGATTAAAAACAAGTTCAGCCCCCCACCCTCCCCACTTTTTATCTCCACGATACAGAGCAATCTCAGAGGCCGGTTTTAGGAAATGACGTGGGGGTCATAATTCGTACAGAGCACTGCAGACGGACGGGGTCCTCCGGAAAACCCCACCCTCCGAGCGGCAACAGCCAGTGTCACCCAGAAACCGGGACGCGGGAGGGAAAGAGAAATCGGCGGTGGCGATACATACCAGCTTTGCTGGAAACCTCTGAGGAGCAGTAGTAGGGGGTGGCTGGCTGGAGAGGCGATGTCAGCACCACAGAAGAGGTCCCGGACCGCCTGCTGTGGTCACACCGTGTGATGTGAACTGCCCCAGCCCCTGCCCTCCCCGCTCCCCGGAGAAGGATGGACGTCTGAACAGGAGGCTGGAGGGAGCCCTCCAGGGAAGCGGCAGAGTGCCCGTCCTGATGGAAGGAAGGATGGCATTCCCACCCAGATGGCAAATGGCTCTGCTGGAACCCTCGTCCTTCCCTGATATTTGGGTTTAAAAAAGGCCCTTGTCCCTGCCTATGCTGATGAAAGAGGGCTATTCAGAGGGAGCAAAACAGCTGAAGTTCCTCTAATCACTTTTACTCCTACGGCTTTTTGTGGGCCTCGGGAACAAGCGATAGGGTGTGCATTAGAAACTGCAAGGAAAAACAGCTGGCGGCCCAGAAACCCGCCCCAAGCCATGAGGACCCCATTCTTGTTCAAACCGACAGACTGAAGGATTTCTGTTTCTTTCAAATCACCATCCAGTCGCCCAAAAGGGACCGTGGGCAGCTGCCACGGTTATTGGGTGTTTTTTAAAAGCACAGATATGTCCTGGAGGTCCTTCAGTGGTGCTAACAGCTAGCTCCCTGATATGTCCTGGAAGTCCTTCAGTCGTGCTAATAGCTCCTCGAGGCAGATCTGGGGGGTGTGTGTTGGAGGGGGATGGCATCCCAGGTAGAGGCTCTGAGACCCTTTCGCAAGGGGCACAGGGTGGGCTCTGGAGGAAGAGCAGGTGGGTGGCCCAGAGAGTGTGGGATGAGACGCTGAAACCCACCTGGGGGAAGCCAGCTCTGCTTTTCCTGCTTCTTTTGGCAGGGGAAATGTCTGTGTTAAGGAAGCAACTAACTATATACGATGCCAGGCAGGACGGGATGAACTCCCTGAGAAAGGAACCCTGGAGGGCTGGGAAGAGAGTGCGTCTGAGCGGTGGGTTCTGCAATGTTCTGTGAAGGAAAGGGCTCTGAGAGACTTCTGGGAGGGCCTCCCCTGCAAGGCTCTTTCAGCTCCCGAATGGTAAAATTAACCTTCACAAGAGGATCAAGGGAAACACACGCTACGATCGTTCTCGTTCTGTGGTTGAGGAAACTTCAGCCGCTGGAGCATAATCTTTATGAGATAGGCTGAGACCCACGTCTCTCTGGCCCATGCCCACCTTCTTAACCCCTGGAACGCCCTTGCTGCTGCCCGTCTCAGAGGGAGGACCAGAGTGGAGGCCCTGCAGCCCCCTCTGCGGCCAGGCCTAGCAGCGCCAAGGAGTCAGGAGAGGACCCGTCCCCGGCCCTTCTTCCCAGCATGTGGACGCATCAGGTGCCGGAGAGAGATGGGAAACAGCCTCAGAAAGAGAAGACCGGGCATCAGCCCCGGGGGCACCACCATCACCGTTACAGGACAGGACACGTCACCCGGTCCTTCTGGACTGAATGGGGGTCCTGGGAGGGGTGGCTGGGGAGGGGCAGAGCCACGCTGGCCAAGAAGCTGCTTCTCACCAACAGCACCCCACTGCCCGAGCGCCCACCACGTGCCACCCCGTCTCCTCCCAAAGCTCTGCGGGAAGACATTCTCTTCTTTCTCACAAATGAAGGAGGTCAGTCCGGCTCCTGAAAGCATCCAGAGAAGAGGCTGGGCAACCTCATTTTTAACCCACTGCCTCAGTGACTCTTAAGTGCATGTCGAAGTTTAAAAACATACAACGCACTGGTCTGGGAATCCACATTTCTGGGTTCTAACACCTGGTCTATTATGTGTATGTTCTGATATTCATTTACAGGGCTCTGCTCAGCCATTCAAATAGCNGGAGGCTGGAGGGAGCCCTCCAGGGAAGCGGCAGAGTGCCCGTCCTGATGGAAGGAAGGATGGCATTCCCACCCAGATGGCAAATGGCTCTGCTGGAACCCTCGTCCTTCCCTGATATTTGGGTTTAAAAAAGGCCCTTGTCCCTGCCTATGCTGATGAAAGAGGGCTATTCAGAGGGAGCAAAACAGCTGAAGTTCCTCTAATCACTTTTACTCCTACGGCTTTTTGTGGGCCTCGGGAACAAGCGATAGGGTGTGCATTAGAAACTGCAAGGAAAAACAGCTGGCGGCCCAGAAACCCGCCCCAAGCCATGAGGACCCCATTCTTGTTCAAACCGACAGACTGAAGGATTTCTGTTTCTTTCAAATCACCATCCAGTCGCCCAAAAGGGACCGTGGGCAGCTGCCACGGTTATTGGGTGTTTTTTAAAAGCACAGATATGTCCTGGAGGTCCTTCAGTGGTGCTAACAGCTAGCTCCCTGATATGTCCTGGAAGTCCTTCAGTCGTGCTAATAGCTCCTCGAGGCAGATCTGGGGGGTGTGTGTTGGAGGGGGATGGCATCCCAGGTAGAGGCTCTGAGACCCTTTCGCAAGGGGCACAGGGTGGGCTCTGGAGGAAGAGCAGGTGGGTGGCCCAGAGAGTGTGGGATGAGACGCTGAAACCCACCTGGGGGAAGCCAGCTCTGCTTTTCCTGCTTCTTTTGGCAGGGGAAATGTCTGTGTTAAGGAAGCAACTAACTATATACGATGCCAGGCAGGACGGGATGAACTCCCTGAGAAAGGAACCCTGGAGGGCTGGGAAGAGAGTGCGTCTGAGCGGTGGGTTCTGCAATGTTCTGTGAAGGAAAGGGCTCTGAGAGACTTCTGGGAGGGCCTCCCCTGCAAGGCTCTTTCAGCTCCCGAATGGTAAAATTAACCTTCACAAGAGGATCAAGGGAAACACACGCTACGATCGTTCTCGTTCTGTGGTTGAGGAAACTTCAGCCGCTGGAGCATAATCTTTATGAGATAGGCTGAGACCCACGTCTCTCTGGCCCATGCCCACCTTCTTAACCCCTGGAACGCCCTTGCTGCTGCCCGTCTCAGAGGGAGGACCAGAGTGGAGGCCCTGCAGCCCCCTCTGCGGCCAGGCCTAGCAGCGCCAAGGAGTCAGGAGAGGACCCGTCCCCGGCCCTTCTTCCCAGCATGTGGACGCATCAGGTGCCGGAGAGAGATGGGAAACAGCCTCAGAAAGAGAAGACCGGGCATCAGCCCCGGGGGCACCACCATCACCGTTACAGGACAGGACACGTCACCCGGTCCTTCTGGACTGAATGGGGGTCCTGGGAGGGGTGGCTGGGGAGGGGCAGAGCCACGCTGGCCAAGAAGCTGCTTCTCACCAACAGCACCCCACTGCCCGAGCGCCCACCACGTGCCACCCCGTCTCCTCCCAAAGCTCTGCGGGAAGACATTCTCTTCTTTCTCACAAATGAAGGAGGTCAGTCCGGCTCCTGAAAGCATCCAGAGAAGAGGCTGGGCAACCTCATTTTTAACCCACTGCCTCAGTGACTCTTAAGTGCATGTCGAAGTTTAAAAACATACAACGCACTGGTCTGGGAATCCACATTTCTGGGTTCTAACACCTGGTCTATTATGTGTATGTTCTGATATTCATTTACAGGGCTCTGCTCAGCCATTCAAATAGCCAAGTACTTGCAGAGTAAGGAGAACCACAGTACGCCAAGCCCAGATGAACGCTGACCAGGTAAAGACAGCAATCTTTAAGGGATGGATCCACATTTGGGCAGGCTGGGTGTGTGCCAGGCCACTCAGAAACGTAATTCCTTGAAGAAGGGAAACAATCAGTGTAGAGACATTGCACAACAGAATATGATACTAACGCTTCTCATTTCCACTTCTGGCTATAAGTGGGAAGAATCTGCAAAACTTCTAAAACATTCACATCCAGGTCTAATACCAGCCGGTTCTAATTCGGAAGGTCTGTGACGAGTCCTCAGCACTGGCTTTTTTTTTTTTTTAAGTCCCAAACTGCTACTGAAGCAGAGTCAGGGCTAAGAACCCCTGAACTTAGCAATTACAGAAGACACAGAGGAAGCTGCTCCCTTCGTAAGAGTTCCTTATACACAGCAGGTACACGACACGTGTTTTTGCTGGTGAAAGATAACACCCATAAAAACCTGTGCTCCTCTCAGAAGGATACGAACACGATTGGGTGCAATGAAAGAAGGCCATGTCAGGTCAAAAAAAAACCAACCAAATAAAATAAGACCACCCTTGGAAGTAGCACAACAGGTTAGCAGGTAACTACACGTGCCCTTTTCCTACCAAATGCTTTCAGAGTCACAGGTGTTCCTGCCCTTGAAAGGCAGTCCTGCATCACAGTCATCTGAGATGACAATCATAAAAGGCAGTCCTGCATCACAGTCATCTGAGATGACAATCATAACAATGAATCAGACCTCTGATAAGCCCGGCTGTTGACAAAGCTCTCTGAATAATATCAGCCTATTTGACCTTCAAGAAGCTCTCCTAAGGAGAACCCAGCAGGCATTACGATACTCATTTTATAGAAGAGGATACAAGAAGTTACTTAACTGGTTATGATTTTAGGATTTCTGATGCTACATCTTGGGGAGGGGCGGGGGGGCAGAAACCCAGAGAACATGGGCTTAAAGGTATAGACGCTAAAAAAGGGTGAAATGAACACAACACTGTCAATCAACTATGCTTCAATCTTTTAAAAAAAGGTTTCATACTGACTGAAATGTTTGAAATGAACTGAATAACTTTTGCATGGATAGAATTAACCCTCGATTGCACACAGCTCTGCCCAGTGATTACAGAATAGACTAGTTTGTCCAGTGGACTTGACGATAATTCTTTATGGAATGCTCATAAAGTTGTCACTATAGGAAAGGTGGTCCCCATGTACACTCCAAGAGGGGGTTCCATTAATTCCATCGAGGTTAACAAATACTGGGCTTTCCTGGTGGCTCAGATGGTAAAGAACCTGCCTGCAGTGAGGGAGACCTGGGTTCGATCCCTGGGTCAGGAAGATCCCCTGGAAAAAGGAATGACCACCCACTCCAGTGTTCTTGCCTGGAGAATCCCATGGACAGAGGAGCCTGGTGGGCTACAGTGCATGGGATCTCTAAACAGCTGGACATGACTTAGTGGTTCAACAGCAACAAAGGCGATGAAGACTTACCACAGCAGTNCACCCACTCCAGTGTTCTTGCCTGGAGAATCCCATGGACAGAGGAGCCTGGTGGGCTACAGTGCATGGGATCTCTAAACAGCTGGACATGACTTAGTGGTTCAACAGCAACAAAGGCGATGAAGACTTACCACAGCAGTAAGGCAGGCACCCTGCAGATGGAGACAGAACACTCTCCCCTGTTCTCCCGCGGATGTTTCTCTCATTTTGAACTCAAGTTCAAAAGTCACAGAGACCCCAGTACCAACACCTTATTTCCATTTTGTGCTTCACGGGGCCATTTGGTAAGACCTTGTCCCAGAGGCCGTTCTTTGGGCTCTGAGTGTAGACCACAGCTTACCTGATTCACCTACCAGTCAGAGCCCTCTCCTCAAAGGCTCCGCTCCACACAGAGTGCTGATCACAGGGAAACTCCAGCTCTGCAGGGCCTTTTACTCAGGGAATGGGGTCACCAGCAAGCAATGCTGGCAGGGCTCGCTACAAACGTCTCTGCTGCTGGGGCATGTATTGTTTGGCTAGAAGGCGTGGGCTTCTCTCAGAGAGAAGGAATGTCCGCAAGTATTTTGGACAGTAAGAGACGTCCTCTGCAGCCAGCTACACAGCGTGCCTTCATGGCAACGGGCGGGGGTGAGCAGCTGGATATGCCAGCAAGCTCGCAAAAGCAGGGCTTCTCCCCCTGCCTAAGTAGGACAGCAGATACCCTGCCTTGGGCTTGCTCCGCAAACCTCGGGAGGGCTCCTCGACGGCCCCCATGAGCCCTAAGGCCCCGTCTGCAGAGGCTGGAGCTGGCACATCTGCCCGTGAATGTCTGATACACCAGAATCGAACCCCCTTTCGTGAGCACAGAGGGAGAAAGGCCACACTGTGCAGGAAATGCAATGGCAGCAGAGACAACCTAGCCAGCCAGAAATAACAGGCACATGAAGGAAACGCTTTCCGAAACAACTCAGAAATTCCAAGAACGGACTGTCTCAACTGTCCCCGGTTCCCGGCCCTTTCTTTGGGAGGCAGCCGCATCCCATATTCATGGGTCGCCCAGTCCTAACCTGGCGAGGGCACCCTTTCCTTCCCAGGCCCCCAGCTGCATGAGCCGTGTGACATCCACTCCCCGTGTGCCCGGCTCTGTGTGGAGTCCTCAGCGTCCCTGTGGAGCAATACTGTCCAAGAGGAAGGAGACCTCCTCCACCTGTGCCATCTGATAGGGCAGCCGGAGAGGCCTACAATCTGACGCTTGAAAGGTGATGAGTGAGGCGGATGAGCTGAATTTGTCTTTTAATTTGACTTTAGTAGTGAAATTTGCTCAGTCGTGTCCAATTCTTTGCGACCCCATGGACTGTAGCTCACCAGGCTCCTCTAACCATGGAATTTCCCAGGCAAGAATAGTGGAGTGAGTAGCCGTTCCCTTCCCCGGCGGATCTTCCCGACCCAGGGATGGAGGCCTGGTCTCCTGCATTGCAGGTGGATTCTTTACTGTCTAAGCCACCAGGAAAGCCCAAGAATCCTGGGCTTTAATCAGCCACGTGTGGCAAGCAGCTATGATCTGGATGGCACAGCTAGGCTGGGAGCCTGCAATCTAGTGGGAATCAGAGTGGAGAACAGAGGACCCCTGGCCTCTAACCTGCTCCATGCCATTCCCAGCCACTGCCCTTGCTGCATAGATCCCAGCTCCAGGGCTTTTAATGATGTGGCCTTATCTAGAGAACCCATTTGCACTTGCTTGCTGTGGCAGCCCCAGCCATTCACGTTGCTAACCTAAGCTTTACACGCTCTGACCTCAAGGCTTATAAAATGCAGTTAGCAAAAGTGACTTATAATGAGAAGCTTCCTTGTATCATCTCTTACACTGTCCCTCCCACACGCCACAGCTCTCTGCTCTACCCGACCTGTCATTGCTCCGGTCAGCTCTTCTGCTCTGTGTCTCCACACACAGCCTCCTCATGTCCTGCTCACCTACCAACGTCCACGCCTCCTCCGGGGAGCCCTCCCTCGCCACCCTGGCTGCAAGCCATGCTTTTCAACATCTTACAGCACCTTCTCTCACAGAGCACTGAGAGGGTGAGTCATTCGTTCAAGGCCATATACTTAGAAACGGACCGGGCCCTAAGGACCCTACTAACTGGTGGTGAGATTATCTTCACGTCAGCACATTTAACTTCACGATGGGACTCTAGGGCTATTTTTAAGTCTCCCTCTCTGCCTGACATACAGCAGAGTCTATACTCAGAAATAAATACTCACAAACTGAGCTATGTACCTCCTTCAGCCTCAAAGCCATTTTGTGACTAACTCACCCTGGTCATCTCTTTGTGGCTCCAATACTGGGTGCTCAACATGTACAGGAGGGACAGAAGACGTAAGAACCACAGATACAGAGAACAAACCTGTGGTTACCAGTGAGGAGGGGCAGAGGATCAAGAGGTACAAACTATTATGTATACAACAAGCAACAAGGATGTATGGTACACCATGGGAAACACAGCCAGACGCTGGTAATAGCTATAAATGGAGCACAATCTTTACAAAGTGTGCATCGTCATACTGTACACCTGTAACTCACACATAATGTCATTCATCAACCAAACTTCAATTTAAAAAAATCAATTAAAGGGCTTCCCTGGTGGCTCACTGGTTAAGAATCTGCCTGTCAACGCAGGGGACACAGGTTTGATCCCTGGCCCGGGAAGATCCCACATGCCGCGGGACAACTAAGCCCGTGCACCTCAACTACTGAGCCCACACGCCCCATAGCTTGTGCTCCTCAACAAGAGAAGCCACCGCAATGAGAAGCCGGTGCACCACAGTTCGAGAGGAGCTCCTACCCGCCGGAACTGGAGAAGGCGGCGAAGTGCGGCAACGGATACCCACCGCAGCCTAATAAATTAATGCAAATCTTTTTAAAAAATAAATTAACAAGATGTCTGATTATTCAATGAGAACATGTGACCTGGGAAAGTATTTCTCAAGCTTCAATCAATTATCAGACACCTCTGATTAAGCATTACAACCTTTGGGGGGAAAAAAAAAGATTTGCTGCTGCATAAATGCTGTTACAGCCACACAGAGGTCAGGTCCTCCTGGCAACAACTAAGTTGTCCACATCATCAGAGTCTGGAGCGTCAAAGCTGTGACTCCTCCATCTCTCAGCACCCAGAAGGTAATGTGCACTCAGCAAAGGTAAAGGCAATAAGAAACATCTTTGCTGTGTGTCCTGCTGGGCACGTCATGGATACCCTAGCATCCACCTGTGAGTATCTTAGACACAGGGAAACTGAGGCTCAGAGAGGCTACATGGCTTATCCAAGTTCTAGTGGCCCAGAAGGGGGAAAGCCAGGAAACACCACCAAAAGCCTCACCAGAAAACGCCAAACCTCTGCTGAATGGACATCTTGGGAAAACAGCATCAAGAGAGCAAGTCTGCCTCTTTTTCCCAACAAGTCAGACTGAAAACCCTCTTGTAGGCAGAGCAGGGAGGGCCTCCAGGTTGGGGAGGGGGTGTGGTAAGGAGCGAAGATGTGGCCACAAAGTTGAGAGGCTGGTGGCAGACAAGGGGGTTGATCAGACAAGTAAACACTTTAGGGACAATGGGAGGCAGGTTTCTCTCACTATGAGAAAAGGGATTACAAATATGGAGCGAGAAAAAACTAGAATGAACCCGGAGATGCTGGATCAGAATTCAAGGTATCAGTTTGAACTCATGGGTTTCAACATAAATAGAATAATTTAGATGCAAATGTGTAACGTGTGTGTGTGTGCACATACAGCCACACAACCCCAATTCCACCCACTGAAAAGATCTGCAGAGAACACCTCCAATAGTAATAATAAGCATATCTACCTCAGCTTCTTTGCTCTTGTTTTCCAGATTAATTTGGTGTAATTTTATTTCTTCAAAAGAAAAGCCCTCGTTAATATCATTTGGGTTTAGAGAGCAGGACGAGCTTCAAGGAGGCTTTACAGAGTATGTGGAAAAAGGGCAATATTTTCTGCTGTTTTTTCAAATTAGTGGACACTTAAGTTCTCAGCTGGACCCATCAATCAACTAACACCCAAATAAATAGAACTTGGCAACCTGCATCTACCATTTCCCGTGTTCTGCATTCCACTGTCAGATTTCTAGATCCAGCACCAGCTCCTAATCTCATCCATCAATTATCCTTTTCAATGATTATTCACAGGGTTAAAATGATTCATAAATTCTTTATTTAAAAAAAATTTTGTTGATGCATAATTGACCTGCACCACTGTTAGCTCCAGGCATGTGTGTGTGTGCTCTTTGTGACCCCATGGATGCAGCCCACCAGGCTCCTCTGTCCATGAGATTTCCCAGGATTTTCCCTGCGTTTCTTGCCGTCTCCCACGTTGGCAGCCAAGGACTCTTTCCCATTGCTCCATCTGGGAAGCCCCAGTTCCAGGCATACAACATAGTGATTTGCTATTTCCACACATCACAAAAACCACCTGCCTACCTTGAAATCTCTTTTCTACTAAAAGCAACTAGGGCTGCGCAGAGGAATGATGGATTCCAGGGACGGGGCAAAAGCTACAAGGCGCGGTCTGCCATCTGGTGTCAGAAAATAAGGCTGTGCTCAAACGATGATGCGCACACTCAGGGGCATGGGAGCCAATCTGACGAGACCCCACAGGCCGAACTGGGGCCATGTGAGCCCTGGAGTCCAGAATACAATGAACAGACTGTGAACCACTGCCTGAAACAAACAGGTGTCCACACAGACAAAAATAAATTGAAAAGCTGAGGGGGCACCGGGCCCTGAGCCAATTCCAAAGTATTCCCACAAGAGACACCTCATGACACAAGGGAAAAGAACACCCGTGCAGGGAGGAAGCCCGGCGAAGCCACCGACGGCCACGGTGAACATCAGTTGGCACTGCACGGCCCCAATCTAATCTTCAGAGAACAGCAGACAAGCCTAAACCGAGGGTCATTCCATCCTACGAACTAACAGGCCCGTCCCTTTAAATGGTCGTGAAAATCAAAGAAAGACAGGAATGTCCCAGACTGAAGGAGATGCGGCAGAGAGGACCATGCCACACAGTGGGCGATACTAACCGGGACCCTTTACAACAAAGGGCACCACTGGGACAAAAGGCGGACCCTGCACGGGGTCTGATGATGAGATGGAGTCATGGATCAGGTCAAGCTGGGTTAACGGTCTGCTCTGTAGGAGAACGTCCTTGCTTGTATTCAATTGGCATCTGGCTGGCAACTTACTCTCAAAACGTTTCAGAAAAATGTTCTCTGTACACCATTTGCAACTTTTATGTATGTTTTCAATTGCTTCTAAATTTTTAAAATTACTTCTAAAAAAATTCCACTTAACTGGATTTTGGCAAAACACTCCCTCTCATTTTTCCTCTTAGGCTTCCCTGGTGGCTGGCTCAGTGGTAAAGAACCTGCCTGCCAATGCGGGAGATGCAGCAGATGCAGGTTCGATCCCTGGGTCAGGAAGATCCCCTGGAGAAGGAAATGAGAACCCATTCCAGTATTCTTGCCTGGACTATCCCATGGACAGAGGAGCCTGGTGGGCTACAGTCCATGAGTTTGCAAAAGAGTCAGTCGTGACTGAGGGACTAAACAACAATTTTTCTTTATTGGCCCGTGATAAAAACTTAAGACCCTCTCGCTGGTCATCGTCGCTGGCAGACATTCTGGCTTCCCGGTTCCCTCTCAGGGATGCTCTGCCCCTCAGCGCCCAAGATCTGTCTCTGCCTCAGGACCACCTCCCCTCCACACTTCCAGAACAGCAGCAGCCCTGCTTTGCGCACAAGGCTGTGGAGGATGATGGGAAACTCCCCTCTCCCAGTTCCTCCCGGTCTCTGGGTGTCCATATTTTGAAGGCCTCAAGTACACACACAGGGCTCTGGCCCATGTGAATCCTAATTTTAGCATTTTCCTGCTCGGAGACCGCACATTCGGAAAAGTTGCGGGGGGCGGCGACCTGCCCCGGAGAATGGAGTTGGGACAGGCAGGCAATGTTGGGATGCTGCAGGCCTGGCAGGATGCGGGTCAGCATCCTGTTTTTGGCAGCAGGGTGGCTGGGCGGCTCTGGCACCACGTACTGCTGCCAACTTCACCTCTCCAGACCACAAACGCACAGGTTAATGGGTGGGACGGGCCTCAGGGCCAAGCCTAAGACAAGCTGACTCATCGCCCATCACACTGGGTCTCCTCACAAATACCCACCCTCAGGAACAGCTCTTCAGGAGGACCAACCCGGTGGTCTTTTAAGGACACCGTGAACCAAGCAACTGATGGTTGTTTCTCTCTTTGCTTTGACTCCTCAAACTCAAAGTCAGATATACAGCCAAACTCTGGTAATTACACCAACCCACACTATGCCTTGAATTCCACATACAACTGTCCCCTCACTTTGCTTTATTTTCCCCCATGTTCTCCAGGTCCCACTTTCCAATTTTAAATCAGACGATTCGCTTCGAATGCTACATGCTGTTTCAAACCCTTTCTGGGAGCCACAGTGGACATGGCACAGACAAGGTACCTCTGGAACGTTAACGGTGTCTTTTTATATTTAACATGGAATTCCCAGCACTCGGTACAGAACCCAAAACATACACAGGCACCAAATATACGCGGGCTGACCTGATAAGGCAAACTACTCTTAGATAAAAAGCGCCTCCGTTACCAGGTTGTTTCACAAGATACTCCTCCCCCCACCCGGCGTGCGGGGCCCACATAGGGTGCCTGGGCTTGGCGAGTGGGCTCCTGAGGAAGCTCGCTTGCCGTGGGGCTCAGCGGTCTCCACCGCAGACCTAAACAGACACACTCCCAACTTCCACCGGCTTCAGACATGGCACGGAACCATGGGCTTGGACGTTTGGGGAGAAGGGACGAGCGATCTCTGGAGGTGGCAGCAGGCCCGGCTCCCTCCAAACCACATCAACAGTCCCCTCCCCAGCAGGTCCCGAAGCTCGGCAAGCAAGCGTGTGGGGGTCACTTCTGCCAGCGCACAGAGGCCCCCGGGGCATTTGCTAAGGCGGGGCCTCTGGGCCTTCTTTGAAACAAAATCTTAAAAAAAAAAAAAAAAAAAAGCTTCAAAAGTTGCTGCTCAAGGAAAAAAAAATAAAAATAAACAAAGGCACACAAGTTGTGATGCTTTGCGGATAGAAACCTGGTGCCAGGCTCCATGTAGCTTGGAGGAAGACAGGTCAGGCAGTGGCTGCTGCTTTCCCTTGGGATCCACTAGGCTGACCTTTTGGGGTTTTGATCTAGAACTCCTCGGGGGCGGGGGGTGGGGGGTAAGAAAGTCAGGAAGGTGGCAGAAGGGACTGTTGCTTCCCAGAATCAGTGAAAATAACGGTGCCCCGTTATCAGACAAGGACCAGACACAACACAATATACAAGACGCCCTCTCAGCCTCACAGAAGCTCCCTGAAGCCCAGGAGGACTCTTCCTGTTTCAGGGAGGGCAGGGGGGCTGGCCTGAGGTCACAGTCACACAGGGGGTTGGGTAGGGGTGTACAGACCCGGCCCAGAGGCCCCGCCCCAGCCAAGCACAGCCAGGAGCATGACTGTGTAATTTACACGGCAGTCAAGTATCCCTGGTTCTCGCCCAACACTGCAGGGCGGGCTCCTGGCAGGGCACTCTCATCAGCACACAGCATCTCCACTGCGGGAGCGCGAACCCTCTCCCAGGTTTTCCATGCTCCAATGTGGGAGCCTCGCAGGCCAGACCCTTGGTCTTACCGCCCACCCCCGCCCCACACCCCATCACTTGGCATGCCCCTGGGAATGGCACCTCCCAACCTGGATTAATCCTATTTTGATTAATTCTGTTTTCTTCCTGTTGCCTTCCTCAAACCAGAAAGACTCTGGTGGGCCTCCTCTTAGTCTTAAGAGTGTTTCCAATAAGCCGCCCAAATCTAGAGTGTCTCACGGCAGCACAGCATACGCCAAGATGACCTCTGAAGGTGGGAGTCCCTTCTGCCCAGGCAGTCACCACCAAGGGCGTGGCCCTGCTCCCAGAGCAAAGCGGGCTGAGGGGGAAGTGGGTCCAAGCAGAGGGTCTACTTCCTCTCAGAGGCCACTCCAGTTCTCACCATCTCAGGGTGACTCAGCGAGACGCCCCCCCCTTACCTCCCCAAATGCAGCTGACCTTGCTCTCAGCCTGAGAATAAAGGAGAAACTCTAGATGCGCTGTTACAAAGCTACGGAGGATGGTCAGAAGCTGCACCACGGTGACACAGAACTAAACTGGTGGGCCTGAGATGCTTGTTTCTGGGTTTGGGAGCTATTACCTAATCTCATCTCACTTGACAGAGGCGGCGGCGGGGCAGAGACATCTGGAGACTGGCTAAAGGCTAGACAGCAGGTAGCACATTCTAGCAGGTAAACACCCTGTTTACCACAGGGTGATCGTGGCTACCACTACGAAGAAAGGGCTCACACGCGCCTTCTGCGGTGCACACGTCTCCCTGCTGTGCTAAGTGCCCGGGAAAACGAGACCAGGGCCTCGAGGCACGCTTTAGAAGTCTGAGCACTGCTATTACAAACATTTAATGAAACCTACTAGACTCTGAGCAAAACTCATTTTAAGTTAACCTTAGTAATTTTAATTACATTCCAACAGAATCAAATTAACTCTTCACTTGTTCCAAGTGTGTGCATCCCCAGTGTTTCAAGGTGGGGTGGGGGGTGGGAGGCGGCTGCCAGTAAAGCCGTGAGGGGGGGAACAGGAAGGGACGCGGGTTTCTGATCACAGCCACCAGAGTTTAAACCCTGTCTCCGGCCCCAGGGAGCTGCGGTTTCCTACAATGAGACCGGCATGTCGTGGGGGTGACAGAAATGAGATGAGCTGCCCAAGTTCCCAGCACCTACAGGCCCCTTGTGAACGGGAGCCCTGATGTACACATATACCCCGCCTCCCCTGGTGCCCGCCCCGGCGACCCACCGCTTGGGAAGGGACATCGAATACCAGCCTCACTCGAGCTCACAGTCAGGGAGCTCACGGGTGAGGGCCCACCACTCACGGCGGGGCCCACAGTCACGGAGGTCACGCGAGAAGACACACCACTCACAGTGGGGGCTACAGTCACGGAGGTCACAGGAGAGGATGCACCACTCACAGCAGGGCTACAGTCAGGGAGGTCACGGGAGAGGGCCCACCACTCACGGCGGGGCCCACAGTCAGGGGGGTCAGGGGAGAGGGCCCACCACTCACTGTGGGGCTACAGTCACGGAGGTCACACCACTCACGGCGGGGCTACAGTCAGGGAGGTCACGGGAGANGGGGAACAGGAAGGGACGCGGGTTTCTGATCACAGCCACCAGAGTTTAAACCCTGTCTCCGGCCCCAGGGAGCTGCGGTTTCCTACAATGAGACCGGCATGTCGTGGGGGTGACAGAAATGAGATGAGCTGCCCAAGTTCCCAGCACCTACAGGCCCCTTGTGAACGGGAGCCCTGATGTACACATATACCCCGCCTCCCCTGGTGCCCGCCCCGGCGACCCACCGCTTGGGAAGGGACATCGAATACCAGCCTCACTCGAGCTCACAGTCAGGGAGCTCACGGGTGAGGGCCCACCACTCACGGCGGGGCCCACAGTCACGGAGGTCACGCGAGAAGACACACCACTCACAGTGGGGGCTACAGTCACGGAGGTCACAGGAGAGGATGCACCACTCACAGCAGGGCTACAGTCAGGGAGGTCACGGGAGAGGGCCCACCACTCACGGCGGGGCCCACAGTCAGGGGGGTCAGGGGAGAGGGCCCACCACTCACTGTGGGGCTACAGTCACGGAGGTCACACCACTCACGGCGGGGCTACAGTCAGGGAGGTCACGGGAGAAGGCCCACCACTCACAGCGGGGCTACAGTCAGGGAGGTCACACCACTCATGGCGGGGCTACAGTCACGGAGGTCACGGGAGAGGGCACAGCACTCATGGCGGGGCTACAGTCACGGAGGTCACAGCACTCATGGCGGGGCTACAGTCACGGAGGTCACAGGACAGGGCACAGCACTCATGGCGGGGCCTCTGGGGTTCAGGCTGGAAGGGAGGAAGACTGAGGTCTTCAGGGGTGAAGGGGCGTGCAGGCGCAGAGCTGCGAGAACAGGACGGTCTCTGGCAGGTGGTCGAACCCTGCCGGCTCCCCGGGGCTCCTGGCCTCTTCCCACTAGCCAGCATCGCCTCTGGGTGACACACCCTACCATGTCTGCAACACTGAACAGAAAGCTACTTGTTTATGCGTCTTTCTCTCCACTAGACTGGCGCATCTCGAGAACTCCTGTGGACTGAGACTTCTGGGCGGATTCTACCCAAGAACCAGGGCAAGCACCCTGTGCTGAGTGTGTGCTGGGACCAGGGACCAGGATGGGATAGCTGCTCCCTTAATTAGTTTATAACTGATAGCAAAGGCGATCATCTCTCTCCTGATGGCATTCCCGGATGGCACCAGACTCTCCTGCCGGCCTTGAAGAAGCTGCCAGCCATGTCTATAGCCACAAGAGAAAGCATTCTATCAAGAATCAGTGTGAACTTGGAAGAGGGCCCAAAGCATAGACGCAACCCCAGCCCTCGTCAACACCTTGCTTGCAGCCACGTGAGACCCGGGGCAGAATATCCAACTCAATCATGTCAAGGGTTCCTGGCTCATGCAAGCTGAGGAGTAAACCTGTGTACCGTTTTGGACTGCTGAGTTTGACTGGGGTGGCTTGTTACACAGCAGTAGATCACTGATACAGCAGCCTGCTACACAGAGCCTGGATGTGGCAGAAGCACAACATGTATGGGCAGGACTGAACCAGACAGACTCGCCTCTCAACAGGGACAGTCACAGTCCAGGCTGAGAAACCACTGAGTAAGTCAGAGGAAGCTCCAAGGGTCGACAGGCATCGAAGAAGAGGTTCTGAAAGAAGATGGGAGGCAGGGTCTGCAGAGTGACGGGACACACCCCATCCTGACTCGTCCATAAGAAGGGAGAGAAGGTTACATGGAGATCAGAGATCGGGGTCCTCTGGGGATTCCCGAAATGGGGAGAGGAGCAAGGAAAAGGCGGGTGCACGGGAGTTTAGTTTCCTTCTAAAACTGAGTAAAAGAGAGAAGACAAAATCCTGCTGCTCTGGACCAAGTGTTTGCTTGGGCAAGCAAGAAAAGAAATTAAAAGAACTCTAACGATCAGTTCACATGCTTGACTTGGAAACGCTGGATTTAAAAAAAAAAAAAGGCAGCAAAACATTCACTCCAGATCCACCGTCTGGAAACACCACAACCCTATTCCCTCCCCAGGGCCCTGCCTGGCATACAACCACTTGAGTCTCCTGCCAGACCGAGGCAGCTCCTAGGATGGTGAGGGAGCCAGGGGCTGCTGTGGCAGAGCCATGTGCTCACCGGTTCCCACAGTCTGAACAGTGCAGCTTCCCAAAGGGGATTGCCGGAGGCTGGCAGCAGGCTAAACAGAGAGTGGGCAGGGCAGAGGGGGAGCATGGGCTCGGTGCGGGCTCTGGGTCCCTCAGCTTCCCTCTGTTCCCATCGTACGGGGACATCACCAGCTGAACGATGCAGGCTGGTCCCTGGTCCAAGTCACTGGGCATCCGCGCAGTGGGCCCGGCGCCTGTAGGGAGTCTGACTCTCTACTGCTGGG
Organism: Neotragus pygmaeus; assembly: GCA_006410875.1. NCBI lineage: Eukaryota > Metazoa > Chordata > Mammalia > Artiodactyla > Bovidae > Neotragus > Neotragus pygmaeus. Next base: position 1,569,366 of record SJYV01026263.1, read on the forward strand.
CTGTGAAACTAACACTGATGGAACACCATCTTCTGAAGACCGATCACAGCCACTGTCCTCCATGCCCATCGTGGACCTGGCTCTGGGCAGGGAGCTCCGTACAAACTACTGGTCAACCCTGAAAGGCCGGTGCTCTCTCTGTTTTACCGATGCAAGAACAGAGACCTACAGAGACAATTCCTAGAGGCGTGTGGGCATCTCTACTAGTGCAGGAGCCAGACTCCTAACCCCATCATCTTTCCTTGAAATGTCTTTCTTGTACATGAATGCAATTTACTGCAGAATCAAAACCAAATTAATATGCTGAAACTTCCTGAAGTGCTATGTGTAGGTGGAGAACTAAGGCCCTGTCACTAAGGAAATCCCCAGCAGTTAGGGACGAGACAAAACCACAGGTACTCACCCAGGGAAGGCCGGTGCGGTACCTGGCCCAGAAGGAAACCAGCAGTCACCTGCTGAGAGGGAAGCCACAGACGTCTGCGGGGAAGCACGCGGAGCTGGCAGTGAGGACTGCGGCCGACTGAAAAGAAACTGGCTTAGAGAAGAAGCCTGGTCAGGGAGCAGCGGGAGAACTGAAAAACGGCATGTCCGTGCAAGGCAAGGCCAGTAGTGAGGTTGAAGGCAGAAAAGGCTGTGTGGACCAGGAGGATGAAGCTGGGGGCACGTCCAGATTGCCATCCCTCTGACAGCTGGATGATAAACTGAGGTCCAAGGAAGGGTTGATGGACGGCCCCTCAGTAAGCGGGGGAGGTACAGGGCCTGACCATGGTGCTCCCAGCAGGGGAAGGGGGTGGGGAAGAGGGCAGGGTGAGGAAGATCTGGCCCATGAATTCAGCAGTTCCCTGGCTACACGTTGGGTCCAAGATCACTTCTTGGAGGATCCGCAAGATGAAGCTGTCCATTAAGGGTAGACAAAGAGGCGAGGGAAAAGGACGACCCTGCGGGCCCCAGATTCTCTCCCACCTCAGCACCCTTTAGACACCAAATCAGGTCAGATTAACCTCAGGATGAATGTGAATCAAAGAGAGATCTCCTCGCTCCAACTCTCCTCCCCACAGAGAGTAAAGAATGACCAGCCATTCCACACATTTTTTTCTCGAGGAGAAGCTTAGAGAGCAGAGGTCTGGAAACGCAAATCCCCACGCAGATGCCAATGAGCTGCAGTCACACCGCTTACACGGGGACCTCAGCACTTCTCTCGTTGGGCTCAAAGGGCTAGACAGCAGGACTTTGTCCTCTGCCTGAAACGGGGCCTGAATGTCAAGGAGAGTGACAAGCAGAAGAAAGGGGAGGCTTGTGAGGACGGGATCAGAGCCCAGGTCACGCATCAGACCCAGAGCCAGCCTGGGTCTCGCTGGGGAGACCATGCCTTGGGGACTCGCTGAGAGCAGCGAAGAGGGACTCACCGGGGTCACTAGGGTGATTTGACCTCCCGGGAGGCACCATCACAAGTCAGCAGGTCCTGGGTTCCAGCCCTGATGCTGCCTCTAACCACCTGGGCGACCTCAGCATGTCCGCATCCCTGACGTGCAACACAGGTGTCCAACTGAATCATTAAACTGTTCCCTGGAAAGGAGGAGTCCTATGACAAACTCAAGTGTTACGGACAATGGAGACCCCACTTGGAACGCAACCTGCGACCTGGGGGGTGGAGGGTGGGAATATCCCCTCCTCCTGGGGTTGCTGTGAGGAAGAGATGTGGCCTCGCAGAGAGATGTCTTTACTTCCCTCTGAATGGCCCTCTTCAGCTCCAAACGATGCAAAGAATGGGGCCTTTTATTGGCCAGCAGCACATACACGTTTTCCTATCACTGCTAGCTGAAAGTTCTTTATTAATGGAAACAATTCAAAGCGCTATGTTGTCAGTGCAGGAAGGGCAAGTAAAAAACGAAATAGTTCTTTGCTACAAAGACCATCGAAGTGCTACCTCCTGGGGAAGAGCCCTGGAAGAAAGGGACCAGCTTGAGGGGGAGAAGAGAGTCCAAGTCCGGGGAAGGGCTGGAGATAAGCTGGGGGCGAGGGGCGCTCCACAGGCCCTCTGCCCTGATCTCCCTCCGGCAACAGTATCCGGAGCAGACCTCCACTCCCCTCCCAGCCTCCACCGGCTGATTCACAACACAGCCCATGACTGCCCCCAACTTGGGAAGCCGGCTGATTCCAGCCTTCGAGACTCAGCAATGAGAACTCCCAGTTTGAAGGAGATGTGTCTCAGTGCCTGGTCATCCCTCCAGCGTAATGTGAAAACGAGCACCTGGCCACTGTACTAAGACGATTATTTTCCTGCACGCGTGAATTTCAGAAACCAGGGAGGGTGTCTCCTTCCCTCAAACACACAGGAAACTTCACAGACAGGCAGGGCGGAGCTCCGCCACTCCTGCGTGTGCGTTTACCCAGGGGGAAAGCCTGCTCTCAGCAATGAATGGCAGACTCTTGTTTCTCAACACTTATGTCCTCTTCCAGTTAATTCTCCTCCCCTTCCAAGATGAAACAGACAATAATAAAAGAACAGTATTCTTGAAATTCGGTGCAGTTTCTTTTTTTTTTCTTCTTAATCTAGCTGTTTACTTTTTTAAACTCTTAAGAGCCAGCGTTTAAGACCAGATCATTGGAACAGAAGAATGCATAATATAATAAAAGTACTAAAGCTTCTGCAAGGCAACAAAACACCCAATTTTTGGCAAAAAAAAACCAACCATACTTCTGGTGTCTACTTGGGAATATAGCAACTGAGGACTACAAGCTTGAGAAACCTCTCAACAGGCACATGCTCACGTGTGCACACACACACACACACATCCTGAATTAATAAACTGAGGGGCTGAATGTCTGTTTCAAATCAGCAATGTACTTACCTCAAAAGGAATACCCTCCCAAAAGCAGGATGGAAAAGTGAAAACATATTAGAATGATTACTTTCTTTAAAGCAGAGGTAAAACCTGGAAGGAAGTTTGTAAAGATACTCATTATGGCAAAGCCAGGGTGGTGGAATACTGGCAATTATTTTTCTTCTTCTCTGAATGTTACATAATTATCAAAGCTGTTTACACTTAAAATATCTGTTCATCTGTAAAGCCCTCCTCCTACTGAAAAGCTGGTGTAGTCTTTCTCCAGGGTTCTCCCTTGTGGAAAGGCACAAGAGTATTTCTTACCTGCTTGGAAGACTCCAGGGTGAAAACGTGAAGCCTGCTTACCTGTGGTTTAACTTGCGATCTTCATCACTGCCGGCCTCCAACTGCAGAGAAAAGAAGAGAATGTCACAGCCCAGACGCCGCTATCAATGAGCCTCGGACACAAGGCTCACATTTTCTGCTCTGGTGTCTGTAAAAGGTACAGATGTGCAGGAAACCTGGCTCCTTCCAAACACCGCACCCTTCCCAGACCAGTCCTGCTCTGCTGCTCCCCTGAAGAATTCCTGTGGAGGAATGGTCAGGTTTCCTGATGCGGGAAGCCTGCCTCCCAAGGCATCGCAGATGGCTGCCTGCTAACGCAGTGTCCCTAGCCAGCCCAGGTACTCCACACACTCGTTCCGCCCTGAGCTCTCCCTTTTCCAGTGCTGTTTCGGAGCTCATCCAGTTTTTCTTTCTTTTAAATTTTATTTATTTATTTGGACATGCAGGCATGTGGGATTTTAGTTCCCCAACCGGGAATCGCACCCTGTCCTCTGCATTGGAAGTGCAGTCTTTAACCACTGGATCACCAGAGAAGTCCCCTGTTTTTCTTTTTTAGGGGAAGGGGGTGATGTTTTAAGAGGCTCTGTTTCCTTCTTCAATCTAAGCAATAGCTGAGTGATCAACACCATTTTTTTTTTTTGATAACTCCCTTACTAGCTTTCAAATATAACATATAGCAGTGTTAATTTTATTTATCATGTGGTATACTGTGTCTGTATTACTTATTTTTGGAAGTTTATTATTACTTATAATTGGAAGTTTATGTCTTTTGATTGCCTTTATCCATTTCCCCCTCATCTCAATCCCCACCCTCTGGTAATCACAAATGATCAACACCATTTTAAGCCACAACACACAAGTTTAAAAAACAACCACCACCACCACCACCACCATTCCAGGCAAGTCTTTCTTAACAGAAGATAGCCAGGATCAGGCTGTCAGTGGGTCTCAAAGCTTTTGGTAGGTTCTCAAAAAGGCTTTCACGTTTAATATAAAACTTTCTAGGCTCTTAGTGTATTTCCAGACATGAAAGAAAGGGATATTTAATATCTTCTAAAGGTTACAAGACCAAGAAGGTTAAAGGCTCCAAAAGTAACCATGATTTAAGCCCCAGCTGTAATTTTTCTTTTCTTTTTCTTTCAAGGAGAAAACTCAAACGAGAAGAAAACACACACCCCAACAACTTTCCACCCCTGGGAGTTGGCATGTTTAGTATGTTACACAGAAGGGCCCATTGAATGGGAAAGAGAGAAACCTAGAAAGCAGCGATGACTGGGAGAGACACAAGGTTGACTGAGGACAGAAACCAGACAGAAGCTGGCAGTGGTGGGAAAAGGGTACAGAAGTCATGTGTGGAGGGCTCCAGGCAGTCAGCGACACACACCACAGGTGGCAATTTCACCAATGAATGAGCCTGGCACAGGGTCCTGGAATCCCCACGCCGTGTTAAGATCATGTACGTATTGCACTGGGCAGTGGCAGAGAGCATCGGTTCATTCTCATGCTCCCCTCCTGACGCCGAAGGAGAAGTGGAAACACCGGGGACGGCTCTGCTGACCACAGGGCCACCAGCTTCGGCCCCGAAGTGAAACATACACGAAACAACTCACACGACCTCAGGAACAAACGCAGAAGAGACTGTTGGGTCTAACCCAGTGGTTCTCAACTGGGGACCACTCCTCTTGGCAGGGAATGCCAGGCAAGGCCGGAGCCTCTTTTGGGAGGATGCTAGTGGCATCTAGTGGGTAGCGGTCAGAGTGCTGCTACATCTGCCGCAACACACGAGACGGGCCCCCTGCAACACAGGGTTTTCTGGCCCCAACGTCGGCAATGCTGAGGTTGAAAAACACTGAGCCGATACTCCCCTCCCCAAAGCAACTGGAGATCCACCCATGAAAACCAGTCACCTTGAAGGGTGGTCAAAAATCACAGTTCCTAAAAGCTACTGCTTTATCTCTTCTTGTGCTCTCTGCTTGTCCTCACGGAAGAATGAGACAAGGTTCACAGTAAAACGATGTAAGTGAGATAAAGATGGAGGGGAAAGGAACAAAACCAAAAAGCAGGAAGCACTGCTCTGCGGGTCGGGCTGTGACTTCCCTTAGTTCCAATGCCGGGCAGGACCACGGGTTGGGGAAGGAAAGAAGTGACCTGAGCGTGTCTGACTCAACGAAGGATGCGTATTTTGAGGAGTAAGGAAGTGGATGGGGTGGGATGTAAAATCACTTAATTCTCGCTCCCTCTCTGAGGGTCTTGGGACGAAAGGCAATGAGAGATCACTTATTCCACAGAAGGAAGCTACCTATGCCAAGGAACACATGAGAGAGGGAAGGCGGAACTTTCGGATGAGCTGAGGCCCAGAGAGGGGAAGTAACCGGAGGAAGGTCAGACCAGGGGCTCTGAGATGGCACACACGCTGGCCTCTCCCTTCCTCCCTGCATCTTCATGCCTCAACCAACCTGGAAGATGCCTCACCTTCCGGGGAACATCCCAGCCTCGGCAAGCTTCTAGAGCCAATAATGCTGCTGATTTACTCAAGGTAAGGAAGAGCTGTCTGAGTTTTATTATTTTGGAGCTCACTGGCACTTGGTGAAAATAATGCTTTCTTTATAATAATTTTAAATATGCTCAGTGGAAACAATCCCAAGGTCCAACAAAAGGTACAACCGTACAGTAGAATGCTGAAAAGAAAGAAGTGTTAGTTGCTCAATCGTGTCTGACTCTTTGCGACCCCATGGACTGTAGCCTGCTAGACTCCTCTGTCTATGGGATTTCCCAGGCAAGAACACTAGAGTGGATAGCCACTTCCTTTTCCAGGGGATCTTCCTGACCCAAGGATTGCAGGCTGAGCCACCAGGGAAGCCCAGAAAGTGAAAGTGGGAACAACCCCCACCCCAAGGTCCAACACAATGCACATTCATACAATAGAATATTATTCAGCCATAAAAAGGAATGAGGTCCTGACTCACGCTGCAACACGGATGAGTCCCGAAAACATGAGGCAGAGGGAAACCGACCCGACACAAAAGGCCACACCGTGTATGATTCCACTCACATGAAACGCCCACAACAGGCCAAATTCACAGAAACAGAAAGAACATTAGTGGGTGCCTACAGTTTGGTGAGGGCAGGGCAGAGGTGGGTGGGAGGGAGGCTGTGGGTGATGGCTGAGGGCTGTGAGGTTTCTTTTGGGGATGATGAAAACGTTCTGGAATCTGTGGTGATGGCTGGTCAACCTCAGGCATGTACTAAAATCCACTGAATTGTACACTTTAAAATGGCAATTAATGGGATGTGAATTCCATCTTGGTTAAAAAAATAAAATAAAAAAAAATTTTACATGTGGTAGCTTCCCTGGTGGTCCAGTGGTTAAGAATCTGTCTTCCACTGCAGGGGAGGCGGGTTTGATCTCTGGTTCAGTTCAGTTCAGTCGCTCAGTCGTGTCCGACTCTTTGCGACCCCATGAATTGCCGCACGCCAGGCCTCCCTGTTTAGGGAACTAAAATCCCACATGCCTTGGGGCAGCAAAGACCCAACAGTAAAAAAAAAAAAAATTTTTTTTTTAATGTGTTTAGAGCAGAAGTAGACTGGATGCAAAGTAACACAAGGAAGGTGGGATTTAGAATCAGAGGCCTAGGCCTGACAGGCTTCCCTGATAGCTCAGTTGGTAAAGAATCTGCCTGCAGTGCAGGAGACCCCAGTTCGGTGCCTGGGTTGGGATGATCCACTGGAGAAGGGATAGCCCACTCCAGTATTCTTGGGCTTCCCTGGTGGCTCAGCTGGTAAAGAATCCGCCCGAAATATGAGAGACCTGGGTTTGATCCCTGGGTTGGAAAGATCTGCTGGAGAAGGGATAGGCTACCCACTACTCCCTGGTGGCTCAAAGGTTAAAGTGTCTGCCTGGAGTGCAGGAGACCCGGGTTCAATCCCTTAGTCGGGAAGATCCCCTGGAGAAGGAAATGACAACCCACTCCAGTACTCTTGCCTGGAGAATCCCATGGAGGGAGGAGCCTGGTAGGCTACAGTCCATGAGGTCACAAAGAGTCGGACACAACTGAGTGACTTCACTTTCACTTTTCACCCACCACTCCAGTCTTCTGGCCTGGAGAATTTCATGGACAGTATAGCTCATGGGGTTGCAAAGAGTCCGACAGGACTGAGCGACTTTCACTTTCACTTCACGTTCAGGCTTGATAGGCTGTCCGAATAACCTCTTCCTGGAGCTGATTTCTTCACCCGTTGTTTCTGAGAAGGGACCATGAAATTAAGTGCTGAGGAGTACTTTGTAAACTGCAAGACAGTGGTAGTAGAAATGATGTAAGGGAACAGATGTCTCTGCGGGGAAGTGAGAAGCTGCCGCACTCACTTCCCAGCTGCAGGCCGCTGGCTGCTGTGCAGAGCAGGGACTGTTAGAACCTTCTGTCTGCAGGCAAGATAACTCACAAATGGCCTCTCCTTGAGACGGCCAGGGCTCTGAGGTTCAACCCTGCAGCCAGGTTGAGAAATGTTCCTGCTAGTCCCAACGAAACAAGCTGAATAGCTGCCCACCAGGAGCTGGCCCGACAGGCAGGGCTGTTAAACCCCAAACAGTTCCTCTTCTCTCAGAGACACACACAAATGTTATCAGTGTTATCAGTCAATTTCCCCCAGGGAGAAGGGGCCAGACTTGCCCAGATGCTGGCGGGGTCACTTCCTGGGCCTGCCTGCAGGGCCCTCCCCCAGCAGCCTCCTCTCCCTTCTCTATAAACAGTTCCCGTCTCCTCCTCCAGCTGCGGTGTCTATGGGTCAACACTCAGCCTGGCCACCGATGCTGAGTTTAGACATGAGGCCCTAACTAGTTCTCCTGCTCAGAGGCCCGAGGCCCAGCCGAGCTCGGTCTAAGAGCCAGGCCGAGTCACACGCAGACCCAGAGAAACCCACACTGCTCAGAGAAGCACATTCAGCCCCACCAAAGCACCGGGGCGATCACAGGAACCCCAGAATCGGCCTCAGCCATACAGCCAGCTGCACATAAACACCCAGCCTCGGATGATATCAGGGACAGGAAGAGCCCTAAGATGCTGTCACCCAGCACCCTGAGCTCACTGTCACACAGTCACACACTCACACCCACAGCCCAGGGCGTGCACTAGGCAAACAATTTCACACCTTCACAGGAGTACCCCTGCGGCTTCTCCCCCTAGCACTCACTACACAGGCAAGGCCCAGGGGACAGGCCGGAATACACAGGAAGAGACACACTGGGTCCGGAATCCCAGGACCGGCATCTCCCACAGTTTACCCAATCAGGAGTTTCAGTCTCAGGACAAGCACCCTGCAGTCAACCCTGATGGGGCGAGGGGGCAGTGTCACACATTCAGTCACCCCCCAGACGGGGGTCACACTTACACACAGTCACCCCCCACACAGGACTCACACACACAGTCAACCCCAGACGGGGGTCACACACACAGTCACCCCCGACGGCGGTCACACACAACGTCTCATGCACAGTCACTCCCAAACAGGGGTCACACACAGAGTCAACCCCAGACGAGGGTACACCGGGACTGCACAGTCTCGCTGCAGTCACCCCAGGCCGGCAACCCAAGGGGTCGTCCAGCGGGGTCCCCGCAGGCCCGAGGACCCCTCAAAGCTGTCCCGGCGCAGCCCCCGGCGCCCCGCGCCCCGCACTCGCGGCCCAGGCCTCGCGCGGCGGCTCGGCCGGGCCAGGGCCGCGGGCCCGGGGCTCACCTCGCTGTTGCTGGCGGAGGAGGAGGCGGCGCTGGGCGTGGGCGAACGCTGCAGGGTCACCAGGGCCATGGCTGCGGTGCGGTACGGCGCACGGGCGCCGCTGAGGCCTCCGGCTAAACCCGCCGCCGCCGCCCGGGCCGGGCCCGGGGCGCTCCAGGAGCCGCGCGCGGGCGGCGGGGCCGAGCCG
>SJYV01026263.1:1579342-1627195 GCA_006410875.1 Neotragus pygmaeus
GCGTGGCCCACGCGGGGCGCGCGTGCGCGTGCGCGGCGCGGGAGGCCCAGGCCAGCCAGTTACATCCCTCGCGCGCACCCGACGCGCGCGCCCGACGCTCCAGCCCGCCAAGCGGGGGCGCGCCCGACGGCGAGCAAGTCCTCCCCAAGAGGCCCATCCCCCGCGCAGGCCGGGAAACAGGTTCCGTGGCCGCGCAGCTTGGAATGCGCGGAGCAAGCAGGCATAGAGACAGAAAGTAAAAACATGCTCGTCCCTGGGCCTTGAACCTCGAGGAGGGATCTGCATAAATTCGTTTGTTCGTTCATTCATTCGTTTATGAAATATTTATTGAACACTTAATAAGTGCCCCGCATGGAGTATTCGACAGTAAACAACATAGAATTGACCTGCCCTAGGGGATTTGGCTCAGATGGTAAAGCATCTGCCTACAATGCGGGAGACCCAGGTTCAATCACTGGGAAGATCTACTGGAGAAGGAAATGGCAACCCACTCCAGTATTCTTGCCTGAAGAGTTGGACACGAGTGAGTGATATCACTTTCACTTTTCAGGGGATTTGATGAAAGTAAATTAAATTGCTAGAAACTCACTTTGCCCATCTTTTTATATGAATTCCTACCATATGTCCAGAAACCCAGCTAACTCCTTGGGAAGTTAGGGAGGGCGTCTCCGAAAAGGGTGCATTTGCTCTCAGACCTGACAGATGAGCATGATTAACGGGTGAGGGTGGGAGTGGACTGCTGGGCGTGATGTGATCTCCGGGGGAAAGCCTGCACAGTGGCTGGAAACGGAAAGATTTCCATCAGCCGCTGGAGCCCATGGATGGGGAAGAGGGAGTCAGGGTGCTCTCTATTTGAAAGCTCTAGCTAAGGCTTAGAAAATGGACTGTGGAACAGAGGCGTGAAGGGAGGCCAGGGATGGGCTGCTCTTGTTGTCCTGGGGGGAGGTGACCAGTGTGGGGACGAGAGAGAGAGACTTGGAGGAAGATACTAAGAGGGCGGCTTGACTTGGCGTCAGTTTCACCCAAATCCCCTACTTTTCTTTCACCCAGCCCAAGCACGCACGCACGCATCCGCAAATTCACTGGTCCAGTCTTTGTCCCGTGTGTCTCGCTGCCAAACCAGCAGCACAGGCAGCCTGGGCGGTACTCCTGCTCTTTCCCCTAGATCCAGGGGCTGGGACCTCCTCCTTATTCCCTCAGTATCATTCTTCTCAACGGGGTTTGTGGCGGGTGGGGGATGGTTTGGACTTTTTTATTTTAATGTGACATCTTAGTTCCCCCACCAGGGATGAACCCATACCCCCTGCAGTGGAAGAAGGGAGTCTTAACTGGACTACCAAGGAAGTCCTCCTCCCCTCTCCCCATTTTATTTATTTTCTTTTTTAATTTGTGTGAATATTTTTGAATGTCTTGGCAGATGCAGAGAGCTGTTGGTGCTTCTGGTGTTTAGAGGGCAGGAGCTGGAAATGCTGAAAATGCTGAAAGTCCTACAGTTCACTGGACAGGGCCCTCCACACTTCCCAACTCCCAAGAAGAACAGCTCAACTCCCATAAGACTCCGGCATGGGTGAAAGCACCCTTCATAATTATCTGGCTCCATTTGACATATCAACACAAAGTATTTTTCACTGAATTTTCAAAAATGCAACTATGTTTAAACAGAGGGCAGAATATACTTTGTTTTGTTTGAGAGCTTTGTCAGGAGCTATTCACCATTTGGGAAACAGAGTTTATAGAGGGAAACATAGCTCCTAATATTGGAGAAGTTGATCCAACACATTGGCATCTTGGTAGACAGACTGCTCTATTTATCTAGCACCTATTTTTAAATGTCAAGCCTGAGACAAAATTATGGGCAGTATTCAATTGACTAATGACTATCTTACTTCTCAATTCTAAACACATTCATTTGAAAACAGATACACGTGAGACTTCCCTGGCAGTCCAGTGTTTAAGACCCTGAGCTTCCACTTCAGAGGGCACGAGTTTGATCCCTCGTGATTGAACTAGGATCCCACATGCCATGTGGCCTGGATAAATGAATAAATAAACATTTAAAAAACCCAAACACTTCAACACATTGTAAACTGACTATACTTCAAAAACAGAAAGAAAAAAAAAAAAAAAGACAGACATACTACGGAGACTTTCCTGTGTCCTCCAGGGATGTTATTTCATCATAATGAATTTTCCTTATATGTTAGGGCATTATCAGTCAGTCCAGTTGCTTAGTCATGTCCGACTCTTTTCCACCCCATGGACTGCAGCACACCAGGCTTCCCTGTCCATCAATTCCGGGAGCCTGCTCAAATTCATGTCAATTGAGTTGGTGATGCCATCCAACCATCTTACACTGTGTATATATATCTTACCCTCTGTATACATATACACAGTGGAATACTACTCGGCCATGAAAAAGAATGAAATAGTGCTATTTGCAACAACATAGATGCAACTAGAGATTATCATAGTAGGTGAAGTAAGTCAGAAAGACAAATACCATATTGTTGTAGGAAGGGGGGACCCCTACAGGGCCCCAAGAGCGGGCTCTTGTCTAACACTCGGAAAAGAATTGTCCAAGGAGACACATGTGCTGACCAAGCAAGAGATTTTATTGGGAAAGGGCACCCGGGTGGAAAGCAGTAGGGTAAGGGAACCCAGGAGAACAGCTCTGCTGCGTGGCTCGCAGTCTCCGGTTTTATGGTGATGGGATTAGTTTCCGGGTGGTCTTTGACCAATGATTCTAATTCAGAGTCTTTCCTGGTGGCGCATGCATCACTCAGCCAAGATGGATGCTAGCGAGAGGGATTCTGGGAAGTGGACGGACACGAGGTGTCTTCTTTAGACCTTTCCCGAACTCTTCCAGTTGGTGGTGGCTTATTAGTTCCATATTCCTTATCAGGATCTCCTGTCATAAAACAACTCATGCAAATAGTTACTATAGTGCCTGGCCAGGGTGGGCGGTTTCAATCAGTGTGCTTCCCCTAACAATATGATATTACTTATATATGGAGTCTAAAATATGACACAAATGATTTAATTTATGAAACAGAAAGAGAATCATGGACATAGTGAATAAACGTGGTTGTCAAGGAGGAAGGTGTTGGGAGAGGGATAGAGTGGGAGATGGGAGTTAGCAGATGTAAGCTTTTACATATAGAATGGGTAAACAACAAAGTCCTACTGCGTAGCACAGATATTCTGTATCCTATGATAAACCGTAATGGAAAAGAATATTTTAAAACAGAATGTATATGTGTGTGTGTCTGTGTGTATATGTGCACGTGTGTGTGTATGTGCACGTGTGTGTGTGCTCAGTCATGTCTGACTCTTTGAGATCCCCGTGGAGTGTAGCCCACCAGTCTTCTCTGTCTATGGAATTTTCCAAGAATACTGGCATGGGTTGCCTTTTCCTACTCCAGGGGCTCTTCCTGACCTAGGAATCAAATCCTGAGTCTCTTGCATCTCCTGCATTGGTGAACGGATTCTTCACCACTGTGCCGTCTCTGAGGCCCATACATGTACATGTGCATGGGTGTGTGTGTATAATTGAATCACTTTGTTGTACAGCAGAAATTAGCACAACATTGTAAATCAACTATATACTTCAATTGGAAAAAAAAAACAAAAACAAAAACCTAAACCCTAATCTTTCTACCCCGGCCTTGCTTACCTCTCTACCCACACCCACTGGCCCAGAGGCCATCCCCACCCATTCTCACTTCCTCTTACAGCTGAGGGGACTGCTTCCCTCCCACATTAACTCTTGCCAGACACCATCTCCAAAAATCCCTCCCTGCTCCCTAGACTGGACTCAGCACTTTCCCAGGATGTCACCTCTCCCCCCATCTACCCCCAGGCACACAGCAAGTTCTCTCAACATTGTCACAACTCCCTGTCTTGTCACATGTTTCTAAGAAAAACCTCAGGAGCTGGGCTGGGACCAGGGTGAGAACCCAAAATGTAAAGCGGCAACCAAAACAACAAAAATTCAACCAAGAGAAAGACTACATATTTTTTTTCCTTTTCCCCACCTTTTTCGGCCACACTCCACAGCTTGTGGGATCTTAGTTTCCTGACCAGGGCTTGAACACCGGCCCTTGGCAGTGAAAGCACAAGCCCTAACCACCGGACTGCCAGGGAATATCAGAAAGATTATAGTGTCAGGAATCAAACGGTATGCCAAAAATCTTCAATGTACAAAATGTCAACATTTTGAATGGGATGGATACTGTATTACTGGGCTTTCCCGTTGCCTCAGCCTCCAATACGGCACTTTCACTGATCCTGTCTTCATCTGACCCTGTCTGTATTTAAAATTTTGATCATTCTAAACAATTCTGTGAAAACCCAGCTCTGAAAAGACCTGTGGGCTTGCCTTGTGGCCTGTAAGGAGATGGGACAGGGAGAAAAGAAGTGAGAGCTCCCTGGTCTAGGCTTCAGGGAATCCCAGGAGCGGAGGAGGGGAACCTGGTGGAAAACACAGCTCCAGAGTTTTCTTGCATCCAATAGAGTCTTTTCCACTCAGTATCATAATTATTTTTTTCATCATACTTTATTTAATTATCATAGTTCTTGTAGTCTCAGTTTTGCAACTATTATAAACAGCCAGTTAATGAGTTATTTGCTGTATGCTAGGTGGTAGGCAAAGTGACTTGCAAATGTGTTGGGGACGGGTTTTTTATGTGAATGTCCCCCATGCTACCCCCCAGGGCCACCTCCTCCAGGAAGCCTTCCCTGACCTGAGGTCAGATTAGGTATCCCTTATCTAGGCTCCTGCAGCCTCTCTGCTTTGTCCTGGTTTGAACCCCTTTGTTTATTTCTTGTCACATGGTTGTGGTTCTTCTTTTATGGCTGAGGAAGCTGATGCACAGGGTGGTTTAGTCGCATGCCCATGGTCACAGAGCTAGGGCGTGGTGAACCTGGTTACTTGGACACTTGTTTTTCTACTTTAGAACTCAGACGAGAGACAGAGATTCTTCCAGGATAGCCTAGGAGGGGAGAAGGGAAGAGAACGCTACTGATAATTCCGTTTTCAGAGCAAGTGATTTGCAATTCACAACTATTAAATAACAAAGCTCTCATAGACTGAATCACGGCTCCCCAAAGATGTCCACGTACACCTGTAATGTGGTACCTGATATGGTAAGAAGGAGTTTGCAACTGTGACTAAGGTAGGGAGATTATTCTGAGTTATCTGAGTGGGCCTGATACAAACCCAAAGGTCTTTATAAGAAGGAGGAAGAAGGATCAGAGTGAGAAGTAGGAGATGTGACAACACAAGAGGTTGGGGTGATGTGAGGAAGGCCACGAACCGAGGGATGCAGGTGGCCGCCAGAGGTGGAAAAAGGCCACGGAGTGAATTCCCTCCTCCTCATCTCCAGAAAGAACACAGACCTGCCATCACCTTGATTTTAGACTTCTGACCTCTAGTTGTTGCTGTTCAGTCGCTAAGTCGTGTCCAACTCTGCAACCCCATGGACTGCAGCACACCAGGCTTCCCTGTCCTTCACCATCTCCTTGAGCTTGCTCAAACTCATGTCCATTGAGTCGGCGATGCTATCTAAGCTTTTCTTCCTCTGTTGCCTGCTTCTGCCTTTGCCTTTAATCTTTCCCATCATCAGGGTCTTTTCCAATGAGTCAGCTCTTCACATCAGGTATCCGAAGTATTGGCGCTTCAGCGTCAGCATCAGACCTTCCAGTGAATATTCAGGGTTGGTTTCCTTTAGGATTGACTGGTTTGATCTCCTTGCAGTCCTCTAGAAATACAAGAAAATAAATTCCTGTTGTTTTAAGCCACTGAGTTTCTAGTAGTTGGTTGTAGGAGCTATAGAAAATGAATATAAAATAATACATATATACTGTATTTAAAAAAAAAGCAGACCCCAAATGGAGTCACTTGTGCTGTTGACTTTTTTAACAAATGCACAACATCAGAGTCGTGAGTTACGTTTTATTTGGGGCAAAATGAGGACTATTTAGCCCAAGAGACAGCATCTTGTATGGTTCTGAGAACTACTCCCAAGGGGTGGGGGGAAGGCCAGCACATACGTGATTCTGGTGAAGAGGAAGTACATGCAATCAAGAACACATTTTTTTGCAGAAGGTTTCTGCTGGTCATGAGGAGCAATCATCACCATGAAAGATTTCAGTGCTTTTCTAGGTATGAGGAGATGCAAGAACTGAGTCCATAAAATAAGCTCCCGAAAAGATTTATCTGAAGACCTGTTCCGTCAGGTTTTCCCAGAGCACAGAGTGTCTTATTTCTGCGCTCACCCTGAACTCCTTTCAAGGGGTGTTGAAAGTCAGCAGCTGTTACAGCACATGATCTAATCCTTATAGAAGTAGCAAGTCCTGATAGCAAGTGCCAATTTGTAGTTGACCAGGCTAAACCCCACATCAGCAAATCAAGATTTAATATCTAACCTAACTGCAGTTACAAAGTCCTCCAGGAACGTAGTCTTAACTGGTCACTCTGGAATTTTCTGGTCAGTATCAATGAGGTAATCTGCCACACAGCCCCCTTCTGTCCCTCATAGGTAGGTTTCCTAAGCCTGGAACAATTCATTCTTTTCCCCTTTCTACTATAAAAGGCTTCCTCTTTGTCCAGCTCCTCAGAGCGTCTTTCTACTTGTTCGATGGCATTCTACCCATTTGTGAATCATTCGATTAAGTCAATTAGATCTTAAAATTTTACTCAGTTAAAATTGTGTTATTTAACAACTATTAAAAAATTATTAGAATATCATAATACAATATGTTGCAGCCAATTCTTGGGCACTATATCATTTTCACATTCGATCAATTCATTGGACAACAATTTACAGAGTGCCTATGCAACCGCTCCAGTATTCTTGCCTGGAAAATTCCACGGACAGAACCTGGCAGTCTATGGTCCATAGGGTTGCAAAGAGCTGGACGTGAGTGAGCATGCGTGCATCCTCTGCTGAGGACCAGTCTGGGAATTTGGGGTCCATCAGGGAACAAGCAGAGTCACTGTCCTTGGTGGCGTCCAATCAGGTGCGAGATAAAGCCAAACAGCCTGTGAGTGAATAGATTTGCCATAACACATGTTAACATATGCATATAATATATGACTATTTATGCCATTTTTAAATGAATCAATTTCAGTAAAGTTCTTAGAACGTGTACAGATGAGTGTCCGGTAAATAAAATATGATATCAAGTAGCAAAAAAGAGTTTGAGAGAAGGACTTCCCTGGCAGTCCAGTAGTTAAGACGTCATCTTACGATGCAGGAGATGTGGGTTCAGTCCCTGGGCAGGGAGTTAAGATCCCATGTGTCTCACTGCCAAAAAGCAAAACATAAAACAGAAGTGATACTGTAACAAGTTCTATAAAGACTTTAAAAATTGTCCACATCAAAAAAACCTCATAAGAAAGAAAGGACTGGAGAGAGAAATAGAACAGTCTTGGGGACATGGTGATGGAGACGGCTGTTTAAGTGGTCAGGGAAACCTCTGGCCAGGGTGACATGTGAGCCCCCAGTTTGTCTGTCATACAAAAGTTGTTAAAACTTTTGGGGACAGCAACATGGATGGATTCAAGAGATTATCAAGCTTTGTGTGACAGACAAATTGTTACATCCTGGCACGTTCCTGATGGTCCAGTGGCTAAGATTCCGCACTCCCAATGCAGGGCGCTCTGGGGGCCGATCAGTGGTCCGGGAGCTAGATCCCATATGCAACAACTAAGACCTGATGCAGCAAAACAAACAAACAAATAAATAAACACTAAGACCAAACTCCATGAAAAAAATTGTTATACCCACATACAATGGCAACCTGTGTGAAACGGATTCCCCTGGTCTACAGTCCTATTGAAGGATGTTCAGGATATGCCATATTGATAACAGAATGGAAGTCAAAAAAGCCCCATAATGTTTTAACATAATGTTAAAATTTTATTTTAATATTTGGGGACATTCACTCAAAATGTTAATGGCCTGTATTCTTGGTGGTAGAATTAGTAGTGGGAAGTAACTAATACTTTCTTCTCTCTACCATCAGCGTTATACACATTTATAGAGGTTATGATGATGCTAATACTTAAAAAAGTTCTAATAAAACTGATTTCATCTGAGACAGTGTGTGTGGGTGTGTGAGGTTAACTGACTATTCTGTAACTTCACCTGGCCCACAGAGTTCAGCCTCCTGCAGAGAACTCTCCTGGCCAAGGATCCTTTTGTCCTGGCCTGAGTATATTTCAGAGCTGCTAGAAGGCCATATTGTTATCAGCCAGCCGATGGGTCAGAAGAATCTTCAACAGCTCCAGCCACATAGACAGAAATCGCTTCCAAAGGTCCTTCGGGGGCCTCCTGGAGTCTCCTATCAGTATGATCAGTGAACTTTGGACTTCAGAGTAGTTTCTCAATGTCCTTGTGATCAGCAGACCAAGTAAGCCCTATACCCCTGCAAGAAGAAGGGTGCATCCCTCCTGCTCTCTGGCCTCAGTTTACCCAACCATAAGATGGGCAGATTCAACCAGCTCAGTTTCTCTCAACACTTTTTTCTTTTTTAAAAAAACAAAACTCATACTCCCTTCTGATAAAGACAAAAATCTCACATCCTTTCTGGGGGAGATAGTAAATACTGAATTTGCTTTTTGCCCACAGCCCAGGACTCTGAAGACATGGCCAGCCTCCCACGCTAGGGTGGGGGAGACCTGGGTGCCTGGTGCCTTTCTCGACTCTCAGTAAAACTCTCCAGGGTGGTGGCTGTGTGTTTTAGCTCTGGATACAGACTGCCTGGCTGAGAGTCACTGGACATAACACAGGGTGTCCTGTATTTTTTTTTCCCCCATGGCAGATTTTCTGGTACAGACAGGAAAGAAAGAAAGTGACATCGCTCAGTCGTGTCCAATTCTTTGCGACCCCATGAACTGTAGCCTAGCAGGCTTCTCAGTCCATGGAATTTTCCAGGCAAGAGTACTGGAGTGGGTTGCCATTTCCTTCTCCAGGGGATCTTCCCAACCTAGGGATCGAACCTGAGTCTCCTGCATTGCAGGCAGACCCTTTACCGTCTGAGCCGCCAGGGAAGTCCTACTAGAAAAATTATTTAAAAGCTGTAACACCTATTTTTATCTGTCGGATCTGGGAACACTAGGCTGGGTTCAGATTTGAGCCTCTGCTTGTAGGCTGTGTTCCTATTTCTCTCTTTCCTCTTTCTCCCTCCCTCCCTCCTTCTTTTCTCTTTCTCCCTCCCTCCCTCCTTCTTTTCTCATACTTGCTCCTTTTTCCTTCCTTCCCTTCTTTCTTTTTATTCCCTCTCTCCCCACCACTTTCTTTTCCATGTCAAGTCCTTTCATCTTAATCTTAAATGTGCAGCTTGATGGCTTTTCCTGTATGCATTATTGTTGGTCAGTTGCTCAGTCGTGTCCGACTCTTTGCTACCACATGGACTGCAGCACACCAGGCCTCCTTGTCCATCACCAACTCCTGGAGCTTGCTCAAATTCATATCAATC
Organism: Neotragus pygmaeus; assembly: GCA_006410875.1. Classification (NCBI taxonomy): domain Eukaryota; kingdom Metazoa; phylum Chordata; class Mammalia; order Artiodactyla; family Bovidae; genus Neotragus; species Neotragus pygmaeus. The sequence continues at coordinate 1,588,826 of SJYV01026263.1, forward strand.
GCGTCAGTGATGCCATCCAACCATCTCATCCTCTGTTGCCCCCTTCTCCTCCAGCCTTCAATCTTTCCCAGCATCAGGGTCTTTTCCAACAAGTCAGCTCTTTGCATCAGGTGGCCAAAGTACTGGAGCTTCAGTTTCAGCATCAGTGCTTCCAATGAATATGACACACTCCCACAACCACCACCCAGAAAAGGGACATGCTTCTAGCATCCCAATAAAAATTCCTTGTGCCCCAGAAGTAAGCATGTTTCCCATATCCTCAACCACCATCTATTAGTTTCACCTCTTCTATGTTGCGGGGGCTCTTCCCTCCCTCTTCCACTCAACAAATTGACTATGAGATTCACCCAGTTGCTGTGTGTGACAGCATTTCATTTCCTCATTGCTGTGTAATATTCCACGGTGTGCATTGTCTGAAAATGTCACAATTTGTTTACCCTTTCTCTAGCTGATAGGCATTTTGGTTGTTTCTGCTTTGGGGCTATGAATGTTCTGGTACAGTCCTTTTGGGTGGTGTTTGTCTTCATTTCTCTTGGATATGTACATAAAAGGAGGGTTGCTGGGTTTTAAGACAGACATATGTTTAGCTATAGTGGATACTGGGAGCAAGTTTTTGAATTTCAACTATGAAGAGAAAGTTGATCATGACCCTACCTACTATTAGGGTTGCTGCGAGATTAAATGAGATAATCTCGGCAAAATATTTAGAACTGGCACGTTGAAATTCACAAAACCCAAATCATTGTTGGAATGGGGAGGGCACAAAGATATCTAGCTGACTTTTGCTAACTTTTAAGTGTTCCCATAATGAATTAGAGGCACAAGCAATTTCCTAAGGTTGTGAGATATAATAGTGATACTTGAGACTTCCCAGTGGTTAAGAATCCACCTGCCAGGGCAGGGGGACATGGGTTCAATCCCCGGTCCAGGAGGATTCCATATTCCTTGGGGGCAATTAGAGCCTAGAACCCGGGCTCTACAAGACCAGCCACTGCAATGAGCAGCCTGCGCACCGTGATTGGAGAGTAGCTCCCCTTCACTGCAACTAGAGAAAGCCTGTGCGAAGCGACAGAGACCCAGTATAGCCATAAATAGATAAATGTGACCCATGACATTTGTTTAAAAAATTCAAATAAAATGGAATCATATAAGCAAACGGTGGAGTTCACCCCATCTTCTTTATTATTCAAGAAAAATGGACTGCACTAATCTTTTGCAGGCATTTTCTTCTGTCATCTGCACATTGTTATTTGAGGGTGCTGAAGGTAGGGGGTTAGAGGTTGGACTTTCAAAGCTAACCCAGAGGATGACGCACCCAGGGCTGGTTGGTCCCTGTCCCTGAGCCTCAGTCTCTCCATCCATACAATGAGGTGCCTGATGCTCTCTAGGCTCTAATAATCACTGCTCCAGGTCCAGTTCTGGCAGAGGAGGGACCTGGTGTCCAGCCATGCCTGTCTCTGGGATAGAGGAGCAAAGACCTACCCATCTTTTTGGCCCAAAGAGGCATGGCCCTGAATCTAATCCACCCGGCATCCCAGAATGCATTAGGCTGGCTGGCTGGCCCCAGGAGCTCTTGTCCTGTACCTCTGACCTCACCTCGGGGGCCGCCAGTCTGACCACTTCCCCACCCCCTCAGGCCAGATGCACAGTGGTTCAGGAGGCCGCCGTCCCCTCCCCCAGGGTGGCAACAGGAAGAGGGAAGAAAGAGGATCGTCTCCAGCTGGCCCGGGAGACAGATCTCCTTGTGCCCATCAGCCCTCCAAGAACCCCCCTTCTTCTTCCCTCCTTCTCTGAGGCCTGTCCATGGGGACTTGGGGTCAGCCAGAAAAGTCAGGCAACTTCTCAGGGGCCGGAGCGAGGGGAGGTGAGGTCTCCCAGCCCGGCCGGGATCCAGCGCCTGAGAGCGGCAGCGGGTGCCCAGCCCCACCCCTCGCTGTGCCCTGTCCATCCCTTCAGACTTTGACCCTGAGCTCCAGTTCGGGCCGAGGACAGGACGCCCCAGAATCGGGAGCCTCCCTTCAGGAGATAGGACCCTGGGCCCACAGCAGCTGCCTCTTTGCTGCAGAGATTTGGCACGCCAGGTGACTGAGGGCAGGGGTGGGGGCACAGAAGATCTGAGCGTTCCTCCCGGTGTCGCCAGAGAAGGTCCACATTAGAGCCCGAAGCAGGTGACAACCTTGCAGGGACCACAGGTGCAGGTAAGTGCCTTCACCTCTCCAAGCCTCAGTGTCCTCATCTAGAACATGAGGATCATAACTCACCTCTTCCAGGGTTAACCTGGATATTAAAAGAGGTGCTCACTGCAGAGGGCCTAGCACAGAACTGGGCACGTAGCAAGTACTCAGTAAAAGGTTAATTATTATTATTTGGGAGGCTGGGAGCGGTGGCCTGGCTATCCAGCATTGATAGTATATGTTTCATTTTAAAAATAAACTCTGAAACTTTATAAGAGGTAGCCATAGGGAGCTGATTATATTTATTCAGATAACTCACCTGTGACTTGATTAAAAAAAAACAAAACAAGTCTTTCCTGTTTTTTGCACATGCAGCCATCAAAGGCATGAGCTGCTTCAAGGTCTGTTCTAGGGACAAGGGGGGTTATAAGCAAACTATTAGAAGGCTGGAAAGTAAACAGACCCTGTCATGTGTCAATTTCTTGATGGCTACCTAAGAGATCTATGGTGCAGCCCAGGAAGCTCAGACAGAACTGGATCCAGCTAAACTCTGTGCCACACTGGCTGTGTGACTCCAGGGGAGTGACTTCCTCTCTCTGAACCTCAGTCCCCAGTCTGTAGAACCTCTTAGAGCAGTTGCAAGGATAAAGTAAGAGGGTGTCTGTACTGCTTCTGTGTGGGTCTGGCAAGTGGCATACGGCCAGATTCCCTTCATGCTCCACGTGCAGGTAGATATTATGATTACACACACACACACACACACACACACACACACACACAAATGTAACAACTCCAGCTGTTTGTGTCTTTCTGAATGTACACTCCAAGCAGGTGTGGTTAAACTAATAACATAAAGCAGAAAACAGCAACACTAATAGAAACATCAGTAACAATAAGAAAATGGTTGAAGGATTACAGAGCTGTGTGCAAACCGAGTCAAGGAAATAATCATCAACATGCATAAATGATTTCACCCAAGGCTGGCTCTGTTAGATCCTACAGTCTGACTGCCGATTCTGATAAGGACCTTATTCATTGATATTCCACTTTAATACATGCAGAAACACACAGGTGCTGCAATTAGTATCAAATCTGATTCATTTATTTGATTGAGATAATTGACTTAGGACACATTTTTCCTTTAATTCTGTGCCTACCACCAACACACTAAAAATTCCTACACTCATTGAATTTTATGTTTGTTTGTTTTTAATGCAGAAAAAAAAAAAAAACACCCAGAAGCTTTGGCTGTTACTCTTCACCTGCTTGATTTCATGTTTTTTTCAAATTGTGGGATTAGCACATAGCCTTGTGAGTCAGGCCAGCCCGAGCTCTGCTTCTTACCAGCAGGTGCCTGAACCTCAGTTGCCTCATCTGTAAAATGGGCATGATGACAACCCCAAGGGTTGTTAGAAGATTAAAGGAGATAATGCATGTCAAGTTCTTAGCACAATGAGTGACACGTACTAAGAGTTGAAAAGCTCGCAGCTGCTACTGTTTCTCCCCATTGCCAGGTTTTTCCTTTCACAGAGACTTTTTAACCCCAAAACTCTACAAATCTTTTGATCACAAATGTGTGAGTTTGGCTGAGTGGCCCCTCTTCTGTGAGTCTCAGTTTCTTCTTCTGCCTGATGCTGTCGTGCTTATCTTTAAAATTTTAGATGCTGGAGAAACTGAGCTCCATGCTGTTACCTGTCCCTCTTTGCAAGGGCCAGTAGGTTTTAGAACTTGCTCTGGGTCCTGCTTCATGTTCTTCTCTTGGGCACCTGCCTTCGATTCCAACCAGAGGCTTTGCCATCCCTGAGCAGCCTTGTTACCGGAGACATGCCATGTGACGGCTTTGGTCTGAAGTCTCTTTCTCCATGCCCAGAGATATCTCACTCAGTCAAGTGAAGTGACTTACCCAGGGTCACACAGAGGGTGTGTGCCAGGCTGCTCAACCCCCAGCCTGGGCTGTCACTGACACCCCTCCACACCATAACACCTCCTTCATTATAGGGAATTTTGGAAAATACAGGAAAAGCCTCTATTCCAGCCTTCTTCTTGTCACGGTACGAAAGTGGTCAAATCTCCAGAGCCTATGTAGAGACAGAAAGCCCAGGGAGGGGAAGTAACTTGGCCAAGATCACACAGCAAGCCAGCAGTGAAGCCAGATCTGACTCCCCTTGCTGTCTTCTCCTCCAGACCCAATGTTCTTTCCCTTGTTATTCTCAAGGTGCTGGGGGACAGAAAGAGGTCACTACAGACTGAGGCCAGGCCCCATACCAGGAACTTTCACCAGGCTAGTTATTCAGTCTTCAGGCTGACCCAGGAGATGGGGGTTAACCCTATTTCATGGCTGAAGGGATTGGATCTCCTGAGACAAGGGGTGGAGGAGATGGTGAGGGGGTCCCTGAGCAGGTCCCTCTGCCACCAAAACCAGCCTCGCGGCTGGGAGAATCACCCAGAGGACGATGCTTTTCCGTTTTTTGGGTTTATCTCCAACTTGGCTGCTGAAACCCCAACAGAGTCCAGTTCTTGTGGGCTGGAGCCGTTTTCTCCTTTATAAAACTAGGCCATATTGAGAATGTCCTGCCGTTCAGGGCCATGGGCCGCAGTTGCCAGGAGGCAAGGTCCGTGGGAGGAGAGTTGTGAGCAAAGAGGAGGGAAAGTTGAATTTGGCCCTTCCGGGCACAAAAAGTCCCCTTGTTCTGCCTTAGCAGGAGCCGGCAAAATATTTCCCTGCTGTGCACGGACCAAGCAGCTTCAAGGTCAAAAGCTGCTAGGTCTTCTAAATTTCTGAGGAGAAATTAGAAATTTAGCAGCCCAGTATCCCCAGGCAGGCCTGGAGGGGATGCACTCTGAAGGTCTGAGTTCTGAGGCCAAAAAATGCATCCCAGATGCTCACAGCTGCCAACCTGGCACACAGTAGGTGTGCAATAAATGTGTATCGAGTTTACGTGAATGAAAATGAAATCCTGGCAGCGCCATTTACTGGCTGTGTGAACTTCTGTAAGTTACTCCACCTCTCTGAGTCTTTGTTTCCTTATCTGTAGAATGGGATCAATAACACCAGTCCCTAACTCTTAAGAATGTGGGAGATTTAGGTGCAGTGACGCACAAGAAGTGTTTAACACAGGGCTGGCCCACAGTAGGTGCTCCAGAAATGTCAGGAAATTTCTTCTTTTGTCCTGGATACTGTGTTAAGCTTTTCACATTTGCTGCCTTGTGAAAACTTCCATCTACTTTCTGAGGCATGAGTTAGTTTTCTCATTTCTCCAGAGAAAGAATTTGAGTCTTGAGAGGCATCTTACCCAAGGTCATGGCCAGCAGACAGCAGAGCTGAGACCTGAGATTTGAAGTTCATTGTCCTAACCACTGGACTTCCCTGGTAGCTCAGATGGTAAAGAATCAGCCTGCAGTGCAGGAGGCCTGGGGTTCAATTCCAAGGTTGGGAAGATCCCCGCTGCCCCTGGAGAAGTGAATGGCTACCCACTCCAGTATTCTTGCCTGGAGAATTCCATGGACAGAGCAGCCTTGAGGGCTACAGTTTATGGGGTTGCAAAGAGTCAGACATGATTTATAGACTAAACACACACACAGTCCTAACCACCAGACTACCTAGCCAGCAGCTGGGCTAGGCACTCTGCTGCATACTTTTTATTCTCCCAGCCTGGGGACAGGATATTCGAGGAGGCTCCCCAGAGAAAGTTGCATCATTTACTAGCTGTGTGGCCTTAGGCAAGTGGCTTTCCCTCTCTGGGCCTCAGTTTTCCCCTGGGTCAGGGTCAACAAAAGGATCAAGTATAAAAAGGGCTGAGCAGTGTCAGGCATCTTCTAAGCTATCAGTGGATGGTGTTGATGACGATGAAGGTGACAGTGATGGTGGCCCACCTCAACCCTTCCTTCCTGCAGGCTGGCACGATGCGCGTGGTCGTGATCGGAGCGGGCGTCATCGGGCTGTCCACCGCCCTCTGCATCCATGAGTGCTATCGCTCGGTCCTACAGTCGCTGAATGTGATGGTCTATGCAGACCGCTTCACCCCGCTCACCACCACCGACGTGGCTGCCGGTCTCTGGCAGCCCTACCTCTCAGAGCCCAGCAACCCACAGGAGGCGTGAGTGAGGATCCTCGTGGGTGGTCGGGGTTGTTGGGGCAGAGTCTGCAGAGAGGATGTCCCCTCTCAGGGTTCCTGTCCCCAAGAATGACTCTTCCTGGAGGATTTGTCCTGACATGCTTTAAGGACAATACTAACACACATTAAGTCCTTCCTGTGTGCCAGACAGATGCTACACTTAACCGTGGCCGAAAGGCCACGAAGCCATGTGTGCCAGACAGATGAAGGTTTTGTCTCCATCTCTTCCATAAACTGGGTGGCAGTCAGTGCCCAGCGCATCCGGCTATCAGGAAGACGTCTAAGTGGGTGGGTTGATGTTCAAATTTAGCAAAGAAGTGGCAGAGGTCATTGTTTCAGTTTAGAAACCACCGACTGCTTCAACACAGGATTTTTGGCTTGATTAGAAGTTTCATCTTCATGCCCATAAATTATGAAACCAATATTCCTGATCAGTGACGATTCAGGGGCCTGACCTCCTTCCATCTCATGGCTCTGCCATCCTGCTTGTGGCTTTCGATGTTGCCAGGAGCCAGTGAACGAATGCGGAAGGAGAGAGCATGAGGGCCACCAGGGAGGAGTCTTTAGAGTCCATTGGCCAGAATGTGGCCACATGGCTGCAGGCACCCCTAACTGCAGCCATCCCTAACTGCAAGGGAGTCTAGGAAACGTGGTCGAGCTGTGTGCCCAGGAGAAAGATAAGGCATTTGGAAGTGGTAAGCAATGTCTGGGTGTTTATGGGGGAGTGGGGGGTGGGGGGTATTCCCAGAGAGAGAGCCTGAACCACGGGACTCCCAGTCCCTAAAGAAGTCAAAGCTTTCATTTAAACTGGCAGCTACATGATCCCAAGCTGGAGGTGGGCTCCGAATATTAATAGTTGTGATGGAGCATTCTTTTTTGTCTTTTTTTTTTTGCCACTTAATTTTTTAAATTGAAGGATATTTGCTTTACAGAATTTTGTGGGTTTTCTGTCATACATCAACAAGAATCAGCTATAGGTACACCCGTGTCCCCTGCCTTCTGAACCTCCCTCCATCTCCGTACCCATTTCCTTCTTCTAGATTGCCACAGGCAGGGCCCGTGTTTGAGTTCCCTGAGTCACACAGTAAATTCCCACTGGCTGTCTATTTTACATATGGTACTGTAAATTTCCATACTCTCCCCATACATCACACCGTCTCCCTGCTCACCTCCCGCCGTGTCCTTAAGTCTGTTTTCTATGTCTGTTTCTCCATTTCTGCCCTGAAAATTGGAGCATTTAAAAAAATTTTTTTTAATTGAAGTATAGTTGATTACAATATTGTTTTAATTTCTGCTGTACAGCAAAGTGATTCAGTTATGTATTTATATAATCTATATACATCCTTTTTTGAAAATATTCCTTTCCATTATGGCTTATCATAGGATACTGAGTATAATGGGTGTGGTGCTCGTGGTAAAGAACCTGCCTGCCAATGCAGGTGACATAAGATATGCAGATTCGATCCCTGGGTCAGGAAGACCCCCTGGAGGAAAGCATGACAACCCACTCCAGTAATCTTGCCTGGAGAATCCCATGGACAGAGGGGTCTGGCGGGCTATGGTCCATAGGGTTGCAAAAAGTCGGACACAACTGAAGTGACTTAGCACGTACATATTGAATATATTGTAGTTCCCCATGCCATACAGTAGGACTTTGCTGTTTATCCATCCTACATATAATAGCTTACATCTGTCACCCCCAGCCTCCCACTCCGCCCCTCCCCCAGCCCCCTCTCCCTTGACAACCACAAGCCTGTTCTCTGTGGTGGTGGAAGATCCTTTGTCCCTCCTCTTCCCTGTTAACATCTAAATATGAAAAAGTTTATGTAGGGTGATTAGCACTTGAGTCACTGCAGAGTGAATGGGGTGAATTTCTGGATTTGGACACATCCTACCAGCCTGAGCACTGTCCTGTGCAAGTCAACCCCTGGAGCTCTCTTGTCCAGCTCAGGGTATTAGGTGACCAAGACTCTGGGGGATCCTTTCAGGCACTGGAACCAGCAGACATTCAACTATCTCCTGAGCCTCATTGGTTCTCCCAACGCCGCAAACATGGGCCTGGCCCCGGTCTCAGGCTACAACCTCTTTCGTGAAGCTGTTCCGGTGAGTGAAACATCTTTGGCCATGAACCGTACATAGAGCAGAGCCTTGATCACAGATCAAGGCTTGCTCAAGCAGGGTGGGAGGCGGGGGAGGTCCTTCAAGCCCCTTAGGCAGACTCCTGCATTCAAAACAGGTTTGCTTTAAGTTCTATCTTTGTGGGACTTCCCTGGTGATCTAACCTTCGCTTCCCAAAGCAGGTGTGGATTTGATCCCTGGTTGGGTAGCTAAGATACCACATGCCTCCTAGTCAAAAAACTACAACATAAAAGCGAAGCAATATTGTAACAAATTCAGTAAAGACTTGAAAAAACAAATGGTCCACATTTTTTTTAAGTCTTGGAAAAAAAAGGAGAAATAAATAACTAAGGTTTTTAAAAAGTTCTATTTTTGCTTTAAAAATTATTTTTGTTTTTCATTTATTATTATCAAACTGCCTTCTAAGAGTACTTATTTAAAAAAGAGAGAGAGAGAGTGACTATTAACTCCATTATACAGACAAGAAAACTGAGTCTCGGAGAATTCAAGGTGGTCAGTGGTGAGGCCACAATCTCCCCCTGCTGGGTTGTCTGACCCTTCCCTCTGCAACTTTCCCCTCTCATCCCTGGTGACCTTCATTGTCACCCCTTTTTTTTCCTCCCCTATTTAAGACCCTACCATATCATTCATTCTCAGCCTTATTCTTACCCTCACGTAGCACCATGGTTAAGAACATGGACTCTGAAGCCCCACTGTGTGGGTTCAAATCTCAGTGCCACCATTTATTAGCTGGGTGACCACAGACAACTTATTTAAACTCTCTGAGCCTCAATGGGCCCATCTGTAAAATGGGACTAAAAATAGCATCTACCTCAATGGGTTGTTGTGAAGGTTAAATGGATTGGTATGAGTAAAATGCTTGGAACAGTGCCTTACACATGGTAAACATTACATAAGTCTTTGTTATTATCCCTTTTGTTGTTCATCCATCTCTGTGCCGCCTTCTCTTCTTCCTCTAAAGGACCCTTACTGGAAGGATATAGTTCTGGGATTTCGGAAGCTGACTCCCAGAGAGCTGGACATGTTTCCTGATTACAGGTAAGATTATTGTCATGGGTGAAGGAGCTGAGGCCACACAATTCAGACAGACTTATAGGGAATATGGTTTAATTGCTAAGCTGTGTCCGACCCTTGTGACCTTACGGACTGAAGTCCGCCAGGCTCCTCTGTCCATGTGATTTTCCAGACAAGAATACTGGAGTGAGTTGCCATTCCCTTCTCCAGGGGATCTTTCCAACCCAGGGATCAAACTCTGGTTTCCTGCATTGGAGGCAGATTCTTTACTGACTGATCTACAAGGGAAGCCCAAATTTCCTGTTCCATCCCAGGCGTAGAGCCCCTGGGACTCTGATCTCTCAGTGTTCTGTCCAACCCCTTCTGGAAACCCACCTATCCAAACTGTGCCTTAGACTATGGTGGTAGGGGATATGGATACAGATCTTAAGCCCAGAAGTTCCATTTGTGTTGCTAAGTCTTGTCTGACTCTTTTACAATCCCATGGACAGTAGCCCGCCAGGCTCCACTGATCATGAGATTTTTCCAGTCAAGAATACTGGGGTGGGTTGCCATTTCCTTCTCTAGGGGATCTTCCTGACTCAGGGATTGAACTCACATCTCCTGCATGGCCAGGTGGATTCTTTACCACTGAGCCACCAGGGAAGCCCTTGGAAGTTCCATACCACACTATCCTGTTTTGTAGATGAGGAAACTGAGCTTCAGAAAGACCAAATCACTTGCCCAGGTCACACAGCAAAGTGACCACAGTAGGATTCCAACCCTGTCCAAACCCCTCTATTCTTTTTTCTACAGCCTGATGCTTCTATGATCCTCTCCTCACCTTGCCCCATGTCTGAATCTTCTCTACAGATTCACATCAATTTCCATTTGCACACCCCAATGTCAAGGAAGGCTTTGATAGAAAATATTTCCTTGCTTTGAGCTGAAAATCGCTTTCCCTTGAATGTCACCTGATGGTCCCTGCTCTACCCTTTTAGGGGCCCAGAGAATGTGACAGCCACCCATATTCGATAGCCTTCAAATACAGCTCTGATTCCAATCCTCTCTTCCCACCTTTTGTCTCCCGTGATTCTAGCTATGGCTGGTTCAACACAAGCCTGATTCTGGAGGGGAGGAAGTATCTGCAGTGGCTGACTGAAAGGTGAGATTTTCAGCTTTATTTTGAAGAAAGCAGCTCCCAGGAACGAGGGTTGTAGTGAATGACAGTTCATGGGATTTGTCTTTGTACTGCATGCGTGCTCAGTTACTCAGTCATGTCTGACTCTTTGTGACCTCAGGGAGTTTATAGCCTGCCAGGCTCCTCTGTCCATGGGATTTCCCAGGCAAGAATACTGGAACAGATTGCCATTTCCTTCTCCAGGGGATCTTTCCAACCCAGGGATTGAACCCATATCTCCCGTGTCTCTTGCAGGCAGATTCTTTACCCCTGCACCACCTGGCAAGCCCTAAATGTTGATGAAAACCTTTAGGTTTGGCGGGAGCTATCCGTGGTCCTGACCACCTCTGTGCAGTAGGACAGTGCTTTCCACACCTGGTTGAAACCACTCGAGAAGCTTTTTACATGTGATATTTATTGTCACCCTCACCAAAATCTGTGATGTTAGTGTAATAGTTTTAAATAGATTCTCCTAAGTTTTTCCAGACATATAGACATCATCATCAAGCATAAGTTGGCTTTTATTTTTATACCTCACATTTGTTTTTTGTCTAACTGCTCTGGCCAGTACCTCCAGAACAACACTAACTAATGCAGATGATAGTGGGTGTCCCTGTCTTGTTCCTTTTGTTGATAAGAATCCTGTAGTATTCTCAATTAGCAATCATTAGCTTGAGAGCTATATCTGTATCTATATTCACAAACATTCATATTAAGGAAGACTCCATAAATTTCCTGTATGTTATTATTTTATTAATATTTAAAAATCTGGAGTGGATGGTGACTTTCCTCAGATGACTTGGGAAGGTTTTAAAAATATAAATTTCAGGACCCCATTTTATAGCTACTGATCAGATTCTCTGGAGTGAGGCTCAGAAATTTATATTTTAAAAAGTCCTCTGAGTGACTGTAATCATCACTGAGGCTTGGAAATCATTGTATAAAACCATGGTTACATCTCCTAGCCTTAGGACACTCATGACTCCTGTCCAGCCTCTCCAGGGAAGAGTGTCCCCAGTTTTTCTACTGATATCTTGAGGAAACTAGGAGGGTAAAGTAATTACGAGATTGTGCTTCAGCTTGTACAGTGTTTTACTTCCTATTCTCCTAATGTTTCTACTATATTCCTAATAGTGACATACATTTTTTTCCTCTGTGAAATTTAAGGGGAGAGCTGGGTGTCCCCAGCCTACCCCCTTCCTCATGCTCTGCAGCTGAAAAAGGAGCATTTGGCATTGATCCAACCCTGCCCATCCTCCACTCTGCATCTCATCCCCTTTGATAATACAGAGCAGCATCACGGGTAGTAAGAGTTTCAGTTTCGATCCCAATCCCATCATTGACTCATGATATGACCTTCAACAAGGCCCTTCTTCCATCTCCATCTGCTCAACGAGGGGCGTGGACCATCTCAGGTTTCCCAAGGGACATTTCAGAGGCCACTGGTCCATCAAGGTGCTAATGAACCGACTGGACTGTATAGTCATATTCTCAAGGAGCATCCTGTAGGACTAACATCCTCAAAAGGTTCTTTGGGAAATGTCTTCCCCCGACCTGCCGTCCTCAGAGAAATGAATGCTTGATTTTTGGATGTGTTTGATCATCCCAGGTTAACTGAGAGAGGAGTGAAATTCTTCCTGCGGAAGGTGGAGTCTTTTGAGGAGGTAAGCTGAAGGGCCAGAAGGGGCTGGGTGTGGGAGAGAGGAAAAGAAGGGAGGCCTTTGCTTCCTGTTACAGGGTTGAGGAAGGCCTTCTCAGGCTCCCAGGGTTCCTGTGAGGTCTGTCCCAGACTTTAGGCCTGTTTTCAATCACAGAAGGACTCGGGCATTCTGCCTTGATGTGGGAGGCAGAAGCAAAGGAAGAATGGAAACATGGTGGCCGTTAGGGGCTAATCTGTGTCTGGGCCTCAGTGGATTTTAGGGCCAGAGAGCTGGCTGCCTCTTCTTGCTATCAGCCACAGCCCAATCCTCAAGTTCTCGATGTTTTGCTGCTTCTTAACAACATCTGGGTTGATGTTGATACAAAACAAAGTGACTTAGGTCCAGAGTGACACCACCATCCGTAATAATGATAGTAGCATGCACCATTAGCAGGCCCTGGCTATGTACCAGGAGCTTTGATCACTCAATCCCAGCACCCAGAAAAGTGCTTAGCACATGGAAGACTCTTGGTACTTGCATGGGTGCATACTTAGTCGTGTCCAACTCTTTGTGACCCCATGGACTGTAGCCCACCAGGCTCCTCTGTCCATGGGATTTTCCAGTCAAGAATACTGGAGGGGATTGCCTTTTTCTCCTCCAGGGGAGGAGGGCATGGCAACCTGGGTCGAGGGGACCTTTCCAACCCAGGGATTGAACCTATGTCTCCTGCTTTGGCAGGTGGATTCTTTACCACTGAGCAACCAGGGAAGCCCCCTTGGTACCTACTAAAATAAAAGAGCATCTGCTCTAGGTCAAGCCCTGATGGGCACTTGGAATGCATACTTGAATTAGACACAGCTCTCATTCCCAAGGGGCTCAGAGTCTAGTGTGGCAAAAACTAGCTTGTGAACAATAACAGTGTGTTTCAGGAGTGACCTGTAAGGAGAGTCACTGAGGCTGGGCTGGGAGTTTGGGTACCCATGATGCTACATCTTTGAGTTACGGAGCATCGAATACAAATGCATGGAGCTAGGGCTTCCAACCTGCCTTCTGTAGAATGTCTTGGCAGAGAAGAAGGCAAGAGAATGAAATAAAAAGGAGGGAGAAAACTATCTCTGGATCCCTTCTGACTTCTGGAAGGTTCTGAGAAGGTTTCCCCCTTCTGTAGTACTCCTTTCCAAACACATTGTAGCATTTATATCACACTGGAACCAGCAACCTATGAATAGATAGTACCAGCCCCATTTAATAGCTAAGGAAGCTGAACCTTGTGGAGAGCATAGGGCATTTCTGAGGTCACACAGTAGGTAAATGTCAGGGCAGTATTGGAGGCAGGTCCATGGATTCCTCATTGAGCCCTACTCCCTAGCTGTTCCACAGGGAGCAGGGAGCTGCAGGGTGGAAGAAGCCAAGGGATCCTAGGGTCCTCAACCCTTTTAAACCCACCTGCCCTGTTGATTGCTACCAGGTGGTAAGAGAAGGCACCGATGTGATTATCAACTGCACTGGGGTGTGGGCTGGGGCGCTGCAACCAGATCCCCTGCTGCAGCCAGGCCGAGGGCAGATCATTAAGGTAAGTCTGAAGGTGAGGGATGAGCTCTTGCTGATAGATTGTTTCTGCCTGCTTATTTCATTTGTAAACATAGAGGCTGAATCGGGAACTTCTGAGAGAGGAACCCCTACCCGGTCTTCAGGGAATTTGCATGTTAAAGAAACAAGAAGAACCAAGAACACAACCCTCCCAAACATACTCTTTTTGGGGGGCAGAGTTCTTAATAGTAAAGCATGTATATGTGTGTGTTTGTTCGTACATGGGAGTTGCATATGCTGGTATCAAAATAAAAAGAGCATATGTTTATGAAATGTCTGCTAAATGCCAAACACAGACCCAAGCACTTCATCGTGTTAATTAATTTGACCCTCACAGGAACCTTTTGAGATGGGTACTATCACATCACCATTACCATCTTACAGATGGGAAAACTGAGTCATGGAGGGATTAAGTAACATGTATAAGTCCACACATATCATAGTAATTGGTGCAACTGGGATTAGAACCTAGGCGCCTGAGTGCGTAAGCATTATTCCACCCCACCTCTCACTGTGTACATCTGTCTATGTGTGACATTGACACTGAAGTCGCTCAGTCGTGTCCGACTCTTTGTGACCCCATGGACTGTAGCCTACCAGGCCCCTCCGTCCATGGAATTTTCCAGGCAAGAATACTGGAGTGGGTTGCCATTTCCTTCTCCAAGAGATCTTCCCGACCCAGGGATCAAACCCGGGTCTCCCGCATTTTAGGCAGACGCTTTACTGTCTATTTGTGAGTATGTGTGCTTATGTGTGCCCTTGTGAGCATACACGAGTGCATTCCCAAGGTGAGCAAACGTGTGTGTGCATTTACACATGTGTTGGGCTTCTCTGAGGATGAGAATGTGTGATGCTTTGGGGACCAGGGGTGACTCTCCATTAGGACAGCTCTTCCTGCAGAAGTAAGCGGTCAAGTGCAGACGTGGGACAGAGGGGTCATGGGAGGGCCAAGGGATGACTGTGCCACTCCTGCCAGGAAATGAGGTCATAAAGGGACCAGGGGAAGGGAGCCCACTGATCTGATTCTCCTGATGAGACTTCTCTGTCCTCAATCAACAGGTGGATGCGCCATGGTTGAAACACTTTGTTATCACCCATGACCCTGAGAGAGGCATCTACAAGTCTCCATACATCATCCCAGGGTAAAAAAATCTGCCATTGTCGGGTGAAGGAGGGAGCACCTTCCTGCTCTTTTTATGCCTTGCTGCTTGCTCCAGGGCTCTTGCTTAATCTTTCCAGGTTTTTTTTCCTCCAACGTTTTTAAGTGAGGCTGAGTGAAAATTCAATCCCTGAGAAGGCAGGACTTAGCCTTACCTGGGCTTTATGTTGAAGCTGATTTGGGATGACAGTAGCGATGAGGCTGGAGACAAAGATAGTGGATGTGGACGGCAGTAACATGAGCAGCATTGTGAATGCCCATAAAGGGAGTGGTGGTGGGGCTGATGATGATAGTATTGTTGGTGGAGGAATAGTGGGAGCGGGGATCAGTCCAGGTCAGTTGCTCAGTCGTGTACGACTCTTTGAGACCTCGTGGACTGCAGCACGCCAGGCTTCCCTGTGCATCATCAACTCCTGGAGCTTGCTCAAACTCATGTGGATTGAGTTGGTGATGCCAACCATTTCATCCTATGTCATCCCCTTCTCCTCCTGCCTTCAATCTTTCCCAGCTTTAGGGTCATGTTGTTATAGATGAGGAGATCAGTGTGGATGATGGATGGTAGTGAGTGGGAATTGGGGGTGGTAGTTGGTGCTGATGTAGATGACACTATTCATGTTGACTTTTAATAATGTAGCAGGGACTTCCCTGGTGGTCCAGTGGCTAAGATTCTGTGCTCCCAATGCAAGGGGGTCGACTTTGATCCCTGGTTGGGGAACAAGATTCCGCATGCCACAACAGTCAAAGATCCCATGTGCCACAACTAAGACCTAGTGCAGCCATTTTTTGAAACGTGGCAGTCACAACAGTCTCAAAGGCCACGTTAATGGTGTGACTGTGCTGACTGCCTCGATGGCAATTTTAGTGGTGTGGCAGAGAGGATTGTGTTTATGCAATGCTAATGGTGGTGGTAGAGATGGTGAAAGGAGTTGACGGTGATGACATGTTAATGGCAGCAAGGAAGGCAGTAGTGAAAATGATGTTGTTGATGGAGAAGAGAGTATTTTCCCCAATATTGCTGAGATGTCATTGACATATAACACTGTGTACATTTAAGATGTACAACATGATGATGTGATATATGTATATACTGTGAAATGATTACCACAATAAGGTTAGTTGACACATTCATCACATCACATAATTATAGTTTTGTGTATATAAGTAGATACATACATATGTATGTAGATCTTGGTAAGAACATTTAAGATCTACTCTCTTAGCAACATTCAAGGATACAATACAGTATTGTTAACTATCATTATCATGCTGTACATTAGAAGGGATGACAATAAAGACAGTGATGTTCATGGTGAGGGTGGAGGTGGTGGCTGTTGATGGTGATGACAATGGCAATTGTAGTGATGTTGGTGTTATTAGTAGGGATGATACTGTTTGGGGTTTTTTGAGTTTTTTATATTTACTATTTTAGTTTATTGAGTCTAGTTGATTTACAATATTGTGTTAGTTTCAGGTGTACAGTAAAGTGATTCGGTTATACTTACACATATATTCATTCTTTTTTAGGCTCTTTCCTCATTTATTTTAACACAGAATATTGAGTAGAGTTCCCTGTGCTACACAATAGGTCCTTCTTGGTTATCTATCTTATAGTGTGTGTATGCGTGTGTGTGTGTTCATCCCAAGCTCCTGATTTATTCCTTCTCCTCCATTTCCCCTTTGGTAACCATAAGTTTGTTTTCAATATCTGTGGGATTATAATGTTGATCTAGGTAAATACAGTGATAAGGGTGAGCATGGCAATGACTCCTCCCCCCTTATCCCAAAGGCTTCATTTTCCTTCATCTTTGACCTTGTTCACTTTATCCAGGCTGCAGGCAATAACTCTTGGCGGCATCTTCCAGCTTGGGAACTGGAGTGAGACAAATAACATCCCAGACCACAACACCATTTGGGAAGGCTGCTGCAGACTGGAGCCCACACTGAAGGTAAGGTGGGGAGAGATATTCTTGCTCTAGACCAGGATCCTAGCAGCTTGATGATCATGAGGAAACTTGAGGGTGGGAAGATACTGTGACTGGGACAATTGAGCAAAATAATTCCAAGAAGGGACTGACAATGGAAGTCCTGCTGTGGGCCAATGAAACCTGTGCAGTCATGGCTAAGAGTTGCTCTCTCTTGAGGTGACATCCCATCCCCCAGACACCATAGGCTGTCTTCGCATGGAGCAGATGTACTCGTTGCAGAAATCTGTTTTCACATGTGTCTGATGGTGTTGACAACAGTGACAGCGGTGAAGGTGGGATGGAGTGGTTGGTGCTGGCGGTGGGGAAAGCTCATGGGACTTCCCTGGCAGTCTGGTGCTTGGGACTCCACATTTCCACTGCAGATGTGTGGGTTCTGTCCCTAGTCAGGGAACCAGGATCCTGCATGGAGTATGGCCTGGCCAAAAGAAAAACAAATCTGAACGTGGTGATAATGATGGTGATGAGACCATACTATGGTGGTGGCTGGTGGTGATGGTGGCTAGTAAAAAACCATGACTGGTGGTGGTGGTGAGGTTCCAAAAGCTGTCTCGACCACCTACAAATGGCATCACGAAAAAAAAATCCAGAGTTGAATTACCAATGTTTTCTTTTTTTTTCCAGGATGCAAAAATTATTGGTGAATGGTCTGGCTTCCGGCCAGTACGCCCCCAGGTTCGACTAGAAAGAGAACAGCTTCACTTTGGATCTTCAAACACAGAGGTATGTTTTCTCGGCAAGGAAAGCAATACCCTCTCCTGACACCTAAGAATGCACTGGCATTTTGAGGAATAGTCATACTGACTTCAGGCAGGGGCCATAATGGCTAATAGCCCCTCCTCTATAAATGGGGAATTGAGGCCCAGCAATGGTAAAGGACATACTCAAGGTTATACAAAGGGCAGTGCTCCCATCTGCTAAAGTCTGTGTGAAGTAGAAGGAAAAGGGGGCGTTTACTGAGCATCTACTTTGTGTCCACAACAGGAATGATCCAACTGAATCTCCCCTACAGCTCTTTGGGACAGGGACGGTTGTCCCCACGCTTCAGATGGCAAACTGGGGTTCCCAGAAGTGGAATTCACTGGCCTCCATCAGACTAGTGGTGAGGGCAAAGCTGGGAAGTAGTCTGAATTTGAGTCAGTGCTATTTCTCAGATGTCCACATTGGGTTGCCCGTCATCTCTTTAGGGCCCGCTCATCTCCTCTCTCATAGGGTGGAACTGGGCTTATCGAAAAGGTGAGAATTATCTGGGGTTGAAGAAATCTAGGTCACCCTTCCTCCTTTATCCTGGTCATATGGTGTGTGTGTGTGTGTATAGAAGAGTTTTGTGTATGTAATGTATGTATACAGAGAATTCTGTGTCCATCTGTAAGAGAAGTTGTCTGTGCGGGGGTGTGAGTGGGGTATTAAANTGACTAGATGGACCTTTGTTGGCAAAGTAATGTCTCTGCTTTTTAATATGCTATCTAGGTTGGTCATCACCTTCTTCCAAGGAGCAAACGTCTTTTAATGTCATGGCTGCAGTCACCATCTGCAGTGATTTTAGAGCCCCCCAAAATAAAGTCTGTCACTGTATCCACTGTTTCCACTTATTATTTATTGAGTTGATTAAAAAAGCACATACAGTGTTATCAAATCACATTTTCTTGTACTGTTTTGATAACTATATTTTAACACAGTTGATTTCCTTTAATACCGGTGGTAATGGAAAGCAACTGGTAGGTTGTGAGTGTGAGATCTGAAAGGAAGAAGACACTGGAGTGAGGGTGAAGTAGACATATTTCTGGGGTAGACGTATTTCATTGGTGAGGCAAAGAATCAGATGTTGTTAGATCCACTGTAGATTGTTGAGGTCATTTAGTCCATTGTCTCCCCAAGTTTCACACAAGAGATCGCATAAATTGTTTTTCCGTTATGAATCCCATATTATGAGAATATTTTTCCTCAAAAATCTTTGATTATTAACGACTTGCTGCCCTCTTCCCCTGATTTTTAAGCAGGTGGGCAGCTTCTTACTGTGACTCTTGGGAATTCCNTGAGTGAGGAGGGTTCAGGAAGCTCTGATTGAGGAGGAGTGAGGAAGCTCTGAGTGAGGAGGGCTGAGAAAGCTCTGAGTGAGGAGGGTGTGAGGAAGCTCTGAGTGAGGAAGCTCTGAGTGAGGAGGGCTGAGGAAGCTCTGAGTGAGGAGGGTGTGAGGAAGCTCTGATTGAGGAGGGTTGAGGAAGCTCTGAGTGAGGAGGGTTGAGGAAGCTCTGAGTGAGGAGGGTTGAGGAAGCTCTGAGTGAGGAGGGTGTGAGGAAGCTCTGAGTGAGGAGGGTGTGAGGAAGCTCTGAGTGAGGAGGGTTGAGGAAGCTCTGCGTGAGGAAGCTCTGAGTGAGGAAGCTCTGAGTGAGGAGGGTGTGAGGAAGCTTTGAGTGAGGAGGGTGTGAGGAAGCTCTGAGTGACGAGGAGTGAGGAAGCTCTGAGTGAGGAGGGATGAGGAAGCTCTGCGTGAGGAAGCTCTGAGGAAGGTGTGAGGAAGCTCTGAGTGAGGAGGGTGTGAGGAATCTCTGAGTGAGGAAGCTCTTAATGAAGAGGGTTGAGGAAGCTCTGAGTGAGGAGGGATGAGGAAGCTCTGAGTGAGGAAGCTCTGAGTGAGGAGGGTGTGAGGAAGCTCTGAGTGAGGAGGAGAGAAGAAGCTCTGAGTGAGAAGGGATGAGGAAGCTCTGAGTGAGGAAGGTGTGAGGAAGCTCTGAGTGAGGAAGGTGTGAGGAAGCTCTGAGGAGGGTGTGAGGAAGCTCTGAATGAGGAAGCTCTGAGTGAGAAATTTTCTTAATGAGGAGGGTTGAGGAAGCTCTGAGTGAGGAGGGTGTGAGGAAGCTCAGTGTGAGGAAGTTCAGTGTGAGGGAGGGTTGAGGAAGCTCTGAGTGAGGAAGCTCTGAGGAGGGTGGGAGGAAGCTCTGAGTGAGGAAGCTCTGAGTGAGAAATTCTCTTAATGAGGAGGGTTGAGGAAGCTCTGAGTGAGGAGCGTGTGAGGAAGTTCAGTGTGAGGAAGTTCAGTGTGAGGGAGGGTTGAGGAAGCTCTGAGTGAGGAAGCTCTGAGGAGGGTGTGAGGAAGCTCTGAGTGAGGAAGCTCTGAGGAGGGTGTGAGGAAGCTCTGAGTGAGGAGGGTGTGAGGAAGCTCTGAGTGAGGAGGGTTGAGTAAGTGCTGAGTGAGGGAGAGTGAGGAGGCTCTGAGTGAAGAAGCTCTGAGTGAGGAGGGTTGAGGAAGTGCTGAGTGAGTGGGGGTGAGGAAGCTCTGAGTCAGGGAAAATGTGAAGAAATGCTAAGTAAGTAAGGGTGTGAGGAAGCACTGAGGGAGGGAGCTTGTGAAAAAATGCTGTGTGAGGGAGGGTCTGAGGAAGTCCTCAGTGAGGAATGCTGACTGAGGAGGGTGTGAGGAAGCTCTGAGTGAGGATGATTAAGGAAGCAGTGAGTGAGGGAGGGTGTGAAGAAACTGAGTAACAGAGGGTATGAGGATGGCTGAGTGAGGGAGGGTGTGAGGAAGCTCTGAGTGAGGGTCTGTGTGAGGAAGCATTACATGAAGAGGGGTGTGAAGAAGCTGTGTTCAGGGAGGGTGAAGGTGGGAATGTTTCCCAGATTCCCAACACTCAGGAAGCTCTGAGTGTTGGAGGGTAGAAGAAGTGCTGAGTGTGGGAGCTCTGAGTGTGGAAGGCAAGAGGAATCTTTGAGCATGGCAGGGTGTGAGGTAGTTCTGAGGAAGAGAGCTCAAAGTTAGGGAGTGAAAGCTCTAGTGAGGAGGCTCTGAGTGAGGAAGGTTGTGGAGGCTGCTAGTGAGGGAGAGGGTGTGGAAAGCCTGAGTGTGGGGAGTCCTGAGTAAGAGTTAATGTGATGCAGCTCTGAGCAAGTGAGGATGTCGCAACCTTGGTGCAGTAAGGCCACAGAAAGCACTTGAGGGAGCGCTGTAACAGATTTCATGGCAGAAGGAGGCCAAAGAGGTGAGACATTGAACAACATGTAATGCCCGTTCCACACCCATGCTAGAACCATGCTATCTTGATTACTTGTAGCTTTGTAGTAAGTTTTAAAATCCCAGTTGGGGTTTTTGATAGGGATTTTGTTAAATTTATGAGGTCAATTTTAGGAGTTCTGATATGGACACCTTAACCGTTTTAAATCTTCAGATTCATGGTCATGGAATGTCTCTATTTTTTTAGATCTTTGATTTCTTTCAGGATTGTTTTATAGTTTGTAAATTTCTTGGACTCTTGTTAAATTTATTCTGTTTTATCCTTTTTGATGCCTTGTGAGTAGAATTGTTTAATTCAGGAAGTGCTCTGTTTTCTGGCATGTGGGGGTAGGAATATTTGAAGTGGTTCATCATCAAATACTCTTGATTAATGGAGAATGATTATATGTGATGTATCTAGATGTTCAAATGTCAAGGAATCAGAATGCAATAAAGTACCAACAGTGACTAAGTCTGACTGTAATCATGGAATCTGGACTGTAATCATGAGGAGCCAGAAGGGACTTCAGAATGTTCTAGAGCTTTGGGATTGGACTCCTGTGTGCCTCCCACAGCACTCTGCATTCCTCCATTGACGCCTGTATGGCTCTGTGTCCCAGCGCGCAGTGTTTTCTCCACACTACACTATGAGTTCGTGAAGATAAGGATCATGTCTTGATTCTTTTCTGCATCCTCAGTGCTGAATATCATACCAATATATGGTAGATATTCCATATGCCAAGACATAAACCATAACAGTTATAATGAACAGACTTGAGAGTTTACCTATGTGTTGCTCTGGGTTCCAGGCATACCAGTAATTGTCATGACCAAAGCCACCATGTTTGTACCTCTTGACCCCTCCCCTCCCTGACCCTACCAATTGGACCAATGCTGAACTGGGCCAATCAACTTCCTCTCTTGAGATTTTGAAAGTAGGACACTGAACAGCTGAGTCAGCTATGATTGTAGAGCTGAACCCTGGTGAGTGGAAGCCATATGCAAGGTTAGGTACATGCAGCAGCCACGAGGGGGCAGAAAGAAGCCAGTCTGCAGAGAGGGACAGAAACCAAGGCCTCAGATCCAGAGAGAGGGCTGGCTCCAGCCCTGGTGGCTATTTTGCAGTTCCATTTATTTCAGAGAACTTTCCAAGGCTGCAAACTGGTCGCCCATCAACCAAACCTGGCCTACAGATGAATTTTATTAGACTCACACATTTAAAATTTTTTAACAATCCAACACACTAAAGTTAAAAAAATTTTTTTTTGATCTAGCATTCAATATTTTGGAGATTTCACATAAGAACCCAGATTCTTGTCTTGAAAATTAAGTGACCTCAGTTCAAGAGGCTCTGGGTATCCCTTGATCCAGTGGGAGGTAGGCCCTTCCTTCCCCAACTAGGGGAGAGCTCATGCTGGGATTGGCATGTGACCCTGGTCTGACTAATGCAAAGCAATAGTAAATCTGTAGGACTTTTCTTTCCAGCCAAAACAACAGACTGTTTAGAAAGAAAATCTGTTGTGACTGCTCCTTCCCCATTCTACCTCTTTTGAAAAAAAAAACTTGATGCCTGGCACATTGGCAGCCATTTTGCCACCATGAGGTTTCACACTTAGGGTCAATGGCTGACATGCAGAGGAAGGTGGGGAGGGAAAACAAACAAAAAAAAGCTGGGTCCTTGATGACATTGTTGAACTGCGGAACCTTCCCTGGAACTGTCTGACTCTGGGCTGCTTGTTAAATGAACAATTAATACTCTAAAGGATTAAACTACTATTGGTTGGTTTTGCTGTTACTGACAGCTCCAGGTTATTCCAATCCTTTGATGTTTATTGTCATAACCAAGGAAGACTTCTGATATCATCTTTCAAGGCTCTGTGTTGCTTACCATTATTTAAAAATAGTACGTATCCATATTCAAAGTCCATCTCTAAGATACTCTTTTTTTCTCATTGCCAACACATCTCATGTATGTATTCCTGAGCATACTTGAAGAAAGGAAAAGAAAGAAACCGTTTAATCCTGGCTACATTGAACATTCTTTACCATTTTCTAGTCTTTCCTAACACTGAGAGAGACAGATGACATTTCCATTAATGGAAAGGGAAGCATTTGGATGGTTCAAAATTAGATACAAAGGTTTTCAGCTAAAGGTCTCATGTGTTTCAGAGGCTTGCACAATGTTTATGGCAGCTCTTATTTCATTCAATAATATTGATTTTATAAAAGGGCATGCAATTTAGAAAACCAAGAGTGTTCACCTTTCATTTTCTCGAGAAAACCCACAATTACAAGCTTCTTTACTCCAGCCCCTGGAATACATCTATGCCCACCAAGTTCTTCTTCCCCACCACCGTCCCCAGTTACTCCAGGTTATTTGAGGGTGAAGAGAGTGGACTTTCTCATCTGGCAGTGTCTGGTCAGCTGGAAGGCAAAAAAGACAAGCAAAGTTTCTTTGTTACCCAGGAGAGCTCAGCAGACCAGAAATAATTAGAGCTTTAGCCACTCATGATCCAAAGAAATGTGGGTGACAGAGAGAGGAAGCTCTGCCAAACTGCCCCCTCTGACTGCCTGGGCCCCGGGGGTGCTGCAGACCATATATCCAGGGACATGGGATCATTTGCAGCTGATTAAGAGACTGGGCCTGAAGAAGTTGACCACTATGATCTCTACATCTATTAGCAGAGTGTTGCTTCCAAACAGACTCAAAGTCAGCAGCCAACTGTGCACCTTTTCCCCCTTGTTGGGAAGATCATCATATTAAAGCATACAGAACCATCAAACTTACCCTGAATGGACAAAGCTGGCAAGACCATTAAGTTGAACCATCCCTAGGACATTATGACAAACAGACAAACTCCAACCCTTTCAATGTCCATCACCAACATGTTTTAATAAAGATGAACGTACACATTTGGCTTCCTCGAAATGTTCACTTCAAGCAGACATCTCCAAGCAGAGGGTCAGTCTTCTCTGGCCTTTGATGGGATCTGGAAGCTTCCACCCTCCTTTCCTAGGTTTCTGCCTCATAATGGGGAGAAGGCTCATAGAAACCAAACCCTGGCAGTGGATGTTGCCTGCTGAGAACAGCATCTGCCCTTCCTCTGGAGGCCAACCTCCAAATCTGGTTGACCTCTTTGCTCTTTCTTTGAAAATGCACATTTCATACATCTGGAATTCCCATTCCTCCTCTGCACAGCATCTCTGCTATGCGGTCCATCACTGGAACCCAAGGAGTTGCCTCTATGGAAAGATCAAACCAGCCCTTGACTGCAGGGGTGGCAGAGAATCCAGGGAGGAAGGGATCTGGTCCCCTGACCCTGATGGGAGTGGGTGGTTGGGGGAGCCTCTTTCTGTTTCCCTAGCCACATACCACACTCAACTCCCAAATGCTGAAACCGGACTTAACTGTTTTCTTTCCCCAAGAGTCACCAGTCAGCCTGACTGAGGAGGCAGCCAGAAAAGAAGCCCCGCAGAGTAGCCTTTTCTACTTTCAAAGGGCAGGCCCCTGCTTCAGCTGTGGGCTTGGTTCTCACTTTCCTTTCACCTCCACCCCCAATTCCTGGAGGTAACAACTCTATGAGGTTGTCATCTGGTGCAAGCCCAGCTGTTCTCATGGTCACATTTGGATCCCCTGGAACCAGAGACAGTGACTCCAAGAAGGGGCCAGGTGGAAGCATGCAAGAGACTCAAGTTCAAATCCATATCCATCTTCCAGAGTCTCTGCTACTCAAGCCCTGGGGATGCAAACTGAGGGGCCCCTTCCCCAGGAGCATTTCTCAGGCCCAAGAAAAAACTGCTCAGGCCACACCCAGGTCACCTGCTTTCGAAGAAGAAAGCCTGGGGCCGGGGATGCAGGAGAAACCTAGGAACAGATTCAGTGGGTGGCTGGCATGTGTCATCTTACTGGATGGCAGATCTCACAAGGGTCCATCCAGGCCTGGACTGTATCTACAGAGATCTTTTGGTGGTTGTTCACCAAGGGAGTGACTGGCTGACTCTGGATGGTGTCCGGCTGGCTACTGGTGTTCTGGGCACTCCTGAGGTGGCAGTTTTCCCATGCAGATTCACAGGTTATTAACAGGCCTCCACACACACAGAGAACCTCCCAAAGCAAAGGCCTCCCCATCCCCGGGTGGATCTCGATGAATATGAGCAAACAGTCAAGACGCAAAACCTTGTTGGTCTGGGTGGTACCCTTGGATGAGCTCTTGATGTGGGCAGTGACGATCGGTGCCCCCACTGGGCTCCACCAGCAAATCATGCTCTACAGCCTCAAAGACCAGTGCAGCCCCCCATTGGTCACTACTCCTGAGAGCCCGAGTTCGACCTGGCGACACCCGTGCCGTGCGCCCCTCGGCCAACCATCTCCTGCCCCCACTCCCGGTGGCTGGACTCCTGCAGTCCGCGGCCTTTGGTCTCAATAGGCAAAAAGCAGGAGGCCAGGGCAGCCAGGAGGCAGCAGCCACTGTAAACGGCCAGCGTCAGGTACACGGATGATTCCAGCATCACCTGGGGGAGGGAGACACACGCTGGTGAGTGTCCCTAATGACGCACAGGTCCCACCAATCATACAGACGATACTGAGAATGCCAGGTCCTCCTGTGAGCCCTCTTTGTCACTGGACTCCCATGGAGTCCTCATGACAGCTTTATGAGGTACATACTCCAACCCCACTTTACAGAGGGAAAAACAGGCTCAAAAAGGATTAAGTAACATAACTGAGTTCACACAAAGACCAAGGATGGGGCTGGGACTTGAACCCAGATCCCATCAGACTCGAGAGTCTGGTTTTTTTTTTTTTCCACACCAGGAGGCATGTGGAATCTTAGTTTCCCGATGAGGGATCAAACCCATGCTCCTTGCATTGGAAGTGCAGAGTCTTAACTGCTGGACCACCAGAGAAATCCTTCAAGAGTCTGTTTATTTCCTCTCAAAACAGTACATCTGCTGGCTTCCTATCTTCATGACCCAGGCAAATCACGCAGCAGGTCTAAACCTCATTTCTTCCGCTGCCAAACGGGCAGAAGGGCAAAGGTCACCTCCCAATGAGAAGATGCCTCACTTGGCACCATGCAGGCACTTGGCAAGTTGTCAACCAGTGCTAGTTAATAGTGATGTACAATGTTCAAACACAGCGGTATCGGGACAGAACAACTTGGCCAAAACACATATTAGGATTCTATTTACACAGAAGGTCAGAAGACAAAAAATTCACACAGACAGAATGCATACCAGTGGTTGCCAGGGGCTGGAGGGGCCGGAGCTGGGAAGTACTTGTTTAATGGATACGGAGGTTTATTTGAGGGCAAGGAAAATGCTTTGGAGCTAGATCAAGGTAGTGGTTCCTGACATTATGAAAGTGCTACAGGCCAGTGAATCATCCACTTTCTTTTTAAAATTTTATTTATTTGGCTGCACCACGTGGCTTGTGGTATCTTAGTTCTCCAACCAGGGATCGAACCCAGGCCCTGGCATTAGAAATGCAGAGTCCTCACCACAGGATTGGCAAGGAAGTCCTCGAATTAAAACAGTTAATTTTATGTTACATGACTTTTACCTCAATTTTTAAAAATAGTATTAAAAACTGGAAAAAAAATATGAATTGGATATTAAAAAAGCAAAAAGACTTCAATAAAATAAGCTTGCCCCAAATAGACAGAAATGCTTCAAGATACAAAGACCTGGAAAACTCTGCAAGGACATTGAATCATCCAAATCAGAAACTGAGGACTGGGACATATGTTTCCCTCTAAGGCATGGTGGCCTGTTTATTCTAATCCAAACTGTCCTTGGCCAAATCATCAGAAAGAGCAGAGTTTGACTCCCAGCTCCTCTACCTCCCAGCTGTGTGACCTTGGACAAGTCCCGTGACTCTTCTGAGCCTCCGCTTTCTCACTTGCATACAATATGGCTGCTTTCATAGGGCGGATTGCTAACGTGAGATCAGGTCATGCACACATACCAAGGATCATACAGAGGCTCGGTGTCTGGTAACGGCTTGCCACCATTGGCGTTGGTCACGCCTACCCCCTCTATATTTGGGGTGACACCTACCTGAGCAATGAATGGGGTGATGAGGGCACCCACCCTCGCCATGCCGCTGCAGGTGCCCAGGCCCAGCGCTCGGGTCGCCGTGGGGTAGACCTGAAACACAGCCGACCAAGTGGCTGCCGTGAGAAAATCCAGGCCCCTCCCTCCTCTCTGGCTCAGGAATGATGGAATTCACCCTGTGGGCGGGCCTGAGTTAGGGTCAATCCTGTGAGGGCAGGGTGGGGAGTTTCACCCCAAAGGGGCCAGGAAACTCAATCGAGAAGGCAGGAGGGAAGCTGGCCGTGGGAACCTAGGAACAGGGGCCCTCTCTGCCCTGCATGCTGTGCCTGCTCAGTCACTCAGTCACGTCTGACTCTTTGCGACCCCACGGCCTGCCAGGCTCCTCTGTCCATGGGATTTTCCAGGCAAGAATGCTGGAGTGGGTTGCCATTTCCTCCTCCAGGGGATTTTCTCGACCCAGGGATTGAACCAGGGTCTCCTGCGTTGGCAGGCAGATTCTTTACTGCTGAACCATCTGAGAAGCCTCTGCCCTGGGTGGTTATATCTAAATAAATAAATGAGTAAGTATGAAATTCCAATTTATTTTTTTCTATCATAGAAAATTTCATGCACAGACTAAAGTAGATTGATGGAATCAATCATCTAGGACCAAGCACAGTGGCCTGTGTTGGGTTTTTTGTTTTTGCTTTTTAAAAATTTTTTGGCCACTCCTCACGGCATGTGGGCTCTTAGTTCCCAGACCAGGGATCAAACCTGTGCTCCTGCACTTGAAGCACAGAGTCTTAACCCCTGGACTGCAAGGAGAGTCCTGCCTGTGTTAGTTTCAATCACATTCATTTCCTTTCCCTCCTAAATTATGATAAGGCAAATCCTAGAGGGGATATAGTTTTATCCACTAGCTATTTCTGTACATGACACTTTGGAGATTTTTCCTTTTCCTTGTAGAAAAAAATTGTGGACATCTCCGATGTTCATATTTGGTCTTCTCCAGTGTGTGATTTTTAATGGCTACATAGAATTCTATCATTTGGATCAATTATCATTCATTTAGCCAATTCTTCCTTGGGCCTAGCCAGCCGGAATAGCTTAAGCCAGGAGTCAGCAAACTTTTTCTTAAAGGGCCAGAGAGTAAATAATCTGAGTTCTGGGGGCCAGTTGGTCTCCAGCAACTACTCAGCTCTTCTCCTGTAACACAAAAGCAGTTGTGGACAACAGTACAGGAAGGGCTGTGGCTTGTTCTGACAAAGCTTTATTAATGAACACTGACACATGAATTCCATAGAATTTTCACATGTCACGAGATATTGTTTTGATCTGGCATTCAACTGTTTAAAAACAGAAAAACCGGGACTTCCCTGGTGGTCCAGTGGCTAAGACTCTATGCTCCCAATGCCGGGGGCCTGGGTTCAATCCCTGGTCAGGGAACTAGACCCCACATGCCACACCAGAGTTCAAAGGCTGCAACAAAGACCCAACACAGACAAATGAAATTAAAAATAAATAAATAAATAAAAATAAAAACAGAAAAACCATTCTTAACTCTTGGACTAGATAAGAACAGGCAGCAGGTTGGATGTAGCCCATAGTTTGCTGATCCCTGGTATTTGCCATTGTAGATGCTGGGCCTCCCAGTCCCTGCAGGGCCAGCAGCCTTCTCCTGATTCCCTTCTGCGAGGCTCCAGCAATCAATCCACAAGCCTCTGTTGAGGGGACACTAGGACAGACGAGAGTCAAAGCGAAGGAGACCCAGGCCCTGTCCACAGGGAGCCTTAGTAGGAGTCTCCTTGGGGGACAGGCCATGTGGCAGGACTAAAAATACCAAAGAGAGGCACAGACAGTGAGGGTAAAATNTTCAAAAGCATCAATTTTTCGGCACTCAGCTTTCTTTATAGTCCAACTCTCACATCCATACATGACTACAGCAAAAACCATAGCTTTGACTGGATGAACCTTTGTCGGCAAAGTAATGTCTCTGCTTTTTAATATGTCATCTGGGTTGGTCATAGCTTTTCTTCCAAGGAGCAAGAGTCTTCCAATTTCATGGCTGCAGTCACCATCTGCAGTGATTTTTGAGGCCCCCCAAAATAAAAGTCTCTCACTGTCCATTGTCTCCCCATCTATTTGCCATGAAGTGGTGGGATCAGATGCCATGATCTTAGCTTTCTGAATGTTGAGTTTGAAGCCAACTTTTTCACTCTCCACTTTTACTTTCATCAAGAGGCTTTTTAGTTCTTCTTCGCTTTCTGGCATAAGGGTGGTGTCATCTGCATATCTGAGGTTACTGATATTTCTCCCTGCAATCTTGCTTCAAGCTTGTGCTTCATACAGCCTGGCATTTCTCATGATATACTCTGCATGTAAGTTAAATAAGCAAGGTGACAATATACAGCCTTGACGTACTCCTTTACCAATTTGGAATGAGTCTGTTGTTCCATGTCAGTTTCTAACTGTTGCTTCTTGACCTGCATACAGATTTCTTAGGAGGCAGGTAAGGTGATCTGGTATTCCCATCTCTTTAAGAATTTTCCACAGTTTGTTGTGATCCGCACAGTCAAAGGCTTTGGTGTAGTCAGTACAGGAGAAGTCCATAAAGCAAAATCTTATGGTCACTTAAACCATTGATCTGGGTGTTTGTTGCAAATAATTCTGTTTTTATGACATGTTGCACNATCAGGTCATGCACACATACCAAGGATCATACAGAGGCTCGGTGTCTGGTAACGGCTTGCCACCATTGGCGTTGGTCACGCCTACCCCCTCTATATTTGGGGTGACACCTACCTGAGCAATGAATGGGGTGATGAGGGCACCCACCCTCGCCATGCCGCTGCAGGTGCCCAGGCCCAGCGCTCGGGTCGCCGTGGGGTAGACCTGAAACACAGCCGACCAAGTGGCTGCCGTGAGAAAATCCAGGCCCCTCCCTCCTCTCTGGCTCAGGAATGATGGAATTCACCCTGTGGGCGGGCCTGAGTTAGGGTCAATCCTGTGAGGGCAGGGTGGGGAGTTTCACCCCAAAGGGGCCAGGAAACTCAATCGAGAAGGCAGGAGGGAAGCTGGCCGTGGGAACCTAGGAACAGGGGCCCTCTCTGCCCTGCATGCTGTGCCTGCTCAGTCACTCAGTCACGTCTGACTCTTTGCGACCCCACGGCCTGCCAGGCTCCTCTGTCCATGGGATTTTCCAGGCAAGAATGCTGGAGTGGGTTGCCATTTCCTCCTCCAGGGGATTTTCTCGACCCAGGGATTGAACCAGGGTCTCCTGCGTTGGCAGGCAGATTCTTTACTGCTGAACCATCTGAGAAGCCTCTGCCCTGGGTGGTTATATCTAAATAAATAAATGAGTAAGTATGAAATTCCAATTTATTTTTTTCTATCATAGAAAATTTCATGCACAGACTAAAGTAGATTGATGGAATCAATCATCTAGGACCAAGCACAGTGGCCTGTGTTGGGTTTTTTGTTTTTGCTTTTTAAAAATTTTTTGGCCACTCCTCACGGCATGTGGGCTCTTAGTTCCCAGACCAGGGATCAAACCTGTGCTCCTGCACTTGAAGCACAGAGTCTTAACCCCTGGACTGCAAGGAGAGTCCTGCCTGTGTTAGTTTCAATCACATTCATTTCCTTTCCCTCCTAAATTATGATAAGGCAAATCCTAGAGGGGATATAGTTTTATCCACTAGCTATTTCTGTACATGACACTTTGGAGATTTTTCCTTTTCCTTGTAGAAAAAAATTGTGGACATCTCCGATGTTCATATTTGGTCTTCTCCAGTGTGTGATTTTTAATGGCTACATAGAATTCTATCATTTGGATCAATTATCATTCATTTAGCCAATTCTTCCTTGGGCCTAGCCAGCCGGAATAGCTTAAGCCAGGAGTCAGCAAACTTTTTCTTAAAGGGCCAGAGAGTAAATAATCTGAGTTCTGGGGGCCAGTTGGTCTCCAGCAACTACTCAGCTCTTCTCCTGTAACACAAAAGCAGTTGTGGACAACAGTACAGGAAGGGCTGTGGCTTGTTCTGACAAAGCTTTATTAATGAACACTGACACATGAATTCCATAGAATTTTCACATGTCACGAGATATTGTTTTGATCTGGCATTCAACTGTTTAAAAACAGAAAAACCGGGACTTCCCTGGTGGTCCAGTGGCTAAGACTCTATGCTCCCAATGCCGGGGGCCTGGGTTCAATCCCTGGTCAGGGAACTAGACCCCACATGCCACACCAGAGTTCAAAGGCTGCAACAAAGACCCAACACAGACAAATGAAATTAAAAATAAATAAATAAATAAAAATAAAAACAGAAAAACCATTCTTAACTCTTGGACTAGATAAGAACAGGCAGCAGGTTGGATGTAGCCCATAGTTTGCTGATCCCTGGTATTTGCCATTGTAGATGCTGGGCCTCCCAGTCCCTGCAGGGCCAGCAGCCTTCTCCTGATTCCCTTCTGCGAGGCTCCAGCAATCAATCCACAAGCCTCTGTTGAGGGGACACTAGGACAGACGAGAGTCAAAGCGAAGGAGACCCAGGCCCTGTCCACAGGGAGCCTTAGTAGGAGTCTCCTTGGGGGACAGGCCATGTGGCAGGACTAAAAATACCAAAGAGAGGCACAGACAGTGAGGGTAAAATGAAGTCAGGGGAGGGGGGATATCCTGGAGGGCTTCCTGGAGGAGGCAGGGTTGGAGCTGGGCCTGAAAGGTTGGGTGTAGTTGTCAGGACTTAGGATGATGACTCAGAGTGAGGGCTCTGGAGAGCTGTGCAGACCTGAGTGGGGAGAGGGGGATCCTTCTCTCAGCACAGCATCTGATACATACTATTCTTTCTCTCCCTTTGCCCCTATCTAAAATAAGGTGAGATAAAATAAAATAAATATAAAACAAGTAACCCATCATCCCTGAGTGTGGGAAAACGGACACACTGTCACGTGGAGTATAAGTTCAGGCAATATTTTAGAGGTTGGTGTGCTTTTTCAGTCTTTCTCAAGGACAAATTTCAGTCAGAGGAGCCCAGGCTTCGTGTTTCTGGAAGTAGAGCTTCTCCCTCCATCTGCCCCCTCCCCACCACTGCTCCCAGGCATCCCTTCCCACCCTCCTACCTCAGGTGTGTAAACGTAGGCTGCTTGGAAGCCTCCAGAAATAAATGCTCTTGCAATGAAGAGTAACAGAGTGAGCATATTTCTAGGAAGAGGAAAAAAAAAAACAGCAGATGAGCAAGTATTAACATTCTTTTTTTCCTGACAGTTTCTTTCAGCAGTCTTCTCTGCTTAGGTAGAATTTATGCCCTAGAAATTGGCAAAGCCCACCTTACCCAACACACATTCAGGTAGGCATGCAGACACACACACCCCAGTGGCCTCTCTGAAGGCCGGCTTTTATAAGTTTATCATTCTCCAGAGTTGCAGGCTGAGATGGAAACATCGGTGGTACCCAGGGTAGGGGTGAGGTTGGGGAGAAGTGATATAAGTCCAAAGTCCAGGTAGGACCTAGTGGGGACAGGAATTGAGCTAGGAACCAGCTGAACCAGAGAAAGTAAACTTCTCTTCAGTATTTTGAGGACAATCCTGATCCCCACCCCCCTGTTCCATTGTTCCCACAATGTCTTTGAATATCAGCATTCCCAGATCTAAGCTACATCTCCAGACTGTTCACAGATCTCTCATCTGCAGGTTGGTCTGGGGTCTCTCCAAGGTCAGCACAGACCAGTTCTACCTTTGGATGCTCTTGATAGATGGAAAAAATAGAGCAATGCCAGAAGCAGATTATAAAACAGGACCTTGAAATAGCACCGTGGAACAAATGAACACTTATATATGAATTAAACAGCTAAATGCATGTGCTCACTGGGAGGTGATGTCAAACATCAAATGTGATGGTGATGGAGCAAACTTTGGACCAAAGTGCCCTCCTACCCTCACCATCAGAGGCCCCAACTTTAAGCATGGAGCAGTTATGAGGCAGCCAACAGACTCAGTCCTAGTGAGGGGTTGGAGGGATCTTTCAGATGACCCCCAGAGGGTGTACTCCACAGCTTGCAGGTCCAAAGAGCCACTGACCACCAGCTGAGAAATAAGCCAGCTGGCCACAGAAAGCTGGTGTCATGACCCACCTTCCGACACAGATAAACAGTAGGAGGCTGCAAAATGAGAAGACGACGAAACACAGGGCCATGGTCTTCTTGCGGCCCAGGCGATCAATAATCCAGAGAGTCACAAGGACACCTGCAAGGGAGCAGGGGTGCCATGGGGGGTGGCGTCCGACACGGTCTTCACATGCTAGGTACTCCCCTCCCCTTGAGAGTGGGCTAGGTCTCATGACCCACTTCTAACAACTAGAATATGGCTGAAGTGATGCAATGTCACTTCTTTTTTTTTTGAGCCAAAAAATTTTATATGGGGAATTCGCTGGATGCCTAGTGGTTAGGACTCTTGTGGTTTTGCTGTGGAGGGTGTGGGTTCAAACCCTGGTTGGGGAACTAAGATCCCACAAACCACATGGAACAGGCAAAAAGTATTTTATATCAATATTTGATTATGATTTAAAAAACTTACAAAAGTGTAAAAACAATCACTTAAAACTGTACTTTCAGTAAATGTCATTAATGTTACTAGACGTCGACAGTGCTTTAAAATGTATTGAGTTACTCAAAAATAAAAGTGATTCCTCCTGGGAAATCGAATGAGGGGTGGGAGGTGCTATGGTTTCATTATAATCCCTACTAAAATTGGTTTTTCCATGTATGTGATTACTGTGATGAAGTGCATGATATTTTAATAAAGCGAGAATGGCCTACAATTTAGAGTGCTTGTACAGGCACAATAAAAATCTGGTGCCTAGATTTTTTAAAAAATGCATTGCGTTATACGTCTCCAGTTCAGTTTAGTTGCTCAGTCATGTCTAACTCTTTGCAACCCCATGGATGGCAGCACACCAGGCTTTCTTGTCCATCACCAACCCCAGAGCCTACTCAAATTCATCACATCGCTTATATGTCTACTACAAAGTATATCTGTGAATCTTGAGCAGGGATTAAGATTATAGCTTTTTAAAATTAAGTTTATGCCAGAAGTGACCTCCCTAGTGACAAATGGACATGTATCTATAAGACTGGCATAAGACTGACAATCCCTGGTCATCCAGTGGTTAGGATTTAGCACTTTTAGTGCTGTGGGCTCATGTTCAATCCCTGGGTGGGTGACTAAGATCCCACATCCCGTGGGGTACAGCAAAAAAAAAAGGGTGACGGAAAAAGACAGATCACCTTTGCTTTCTGTGAAGCATACAGTAAAATGTCAGCCCCTTCACAGTTCTTGACTTGTAGCTAAGGTTTGAAAACAAATCCCCGGCTTTTTCTAGAAACGGGATTTGCTTCCAGCTGGCATGAAGTTACAGCCACGTTCCCAGGCTGCACTGTCCCAGCCCCACCTGGCGCGGGTCCCTCACCTGGGAACTCAGACAGGGTGGTCCACAGCAGGTCCATGTAGTCCTCCTCACTCAGGTACTCGCAGGCCAGGCTGCACTTGGCCTCCACCGCCTTCTTCCGGCTGGAGACTGGGAGGTGAAGAGAGAGAGGAAGAGGAAGAGGCGCCCACAGTGTTGAATCGCGTCCTCCCACTCCCCATGTCTCCTTCCCCAGGTTATGATTTGGCTGGCACGCTGGGGAAGGTGCACAGGCTCAGGACTCAGACCAACTCAGGGTGCCTTCCCGCCACCAGCAGTGTCAGAGCTCCATCTCTTTAAGCCCCAGCTTCCTGACAATCCAGGGGCTAATAAACCCTCAGGGGTAAAATGGTTGAGAGGCTGGAAGCAGGCTGTGTACATGAATGTGCTTAGACCAGAACTGGGGCTTCCCAGGTGGCACAGTCGTAAAGAATCCACCTGCCAATGCAGGAGATGTGGGTTCAATCCCTGGATTGGGAAGATCCCCTGGAGGAGGAAATGGCAACCCCCTCCAGTATTCTTGCCTGAGAAATCCCATGGACAGGGGAGCCTGGCGGCTGCAGTCCATAAGTTAGCACAGTGGGACACAACTGAAGTGACTTAGCACACACCATGACTAATTTACTCACCTCTTTCAAGCCTTTCTTTAAATCTCATCTGCTCACTGAGGCCATCTTGACCACTCTGTTTAAAACTCTGACTTACCCATGGCCCCTTACTCTGCCCCACACTCCTGACCTCCCTTACCTTGTATGATCTTTTTGCCCTCATGTCATCTGTTAGGAAATAGAGTGAAAGACTTTGAAATGGCATAGCATCCTGTCCTGTGAATCCTTACAGGTTATCTCACCTTTCACATCCTTAAGCTCTTTCACAACTCCACATGATAGAATACTAACACTAATGCCAATGATTCTTGTCCCCAAAAATGCAAGTTGAGTCTGGCAGTGATGCATTCGATTATCGGCCTTCCACACACTGCCAATTTTTGGCACGTTGCTAACCTGGGAAGGGAGGGGCTGCAGAAACAAAGGAGGAGTCGTCAAGACATACTTGTGCAGCCTGGCTTCTCCTCAAGGAATATGCATCAGAATATCTTTGAGTTCTGTAGGCACTAAGGTCCCCACCCAGAAGGAGGGTGGCAACTCCAGACAGAGCACAAGATTCCTGGGACATCACCCAGTTACCTCACCACCAACCAATCAGAAGAAAGCCACACAACCTGCTGCTCTCCTCCACCACCACCAAATTCTGCCTATAAAAATCTCCCCCCAAACTATCAGGGAGTTCAGGGTTTTTGAGCATGAGTCAATCCATTCTCCTTGCCTGGCCTTGCAACACACCTTTCTCTGCTCCAAACTCCAGCGATTTGGTTTGTCTGGCCTCACTATGAGTCAGGCACATGAACTTGTATTCCGTCACGGGCGCAAAGAATTTAGGCTTAAATCAATACCAAACCCCAAATTTATAACTGAACTGCTTCCTCAGGGCAGTTCCTTTAAGACTCTCTCACATCCCCCAGTGAGATGGGACTCTGCTATCTCATTAATAATACCAATCCTCATACCAATGAACAAAACAATTAACTCAGATTAAGAATGCTTCATATGAAAAAGATAATTGGACAAATCCTGCAAACAGGCAAGAGTTCCATCCCTTTATCTCCCATCCTGAGTTCAACGCTAGGAATCTAATAATCTCTTAGATAGATCGGTTTGAAAGCCCAAACATCTATATATAGATTTTGCTTGTTATTCATTCCTCTTGTCCAATTGTCTAGTCTCCAGCTCCACAATAGAATCACCTGGGGGCCTTTAAAAACCCACTCACGCCTGGGCCACACCCCCAAAGATGCTGATTAAATTGCTCTAGGCATTGTTTAACTGGCGCTGCCTCATTCAAAATCTCCCCCAGGTGATTCTGTTGTGTGGCCAGGATTTAGCTCCAACCTGGTTCTCAGACTTAACACACACACACACAGGATGGCTCCACAGGGTCACAACCATAAAACTCAGGGATGGACTTCATGGACCTCTTCAGGGGACGTAAGATATGATTCTGCTACAAGGTCATGCCTATCATGATAAGATTGTCCAGGTTTCTACAGAACGTCTCAGAAACCACAGCCCAGCTCTTTCATATTCAGTTTTTGCAGAAACTTGCTCCCGGAAGTCTGTGCAAGGCCAGGCCCTGTGAGGGCAGGACCGGGGCTGGGAGTGTATGACCTTGTGTGTTGGGTGGAGGGCGTTAACTGCTAGAGGGCTGTGATACTCACTGCTGCAGACATCTCCCGCTTGGAAGAGCTCAGTGGTGAGCAGGACTAATCCGTAGTAAGAAAACGCATTGGAAAACCTGCCAGGAAGCAAGCAAGAAGCGTAAGGAAATGCTGGGAGAGATGCAAGCCCCCATTCCCATTCCATTGCAAAGGACTTCCACCCATAGCAGCAGAGACTAGGCTTTGGGCTCAGGCCACACTGGGCCTTTGGGGGTTTTCCTGGACTGCTTGAGCAAGAAGATGGCAGGTACAAAACATGCTGATGGACTAAGAGGAAGTGATCCTGTGTCCTTTGAAAGATCAAGAAAATTGAATTATAGGGACTTCCCTGGCAGTCCAGTGGTTAAGATAAATGCAGGGGGCATGGGTTTGCTCCCTGATCAGGGGACTAAGATCCCACATGCTGCACAGTACAGCCAAAAAAAAAAAAAACACCAAAGAACTGAATTATATCACAAACAAGCCACCCCCAAGCTGTTCACTCAACTGGCAAAAGGAGGGGGGAAAAAACGGGGGAACCAAAATTTGGTAGAAAACAGTCATTTTGACAGATGTCGACAGATGTTAGAGCTTTTGGGTTGAGCTGAATAGGGAAGAAAAGGGAGATACATTTTAATAATATAGGTATTCCCCACTTTCTGAAAGCTTGCTTCGCTATATTTCACTTTTACGAAATCTATACTAGTACCTGTTTTTGCTCACCGGAAGAAATCTGAAAAGGTTTTCACTTTTACAAAAAAAGGGGGGAAAGCAAAAATAACATCCAGTGTTTATTTTATAGAGGCAACTCTTGCCCCAAGCAGCGACAGTGGCACCACCAAGCTCCTTCCCCGAGAACTACACCCAGCATCAGCATCAAGCTGCCATTACCTTTAAAAAAAAAATTTATTTTACTGAAGTATAGGTTGATTTACCGTGTTGTGTTAATTTCTGCTGCGCAGCAAAGTGATTCAGTTATACATAGAAATACACTCCTTTTCAGATTCAAGCTGCCATTCCCTTTGAACTGTTGTCTGTGAGCATCTGTATTTTATTTTCATTTATTATTTCTTCGATTAGCAAGATGCTCTTCATTCTTTAGTCACTAGGTTGTGTCCGACTTTTTTTGTGACCCAATGGACTGTGACCCATCAGGCCCCTCTGACCATAGGATTTTTCAGGCAAGAATACTGGGGTGAGTTGCCATTTCCTTCTCCAGGGGATCTTCCCCACCCAGGAATTGAAACTGTGTCTCCTGCTTGGCAGGCAGATTCTCTACCACTGAGCCACCTGGGAAGCTGCAAGCAAGATGTATCCTCAGGTAATTACCTTTTCGCTTTATGTCACTTCAGCTTGAGAAAGCTTTCAGTGGAACACTCTACTTTTATAACATATTAATTTACTTATTTTTAACTGAAGGATAATCGCTTCACAGTATTGTCTTGGTTTCTGCCATATATCAACATGAATCAGCCATAGGTATACACATGCTCCCTCCCTCTTAAACCTCCCTCCCACCTCCCACCCGATCCCACCTCTCTAGGTTGTCATAGAGCCCCAGTTTGAGCTCCCTGGGTCATATGGCAAATTCCCGCTGGCCACCTATCTTACATACGGTAGTGTATATGTTTCCACATACTCTCTCCATCCACTCCACCCTCTGCTTC
>SJYV01026263.1:1630096-1662024 GCA_006410875.1 Neotragus pygmaeus
AACTGAATTATATCACAAACAAGCCACCCCCAAGCTGTTCACTCAACTGGCAAAAGGAGGGGGGAAAAAACGGGGGAACCAAAATTTGGTAGAAAACAGTCATTTTGACAGATGTCGACAGATGTTAGAGCTTTTGGGTTGAGCTGAATAGGGAAGAAAAGGGAGATACATTTTAATAATATAGGTATTCCCCACTTTCTGAAAGCTTGCTTCGCTATACTTCACTTTTACGAAATCTATACTAGTACCTGTTTTTGCTCACCGGAAGAAATTTGAAAAGGTTTTCACTTTTACAAAAAAAGGGGGGAAAGCAAAAATAACATCCAGTGTTTATTTTATAGAGGCAACTCTTGCCCCAAGCAGCGACAGTGGCACCACCAAGCTCCTTCCCCGAGAACTACACCCAGCATCAGCATCAAGCTGCCATTACCTTTAAAAAAAAATTTTATTTTACTGAAGTATAGGTTGATTTACCGTGTTCTGTTAATTTCTGCTGCGCAGCAAAGTGATTCAGTTATACATAGAAATACACTCCTTTTCAGATTCAAGCTGCCATTCCCTTTGAACTGTTGTCTGTGAGCATCTGTATTTTATTTTCATTTATTATTTCTTCGATTAGCAAGATGCTCTTCATTCTTTAGTCACTAGGTTGTGTCCGACTTTTTTTGTGACCCAATGGACTGTGACCCATCAGGCCCCTCTGACCATAGGATTTTTCAGGCAAGAATACTGGGGTGAGTTGCCATTTCCTTCTCCAGGGGATCTTCCCCACCCAGGAATTGAAACTGTGTCTCCTGCTTGGCAGGCAGATTCTCTACCACTGAGCCACCTGGGAAGCTGCAAGCAAGATGTATCCTCAGGTAATTACCTTTTCGCTTTATGTCACTTCAGCTTGAGAAAGCTTTCAGTGGAACACTCTACTTTTATAACATATTAATTTACTTATTTTTAACTGAAGGATAATCGCTTCACAGTATTGTCTTGGTTTCTGCCATATATCAACATGAATCAGCCATAGGTATACACATGCTCCCTCCCTCTTAAACCTCCCTCCCACCTCCCACCCGATCCCACCTCTCTAGGTTGTCATAGAGCCCCAGTTTGAGCTCCCTGGGTCATATGGCAAATTCCCGCTGGCCACCTATCTTACATACGGTAGTGTATATGTTTCCACATACTCTCTCCATCCACTCCACCCTCTGCTTCTCCGGTCTGTGTCCACAAGCCTGTTCACTATGTCTGCATCTCCACTACTGCCCTACAAACAGGTTCATCGATACCATCGTTCTAGATTCCATATATATGCGTTAGTACGTGATATTTGTTTTTCTCTTTCTGACTTACTTCACTCTGTATAATGAGCTCTAGGTTCATCCACTTCATTAAGTGAAAATGAAAGTCACTCAGTCGTCTCCAACTCTTTGCGACCCCATGGACTATAAAGTCCATGGAATTTTCCAGGCCAGAATACTGGAGTGGGTAGCCATTCCCTTCTCCAGGGGATCTTCCCAATCCAGGGATCGAACTCAGGTCTCCTGCATTATAGACATTAGAACTGACTCAAATGTGGAATACGCTACTTTTGAATAGCAGGGGCGAGGAAACTGCAGAGCTCTGTCTCCATGTTCAACTGAATCACTTCACCGAGCGTTTGTTAAACACCTGCTCTGTGCCTAGTCAAGTGTGGAGTCTGCAGACTTCATGGCATTTCCGATCAGAATGACACAGTTCATTATATTCCAACTGTCCCAGGAACCAGAATACTCAAGTCTGTAGGGTCAGAATATCGTGTCCTATATGATAATGACTGAGCTATGTGGAAAATCCCCAGAAGCTTCCCCAGAAGCCGATGATTAATTTCCTTGCCTTAATGTGTGCTCTGAAATGTGATTTCTATAGTATTCTAAAATTAGGCAGTAATCAATAGCTTAGGGTTTAAGTCGTGTCCGTCCAACAGAATCACTTGCACTCATAGATACTCTCAATTCTGTTTCCCCACCTTTTAAAATATCCTGCCAGCTCCATACGTGGACTGGGCACACAGCAGGGGTGAGCTGATTCAGTTCTTGGGGGACATTAGGGCAGAGCTGGAACCTGGTGCTGCGTATCATCAAAGCTTTTCCCCCACCCTCCTGCTACACTTCACCCCCTTGCTGCTGCAGCTGCTGCTGCTCCTGCTAAGTCACTTCAGTCGTGTCTGACTCTGTGCGACCCCATAGACGGCAGCCCACCAGGCTCCCTGGTCCCTGGGATTCTCCAGGCAAGAACACTGGAGTGGGTTGCCATTTCTTTCTCCAAAGCATGAAAGTGATAAGTGAAAGTGAAGTCACTCAGTCATGTCTGACTCCTAGCGACCCCATGGACGGCAGCCTACCAGGCTCCTCCGTCCATGGGATTTGCCAGGCAAGAGCACTGGAGCGGGGTGCCATTGCCTTCTCCACTCCACCCCTCTACTCTGCTGCAACTGCCCTTTTTGAGGATACTCCCCTGCTCATTAGCACCTCTGCTCAAAGGTGAATAGGAAAAGTGAGAACTGGTGAAAACAGGTCACGAAGCCTCAAACGGGCTCATTTTCCACACTGTTAATGCTGTAGAAATTACACAGTTGGAAGAGTTGAGAGAATGGCTAAAATGTGACTAGCTGTGGGGTGTAAGGTGAGTACTCACTACAAATGCCCTCCAGTCAATGCCGTGGTTGTTATTTAAGAAAAACTGGAACTAGATAAAAACTGAAAGTTCTGAGAATGCCCATGTGATCAAATCAGGGGTTCCCAAAATATGGGCCCTGTGCTGGGTGGTACCCAAGGTAATATAAACGGAGAGTGGGTTGGATACAGCAAAAGAATCTCTTTGTCAAAAAAAGATTCCCCTAAGTTTTCTTTTGATTCTTTAATCATATCTCAGTCTTACTTATGTGCTAACAAGTCCCTAACACCTCTCCTCTCTGTCTGTCTCTTAACACAGAGGCTTCGTGCCTCCTGCCTTGGTAAACCATCAATTTAGCTGCTTTTTACTGTATAGTCATCCCTCAGGGAACTTCTCTGGTGGCTCAGACGGTAAAGCGTCTGTCTACAATGCAGGAGACCCGGGTTCGATCCCTGGGTTGGGAAGATCCCCTGGAAAAGGAAATTGCAATCCACCCCAGGACTATTGCCTGGAAAATCCCATGGACAGAGGAGCCTGGTGGGCTACAGTCCATGGGGTTGAAAAGAGTCGGACACGACTGAGCGACTTCACTTTCCTTTCACTTTCATCCCTCAGGATCCATGGGGGATGGGTTCTAGGAGCCCCTGCAGACACCAGAATCCTTGGATGCTCAAATCCATTATATAAAATGGTGCCATGTTTGCACATGTTGTGTGCGTACGCGCTCAGTGGTGTCCAACTCTTTGCAGGCCCATGGACTATAGCCCACCAGGTTCCTTGTCCATGGGATTTTTCAGGCAAGAATACTAGAGTGAGTTGCCATTTCCTCCTCCAGGGGATCTTCCTGACCCAGGGATTGAACCTTGGACTCCTGCATTGCCTCTTTACCCCTGAGCCACCTGGGAATCCCACATATCCTCCTGTATACTTCAAATCATCTCTGGATTACTTACAATACCAAATACAACATAGGTGCTGTGTAAAGAACTGTAACTACCATGTAAATGCTATATAAATAGTTGCCAATGCACAGCAATTTCAAGTTTTGCTTTTTAGAATTTCCCGGAATTTTTTTTTTCTATTATTTTCCATAGTTTTCCATAGTTGGCTGAATCCTTGAGTGAAGCCTGTGGCTAGGGAGGGCTGACCATATTTATCTTTAAAAGTGACTTCTGTCTATGATCTGCAATTACAGTTCTTCCTTAAAGCAGTTATACAAAGTTTCCTTTAAAAAGACATTTATCTGTCCTACTGTATAGCACAGACAATTACATCCAGTGTCTTGGGATAAACCATAACAAAAAGAAGATAAAAAGAATGTATACATATATACATATGTGTATAAATATATCAAAAGAATATAAGAAAAGACTATAAAAAGAATGTATACATATATATGTATAATTGAGTCACTTTGCTATACAGCAGAAATTAACACAGCATTGTAAATCAACTATACTTCAATTTTTAAAAAATTATCAGAGAAAAAAGTGAGTCAAATAAAAGAAGACTAAGCAAACAATAGTACAGGGGATACTTGAATAACACAGAAGTCAGGAAGATGAGGCTCAGTTTTGCAAATGTTGCCCAAGATGGAAGAGTTTTCATTGCATCACGTTCAAACAAAACCCCAAACAGGGTGCAGATGAGGGGGACCCAAGCATGAACAAACAGCTCTTACCATATAAACCACAGCAACAAGGTTGTCCATCTAAAATGGGGTGTGAAAAGGTCCCTCATTTTGCCTCGGTCTTCCTGTTTCAAGACAAAGAATGCCCTTTACTCTCCTCCCCTGCAGATGTGTGGGCAGTGGCCATGCACCCACCCCAGAAGGACATATCCACCCCCCCAAAAAATACTTGCTGCCGGGTGCCCTGGAACACAGGGAGGCCCCTGCGGCAGCCGCTCCTTTCCAAAGAGAAGCCCCCCACTGGAGCGTCCAGTCTTGTCACTTTCGCTTTGCAACACACATTGGAAATCACTGTATACTTTCTCCATCCAGAGCATCTTCACACAGATGGGAGCGGGGAGAACACAGTCTCTCCCCAAAGACAACTGAATGAGCCTCCTACCCCCGGGCTCTTTGGGAGGCCCCGTGCCCCACCCCTGTGCTTCCCAAAGCAAATCCGAGGTATCTCCTTGGCTTCCATGCTGTCAGACCCAGCCTAATACTTCCTCTCGAGCTGGTGAAATACCATTCAGTTCTTTTCACCCAATATAAAAACAATCAGAAATATAATTTTATTTTTAAAAATAATTTCCTCGTAAGCTCTGTTGTTTGCCTAACAGTATTTGTGATGTTTCTATAAGTGGCAGGGTTGATTCTTGAGGGCAGCGGCTGCAGCCTTCAAATCTGGCTCCTTTCCCCCACCTTGCACCTGGGGTAGGTACTCAGCTGTTTGTACTGCAGTGGAGTCCCTGATGGTGTTGCTGTGGGGAGCGATGCACCATCCATTAAGGATGTCTATACAAGCACGGTGTAGTGCCCTGGATATAAGTCTATCATGGCACTTCCTAATGTGGTTTTATTGTTGAGCAACCACATCTGCTAATCAGACTTCCTGGGTGCTCAAAGATAAATCGAAGCAGGAGTAGTTACAGAACCCATGAGGGGACATTATATGACATTTCTCTGCTGCTGTTACTGCTAAGTCACTTCAGTCGTGTCTGACTCTGTGCGACCCCAGAGATGGCAGCCCACCAGGCTTCCCCGTCCCTGGGATTCTCTAGGCAAGAACACTGGAGTGGGCTGCCATTTCCTCCCCCAATGCATGAAAAGTGAAAGTGAAGTCGCTCAGTCATGTCCGACTCCTAGCGACTCCATGGACTGCAGCCCACCAGGCTCCTCCGCCCATGGGATTTTCCAGGCAAGAGTATTGGAGTGGGGTGCCATTGCCTTCTCCGATGACATTTCTCTAGTCACTGGTTAAACGCTCCAGGTGACACTTTTAAGACTTGGAATGAAAAGACAACGATTGAAGTTGCCAAGCTCCCCTTGCAGGTCCTGTCCACCGCACC
Organism: Neotragus pygmaeus; assembly: GCA_006410875.1. Classification (NCBI taxonomy): domain Eukaryota; kingdom Metazoa; phylum Chordata; class Mammalia; order Artiodactyla; family Bovidae; genus Neotragus; species Neotragus pygmaeus. The sequence continues at coordinate 1,635,761 of SJYV01026263.1, forward strand.
CCCACCCTCTCACGTACACAAGCTCCCCAGCTCGCGTGGCAACACGTGCGGTCTGTCCACCTGGCACTGACCTGTCTGGAAATGATGAGTTTCCCCAGAGGCATGGGAGCCCCGTTTTCCGTGGCTATTCTCTTTAAGGTGGCGATGGCCTTCTCCTGGTTCCCGGACAGCACATCATACCTCGCACTCTCCGGCAGCCACTATGGGGACAGGAGACCGAGATGTGGCCGGTTGGGTTGGAACAGAACCCTTGGTCCCAACCATACGCTCTCACCTGTGTGTGAAGTCCTTAAGGCCAGAGGCTCTGGGGCCAGAAGCCTGGGGTCCCGGCGCTGCCATTGATTATAATGGCTTTGTGACCTTAAACAATAACTTGACCTCTCTGTGCCTCCATTTCCTCATCCATCAAATGGGGATAATAATAGATCCCCTCTCTTAGGATTGTTGAGAGTATTAGATGGGATTATCCTAAATGCTCAGCCCAGTGCTAGGAATGGTTGATACAGCTGCCATTGTAGTTGTTGCTATGACTGTAATTTGGTGCTTCTGAGTTCCAGGTGACAGCTGAATTAAGACTTGCCAAAAAAGAAAAAGTGTCACCTCTCTCAACACCATCATCATCACCTCTACCTCAAGAAACTACACTTTACCTGTGTTTAGCATCAACTTGCAAACTCAATCTAAGAGATAGAAAGAAACCAGAAATACCTTTAGGCCTAACAGAGTCCCAACCTCACGTGACTAGATAAAGGTATCTCCATAAAACAAAGTAACAGTCATCTGTGAGATAAGAGCGTATGAGACTTGGAGTCAGAAGATCTGGTTCAAGTGATTTCTGTTGCTTATCAGTTGTGTGCCTTTTGACAAGTTAGTCAACCTCTCTGAGCCTCAGTTTCCTCATCAGTAAAATGAGAATGTAGCAGAGATTAAAATTCATGCTTCTCTTTCCATAGTATAGATTGTCTTCAGATATGGCTACCCAACCAGAAACTACATTTCCCAGCACCTCTTGCACCTAGGCAAGGCCATGTGACATGCTTTCACCAATGGCATATAAGCAGAATATTCCTGCCCAAGTTATGCCTTCATCAGTAAAGAATCCACCTGCCGTTGCAGGAGACATGGGTTCTGTCTCTGGGTCAGGAAGAGCCCCTGGAGAAGGAAATGGCAACCCACTTCAGTATTTTTGCCCAGAAAATCCCATGGATGGAGGAGCCTGGCAGGCTACAGTCCATGGGGTTGCAAAAAGTTTGACGTGACTTGGTGACTAAACAACAATGGAAGATTACAAAGCCCTACACAATAGCAGAGCTACAAGCTAAAAGGAAGCTGGGCCCAGAATCACACTTGTCAAACAGAAGCACCCATTTTGGACTGTTCTGTGAATGAGAAATAAACTCCTAGTGTGTTAAGTTACTGAATTTGTAGGCTTTTCTTGTTACAAAAGCATCCAGCCATGCTTGAAGCCAGATATTTAAAATTCTATCATATAGGTTGAATTGGGTTTTTGTCACTTGCAGCTGAAGAATGCCAGCTATTCCGAACACACTCCCCTTAAGTGTAGATCCTGCATGGGGGGGTAGGGCAAGAGATCTCCCAGCCCCTTGATATCTCCCTCAAGGACATCCCAGCAGAGTCTGTCTGGAGGAAACCTGACGCCCTATACCGGGCCTACCCCTGGCCCTGTTCCTTTGTCTTGTTTCCTGATCAAAAGAAATCATCTTAAGTGTAGTTTTGGTGCCCTCCTCCACACCCTCCCCACCAAAATACAGTGAATGGCAAGAGACCAAAAGCAAAGGCTGAGGTCCCTTAAAGGATACCTACAAAACACAGGACCGCAAAGAGCAGGAGCGGGACAGCTGAGAGGATGAGCAGCCAGCGCCAGCCCAGGCTGGGCATCACAAACACAGCCAGGACGACCTCGAACACGGTCCCGATGGCCCAGAACACCTGGCAGGGGAGAATGGCGGTCAGTCACGGCGCAGCTTTGGTCAACACCGTGTGCAACTCCAGGGCCACTGTAGACAAGGTTATCCATGTGGGTGAGAGGAGCCTTGAGGTCAGGAAAGTAAGAACGGCCGTCCCTTTTCCTGTGGTCCATATGGGTGGGCCAGGGCCTCCACGCTGTCCAACTCCTGAGGGTGCCACCCACACTGTATAATATTTGCATGGCACCCACTGGAGTGTGCACTGTGGCAGCTCTGGTTACGGAGATCAAAACAATGTTGTGTGAGGTCAACAGAGAAGTGGACACATTGGTTTTTGTCTACTGTTATTCACCTTCCTTGTCCAAGAGTGCCCCGGTCTCCCTCATCACAACTGGCATTCCCCTGTGGAGCTGAGCATCTGTCTGCTTCTCCGAGTCACTCCATGCTTTCCCACCTTGCTCTTTGTATGGACCTCATCCACAGACCCCTCGTCCTCTGGCTTTACATTGGGTGCAGCCAGTGGGGAACCTCATAGGAGATGAGAGGAAAGACAGACCAGGGTGTTTATTCCACCAAGATGGGCATGGGCTGGCTGCACCCTTCAGCTGAAGGTCCTCAGAAAGGACATCGAGCAGGCAATGAGGGCCACTCAGGGTTCACGATCATCAGCAGATGCATTTCAGTATTTAAACTGGTTCATCCATACCAGCACCAGCTGACCACCACCCCTGATTGGTCAGGGGTAGACACAGTCAGGACGGTTGGGCAGTGGGGTCAATGTGGTCAATACTTTCATGTGAAAAAAAGATACTGTCATGTGGTCATGGTGATTAGGGAGGATAGGATTCTGACTCGGTGTCCAGCAGGGACAAATAAATAATATTTCCACTGCATGGAGGAGGGCCATTAAGCAGTTGCAAATTTGTCCTGAGGGCTTCCAGGTTGTAGTTGGAAAATGGGTTATAGGACCCTGGCAGAGGGAGGGCTTGAGAGGGACTGACTGGTCCAGGAGAGTTTTAAGGCAGTCTACTGGCCACAGAGGCGGCTGTGAATGGGGATCTCACATATGACACGAGTGAGTCTGGATACAAACAGAGGTAATGAATGATGATGGGTGAAGGGCAGGAGTTTGGTCCACTCAAGCTACACTATTCAAAACCTATTCTCAGATAAAACTCATTTCTAGTTCAAGAAGGACATTCTACCTGCCTGCCAACAGTTTTGTTTTGTTTTGTTTTTTCAGGGATGGTAGACTGATTTTGCTTGTTGTTGGAGGAATTTATCCATATTGCAAAACCATCATGTTGAAATCAACATAACCGATTCATTTTAATCCTTGCATATTGTATTTTTCTTAAACTCCACTTTCTTCATCCTGTGGCTCAAGACAGGAAATCTGCTGCTCAGAGACGGAATATTCTTCAGACTCCCAGACCATCCTCCTTACCTCAATCAGCAAAATACACTTAGCTCTGGCTTTCATGGGAAGAAACTCAGCGTACAGTGTAACCCTGGGAAAGCAAAAGAAAGAAAGGGAATTAATGTCAGGGCTGAGTGGGAAGATTGCTCTGGTTTTCTGGATTTTTTTCAGCCAAAGAAAAAAGTCAATGTCATTTAGTCTTACTTCTCAATGTATTTCAGTAAGTCTCTCCCTGTTTTGGTGTCTCTCTCTCTTTGATTTCTCCGTCTCTCTGCTTGAAACCCTAGCTGAGACCACATTCAAGAATATTGAGCCCAGCACCTCTTTGGCGGGCCAGTAGGTTAGACTCCATGCTTCCACTGCCGGGGGCATGGGTTCAGTCCCTGGTGAGGGGACTAAGATCCTGCATGCCACATGACCAAAAAAAACCCAACTCTGTGCCCTGTTTTTATTGAATATATAAATAGCATTTCTGTGCTATTTTAATAGTATTTCCATGCTATTTATCTTGTTACATACATATATTCCACCATATTCATGGGGCATATTTTCCTTAATAATAGCTACCTTTTATTGAGGACCTACTATATGCCAAATGTTTTCCTAGATGATCTACATGAATTATCTCCCTCAAAAAATGACAAACATGGAGAAGCAACAGGGTAGGTAATTATAATTCCCATTGTGTGTGTGTGTGTGTGTGTATCTTTAGCTCCTATTTTCATCTCTGTATCTGCATCGAGTGAGTGAAGACTCTTTGAGACTGTATAGTCCATGGAATTCTCCAGGCCGGAATACTGGAGTGGGCAGCTGTTGGCATCCTCCAGGGGATCTTCCCAATCCAGCGATCAAACCCAGGTCTCCTGCATTGTGGGCAAATTCTTTACCAGCTGAGCCACCAGGGAAGCCCAAAAATACTGAAGTGGGTAGTTTATCCCTTCTCCAGTGGATCTTCCTGATCCAGGAATCGAACCAGGGTCTCCTGCATTGCAGGTGGATTCTTTACCAACTGAGCTACTGGGGAAGCCAGTCAGATAAGCTGTTACTTGACTAGGATCACATAGCTAGTAAATTAGCAAGTAGAAGAGCCATACTTTTAATCCAGGTCTGTCTATATTATGCACCCCTTCATTCACTTCCCTCTTTAGGTGGTTTCAGAATTATAAACAATACTTCAACAAGCATCTTTTATCTTAAATCTTCGTTTGCATGTGTTTTCCTTAGGATGGATTCTTATAGTAGAACTTGAGTCAAAGGGTATGCATATTTTAAGGCTTTTGATAAATATCACCAAAGTGGTTCCCCAAAATGTTGTTCCAATTTATATTCCTACAAGTACCTCTCTCAACACAAACCATTAGGAATTTCATTAACTCAGCTTTGAGAATGGAGACCAATTGCCAGCATTGTAAAAGATGACAGTGATTATCACGAATGACTTTGAAATTTTATTAATATTCTCCAAATGGTGTTCCTGTATTATTTTTAAAAATCAATAATACTGAAATAAGAAGTGTGTTTATGTTTTTCTCCACCAAATTAAAGTCAAGTTACTGACCATGAAAAAATGTGCTATAGTATATTCTGAGGACAAAGCTAATCCTTAGATGTCAAGGATTTGTTTGGACATGCTATAATGAACTTAGAGCATGCAACCTTTTTATTTTAAAGTGGTATACGAATGCATTCTCATTGTAAATAATCTAGCAATATGCAAGAATACAAAGTATCTGAAGAATCTTCCTCTTCCTCCTTACTCCTGCTTCCATTCCCCTGCCCCAAAGCCATGACTAATAGCTGTTTGCTTTGCAAACTTCCAGCCCCTTCTCTATGTAAATGAACATATAAATTTAAAACTGAACAGACATTTTTCCAAAGAAGACATAACAGATGGTAACAGGCACATGAAAAGATGTTCAACATCACAAATCATCAGGGAAATGCAAGTCAAAACCACCATGAGCTATCACCTCACACCTGTCAGAATGGTCATTATCAAAAAGACAACAAATAACAAACACTGATGAGGATGCGGAGAGAAAAGAACCTCATGCAGCGTTGGTAGGAATGTAAATTGGTGCAGTCACTATGGAAAACATTATGGGGGCCCCTCAAAAATTAAAAAGAGAACTATCATGTGATCCAGCAATTCCACTCCTGGGTATTCATCTGAAAAAATGAAAACACTGATTCAAAAAGATATATGCACCTCCGTGTCTACCGCAGCATTATTTACAATAGCCAGGGTTCAGAAGCAACCTGGGTCCAACAACAGACAAATGGATAAAGAAGATGTGGCTGCTGCTGCTGCTAAGTCACTTCAGTCATGTTCAACCCTGTGCAACCCCATAGACGGCAGCCCACCAGGCTCCCCCATCCCTGGGATTCTCCAGGCAAGAACACTGGAGTGGATTGCCATTTCCTTCTCCAATGCATGAAAGAGAAAAGTGAAAATGAAGTCGCTCAGTCATGTCCGACTCTTTGCGACCCCATGGACTGCAGCCTGCCAGGCTCCTCTGTCCATGGGATTTCCCAGGCAAGAGTACTAGAGTGGGGTGCCATCGCCTTCTCTGAAGATGTGGCTATAAACATATATATATACACATACACACATACATTTATATATACACAATAGAATATTAACCACTAAAAAAGAATTAAATCTTGTCATTTGCAACAACATGGATGAACCTAGAGAGTATTATACTAAAAGAAGTAAGTCAGAGAAAGACAAATGCTGTGTGATTTCACTTATATGTGAAATCTCAAAAACAGAACAAATAAACAAACAGAAACAGAGTCACAGATACAGAGAACAGACAGGTGGTTGTGGGGGGCAGGGGGGAAAGCGACAACCAGGTGACAGACATGAAGAGGTAAGAACTTCCAGCTGCAAATAAATGAGTCATGGGTATGAAATGCATGCTGTGAGGTCTGCACGCTGGAATTAATTACATAATAATTGGGCTTTCCATGGGGGCACTAGTGGTAAAGAATCTGCCTGCCAATGCAGGAGATGGCAGAGATGTGGGTTTGATCCCTGGGTTGGGAAGATCTCCTGGAGGAGGAAATGATTACCCGCTCCAGTATTCTTGCCTGGAAAATTCCATAGACAGAGGAGCCTGGTGGGCTACAGTCCATGAAGCAACAAAGTCAGACACGACTGAGCACAACAGTAATAATGAATTTAACCATGATGTCTCTTTTCTTCCCTTCCCTTCTCCTTCCTTCCCACACATGCAGTGTATGGCCAGTGTGCCATTCATACAAATGGCCCCATTCTTACCACTTTCGGCTATGCCAGTCCAACTTGCAACTGTCAGCACCTGTAAGTCTTCCCTGACTACTTTCCNCTCCTTCCTTCCCACACATGCAGTGTATGGCCAGTGTGCCATTCATACAAATGGCCCCATTCTTACCACTTTCGGCTATGCCAGTCCAACTTGCAACTGTCAGCACCTGTAAGTCTTCCCTGACTACTTTCCTTGATCATTAAAGCTTGCTTTGCCAACCCATGTGGTAGACCAGAAGTGCCAAGGAATTTAAACTTCCCAGAGCAGCTTTCAACAAACGACAGTTCACTCGTCTCTTGAACAGGACAATCTGGAGAATCTGTTGCAGTCTCTCAGAGGAAAGTCCTTGCTCCTGAGTGCCTGTGTCAGGATCTGCTCCTGCTAAGACAGTTTGGAAGCCTTTCCATAATAATCTATATCGATCTACCAGATTATTTTTTAACAGCTGCAATCCTATTGATGAACGTCGATTGTTTTCAATTTCTTGTTGTTTTTGTAGCCTATGCCACAAGGAACATCTCTTATTGTAATTGTGCCCCGCATCTGGCCATTATTTATAGCAGTTCATTATGAAAAAGAGTAATTTGGGATTCATTCAAAGTAGGGGGATTACTGCAATCTCGTTAAAGAGTCAAAGAACGAGCAATGAAATTAGCAACGCCAAGAAGCAAATGATACAGACCTGAGTAAATCCCCTCTGCAAGTAACTGCATTTTTGGCACTTGGCAGTTAGAGATTTGCCATNTAGCAATATAATTTCTATATGAACTGATGGATGTCAGCTAAACATACTGTGTTAATCATTTGCGAGATACAGAAGTCATTATGCTGCATATCTTAAACAGTTGTTTTGTTGTTGTTTAGCGGCTACGTTACGTCCGACTCTTTTGCGACCCCATGGACTATAGCCCGCCAGGCTCCTCCGTCCACGGGATTTCCCAAGCAAGAATACTGGAGTGAGTTGCCATTTCCTTCTCCGGGGGACTTTTGCAACCCAGGGATTAAAGCCGCCTGGCAAGCCCACAGCTTGTAAGTGCTGCACGTCACTTCCATCTCAATAGAACTAAGAGAAAAACACCTTTTCAATTTAAAAAATTGTAATGATATAATTTGCATGTATACTAAATACAGAGTACATTATAAGGATTTCTGATTGTTGAACTTTTAAAAATAATATAGCAACATCTTCCTCACTTGATTTTGTGAAGCGGCACAACTGGGTAAAGGCCTTCTAGAGGAATGGAAACTCTTAGTTACATTTAATTTCACAAAAATATTTTCAAGTAAATGTTTCCAAATAATGAACTTAGGGGAGCCATTTTTATAACTATATAAGAGCTTTGCATAATTAAGGCGTGATTATTTTATGTAAATAGCTGGCATGGAAGTGCTTGGGAATCAAGTGAGTCTCCTGGATGGCTAAAATATTTCTTCTGTAACTTTTCTTTTACCTCGCCACGCGTAATGCAGGATCTTAGCTCCCCAGCCAGGGATCAAACCAGTGTCCCCTGCGGTGGAAATGCCGTCTTAAACCCTGGACCTCCAGGGAAGACCCTCTTCTGTAATTTTGCGTGTGGTTTTTATTTGCCCTCCTTTTGCTAACCATGTGATCTTACACATGCTACTGCTAAAAAGCCTCGGTTTCCTTACCTGGAGAATGGAGGTCGTCATATCTACGCCTTAAGGTTTTGCAAGTTTAGAACGGTCATGTGTTTGGAATGTAGTAATAGCTCAATAAAGAGACAGAAGTGCTATTGCAGCATTAAATAAATGAACAGCTAAATGGGGAGGCATGACATTTGGGGAGTGCGGGAAGGGAGCAGACAGGCCGACTTGGAACCGTCAAGATATCCGGTAAGGGGGTAAAGGCCCTCCCAGCTGCGCTGTGTCCTTAACTTTATTCCCTTGCTGTCCTGTCCTCCCTGGCTGAAGATCTCTTCCCTTTGCAGTTTNCATGACATTTGGGGAGTGCGGGAAGGGAGCAGACAGGCCGACTTGGAACCGTCAAGATATCCGGTAAGGGGGTAAAGGCCCTCCCAGCTGCGCTGTGTCCTTAACTTTATTCCCTTGCTGTCCTGTCCTCCCTGGCTGAAGATCTCTTCCCTTTGCAGTTTCCGGAGGTGGTTTTTTCTCTCCTCCAGTGACTCAGCCATTGGAATCTCATCGGCTTACAGCCTTCCACAGGTTCCTGAGAATTTGTTTTGCTGATAGCACCTTTTTCTTGCTTTCCAGCACCATTCGAGATTTATTTCTTATACCTTCTGTATTACTTCCAGAAAACGTGGAAGATGACCCAGAAAAGAGCACTTCTCAGGGCACCATCTTCAACAAGAATCATGGGGATGTTCATAAGCCCCGGTTCCTTTCCCTCCCCTCCTATGGCCAGAAGTTCCAGGGCGGGGATGTGAGGAGGCTGGACCTGCCGCCATCTCCCCAAGCATCCCTGGGAGAGGAATTTCACATGTTCCTCTGTGAGTTCATCCCTTCCAGCCCCGAGAGGGAAACAGTCCCAAAGCGGTCGTGAGGTCGTGAATGGCTCATGAACGGGGCAGTGGCTGGAACAGCAGGAATTCCTGGAGTTGAGCCAGAAGTGGAACAGACTGACCACAAGCCCCTGCCAGCCCAGGTTAACAGGCTTGGCGTAATGGCCTCTGCTTTAGGCTCCGGTGGTTCTTGAGCTCATCCCCGATCCAGGAGTCCGTGTCCAACACCTACCCTGCACAGCCCTGGAGGATTGATGATGAATAATAACCCGGGGAAGGGCTGACCGGAACTGAGAGCCTCTAAGTGGGATAAACAGATTCCCAGGAGGTGCTAGTGCTAAAGAACCTGCCTGCCAATGCAGGAGATGTAAGAGAAGAGGTTCAGCCCCTGAGTCGGGAAGATCCCCTGGAGAGGACATAGCAACCCACTCCAGTATTCTTGCCTGGAGAATCCCATGGACAGGTGAGCCTGGCAGGCTACAGTCCACAGGGTCGCAAAGAGTCACGACTGAAGCGACCTAGCACACACGCACGCAAGCACATTGGAAGGGTCCAGGGGAGGGACTGTAACCGATATATCGCCTGGATTCCCACTTCAGGGTTGAGGCACACAGTCCCTCTGGCACGACCAGGAAGGTTGTCTGCTAAGAGCTCGGGGTTGAGCCCCTTGCAGGAACTTGGCTCAAAGTAGCTAACTTCCCCCAAGGTCATGCTCCCTCCTTGAGGGCAGCCCACATCCAAGGTGGCTGATGTGAACGGACAAAGGTCCAGCCCCCATCCTCAGTATGGAATATCTAAAGGGCCATCCCAGCTTCTGCACCCTAAGGATCAGCTGAGGCCCTTATCAGCTGTTACAATCACATTGCAACTTAGCTTCTCCCTCTGCCCAGCCCTGTTTTTCTGACTCCTTTACACGTGTTGATCTTGGTAGCCTCTTGCACACACATCTCGATTTCTGTCTGTTTCCCAGGATGTCAGCCTGAAACAGGGACCATATCTGTTTGGCTCACTGCTGTATCCCTAGTACCTAGCACTGGCCTGTGTCATAACAGGAGCTCAAGAAAATATCAGTTGAGGGGATTCCTTGGTCCAGTGGTTAACACTTGGGCTTTCACTGCTGTGAACTTGGGTTTGATCCTTGGGAGGGGAACTAAGATCCCACAAGCTACGTGGTACAGGAAAGGGAAAAAATTGGTTGAATGAATGAATAAAACTAAAAAGAAACTCCCTGGTCCTAAATTACTGCAACAGGATTCCTTACTTCCAGCCTAGCCAACCCATCACTACCAGATTGATTCTTTTGAAGTACCTCTCCTGCTCGAAAACTTTTCAGTGGCTTCCCACTCATCTGCAGACAATCCCTTTGACCTGACCTTTTATAAGCTTGCCGTAGTCTACCGGGGCTTCCTAAATGGCTCAGTGGTAAAGAATCTGCCTACCAAGCTGGAGGTGCGGGTCGTTCCCTAGGTGGGGAAGAATCCCTGGAGTAAGAAATGGGAACCCACTCCAATATTCTTGCCTGGGAAATCCCACGGACAGAGGAGCCTGGTGGGCTACAGTCCAGGGGGTCGCAAAGAGTCGGAAACAGCTTAGCAACTAAACAGCAGCAGCTACCTGGTCTACATGGCCCATCTCAGGGTTTTCGATTCTCACATTTCTCAGCCTAACAAGCTAACTGAATTGGACCACTAGCCTTCCTCAGACTCAGCTATGGCTTCCTCTTTACACGAAATTCCCTTCTTAGGAGATATCCTACATATGCCCCATCTCCTTGGGTCTCTCTAAATCCTTTTCATTGTTCATAGCAAGGCGGTGGAAATCAGTGGTTAGAGCCCAGGCTCTGGAGATAGAGCGTGTAGGTTCCCATTGCAACCCTACCTCTTGTAACTGTGTCATCTGGGGCAAGTTACCTCCCCTCTCTGTAACCTTAGTTTCTTTATCTGTAAAATAGGATTAATAATAGAATCCACCTCATAGGGAAATTGGGGAGATTAAATGAGACAGTCTGGGAAAACTGCTTAGAACAGCACCTGTCCCTTAATATCGGCTGTTAATCATCATCCTTTAGACTGGGGTCAACACTTTTTTGACAAAGGTCTGGACAGTAAATACTTCAGGTTTGCAGGCCACAGAGTTTCTACTGAGACTACTCAACTCTGTTCCTGAAGCACCAAAACAGGCATAGATAATACGTCAGTGTGTGGTGTGGCTGTGTTCCAATAAAACTTTATTTAGAGATCCAGTTGGTAGTTCAGATTCGGTCCAACTGCCACAAGCTGCCAATCTCTGCTTCAGAATTCCCCAGTCTCCAGGAAACAGTGACGTCTTCCTACAATCCTGACTACTCTCTGTATCTTAATAAAAGTAACAATAAAATAATTAGCCCCACCCCCTTCCCTGATAGTTTCATTGGTAAAGAATCTGCCTGCAATGCAGGAGACCCTGGTTGGATTCCTGGGTCATGAAGATCCGCTGGAGAAGGGATAGGCTACCCACCCCAGTATTCTTGGGCTTTCCCTGTGGCTCAGCCGGTAAAGAATCTGCCTGCAATGTGGGAGGCCGGGGTGCAATCCCTGGGTTGGAAAGATCTCCTGAAGAAGGGAAAGACTACCCACTCCAGTACTCTGGCCTGGAGAATTCCATGGACTGTATAGTCCAAGGGGTCACAAAGAGTTGGACACGATCGAGCGACTTCCACTTTCACTTTGACTTCCTGCCTTGTGGTCAAGTTAGAAACAGGTAAAAGGGAGCAGGCAGGGTAGTTAAAAGCATGGATGTTACAGGCGGACAGATTCCAAGTCTTAGTTCCAACTGCACCCTGTGTGACTTGGGCAAATGATTTCACTCACTGAGCCTCAGTTTTCTCAGCTGTAAAATGGGAACTGCACTAATTCAATATCCCCGCACATCTTCTGGGACTGCTGCACCATTCCAAGAGAAATGTCCTGTCAATGCCAGATCTACCGTTTTGATTATCATTTCACATCTATGTCTTTCCAGCTATCGTGTTGCTTTTGCTGTTTTTAATCATTACAACACTGACAATGACACCCTTCTCTGACTCCATCAGAGTCCCTGGGTAGCAGCAGCCCTAGAGTAGGTACCATCTTTGCATCCTTCCGAGCCCATGAACATAGCTGCCTGGCTGCCTGGCTGGGTGGCCAGAGCTGGGTCTTTACTTACGACTGGGGGACCCCTCCGATCCCGAAGCCCACCAGGCCCCGGAGCACCAGGATCCAGCTGTACACGGGCGCAAACGCACTGAGGATGCCGTAGTACAGGGTCCAGAGCACGCTGATCTTCAGTCCCTGCGGAGAAGGAAGACACCCAGTCACAGGGCTTCTCAGCATCTCCAGGTCACACGCCCCTGCACGTGTTCAAGGTCACCACAGGGTCGTGGTAAAGGGTAATCCACACAGCCAAAGGGATGCTAGGTGTTCTCTGGGTGGTGGTGCCAACTCTGAGGGGGAGTGTGGGAAAACTGTGGGGTGTTCTTAGCAGTCCCAGTGATTAGCAGTTAATAGACAGGTCCCAGGGCCTTTCCTGGTGGTCCAGTGGTTAAGACTCTGTACTTCCACTTCAGGAGGTATGGGGTTCAATTCCTGGTCAGAGAAATAAGATCTCACATGCTGTGTGGTGCAGCCAAGATTCTTTTTAATAGACAGGTCCTAGAGATCCTAGATGTCCCACAGCACATGAGACATGAAGACTTACCTCATACAAGCTTGAATCGAACTTCCCACCAGATATTAAACCATGCAGTTGCTAACTGTTTATGACTCTCTGCACCTAGACCTTCATTCTGGTTTACATATAAACAGGACTTTGGAAGGTAGGTCACACCTTCCAAAAAAATTCCTGAGGGTAGTTTTTCAGGAAAGCAACTTCTAGATAAATCAAAGTAAGATATACTTTGTTTTATCTGGAATTTTACAGAATCATCTTTTCAGAAACCCATGTTGCCAGTGGAAAAGCTATGTGTGATATTTGAGTGACTGAGTGTGAATACAGCATCCGTCTGCATTCATGGGACTTCTATGTGTATCTATGAATAGATCTGAATCTTATTTCAAAATGTCAGATATATAAAGAAAAAGCATCAAGATTTCATTAAATCCAAACTTATTTATAATTGGGGCGACTAAGAACTCCTTTCAGGATCTAGGCAGAGTAGTATGTGAATATTCGCATATTGAAAGGAAATTTATTAATTACTTCTTTAAAAAATGTTCTCCCTTGTGGCCTAGTTAAGATATTATAACTGACTTCTTTTTAAAAGCTGTGTAAGTGGGAATTCCCTGAAGGCTCAATAGGAAAGAATCTGCTTTGCCAATGCAGGAGGCACAGGTTTGACGCCCGATCCAGGAAGATCCTACATGCCATGGAGCAATTAATTTCCGGGCACCACAGCTATTGAGCCTGTGCTCTAGAGCGTGGAAGCCACAGCCACCGAGCCCACAGCCAGTTACTGAAGGCCCAACACTCTAGGGCCCGTGCTGTGCAACAAGAGAGGCCACTGCAACGAGAAGCCTGTGCACTCCAGCTGGAGAGCAGCCCCTGCCTGCTGCAACTAGAGAAAAGCCCGTGTAGCAACAAAGACCCAGCATAGCCAAAAAAATTAATTAAATTGAAAAAACTGTATAAATGACTAGGCTATTTTATCTTGGAAATTATTTCTGGATTATTGGGGGCACTACAAAAATTTTACATTTTTTTTTTAAATAAAGGGGACATTGTAGGGAATTTCCTGGCAGTTCAGCAGTTAGGACCTGGTGCTTTCTCTGCTGTGGCCTGGGTTTTCAATCCTTGATCTTGAAACTAAGATCCCATAAGCCACACGGCATGGCCAGAAAAAAAAAAAAAATGTTGTATTTTATGGGGTTGAGAATCACCTGCTGCTAAGTCGCTTCAATCATGTCTGACTCTGTGCAACCCCATAGACGGCAGCCCACCAGGCTCCTCTGTCCCTGGGATTCTCCAGGCAAGTACACTGGAGTGGGTTGCNAAAAAAAAAAAAATGTTGTATTTTATGGGGTTGAGAATCACCTGCTGCTAAGTCGCTTCAATCATGTCTGACTCTGTGCAACCCCATAGACGGCAGCCCACCAGGCTCCTCTGTCCCTGGGATTCTCCAGGCAAGTACACTGGAGTGGGTTGCCATTTCCTTCTCCAATGCATGAAAGGGAAAAGTGAAAGTGAAGTTGCTCAGTCATGTCTGATTCTTTGCAACCCCACAGACTGCAGCCTACCAGGCTCCTCCGTCCATGGGATTTTCCAGGCAAGAGTACTGGAGTGGGGTGCCACTGCCTTCTCCTAGGAACACAAAATTGCAGGAGAAACCTGGCATATATTCCTGGAGTGTTAATTACGCTTAGAGATGGAGAAAAAAATTAAGGGCGAATGTAATTGAAAATGGCATTTTTTATAACACAACCAACACCAAAAGTGTTCTGGAATAGAATGCAAATGTAACATGAATATTAGACCTGACACATGAGGTCTGGGCAGACTGCCCTGTCAGGGGTATTTCAGGAGGATTTCAGGGGTATAACAGGAGGATTTCTATGTGCTGTTTCTCCTAAGTCCTTTGTTCCTTAAGTGGAGCAGCAAGCTGCTCCCAGGAACTGAGGTCATTGTGTGAGACAGGCTTGAATCTCCTTTAGTAAACATTTTCTTTACGACAAAACTGCTTAGTCTCGATCCCCTTTCTTGAGATATGGATTGTCTCCTGGCCTTGTGACCATTATTAATCCCTTGTTCCCTTGGTAATGGTTGCTGTATGTTTGGTTTTCTGATCTTTATCACTGTCGAAAGAAATTTCTTGTACAACAGCCTATAAGTACTCAAAGAAAGATTATTAAAGCACCTTTGCTCCATCAGAGTTTGGGTCCCTGAGTCTTTCTGTCTTTCTTTCTTTCTCTCTCTCTCTGGCTAATTCTCTGGAGCATAGAAACCCGTCGTTCTCACGCTCATGCCCGGGCTTCCAAGACCCCCTTGAGAAGGCGCCCTGTGCCTTCATCAGCGATGCAAGCCCTGTGTCAAGGGCTTTATTGGTTCTCTAAGAAAACCAGGGAATATCAGCCTGTTTCACTTTCTTATCATTGACTCCAGACTACCAGGTCCCAGTCCATTAAAGAACCCCATTAAAGAACTGCCCTTTGCAGCACCCTTCCTAGATCTGCAGGATCGAGTTCACCCTCTGCCCATCGTCCTCTCTGCACCCCACTACCCCTCAACCCTTGCTTCAGGGAGAAAGTGTGAGATATTCTAATTTTAGCTTTAAAATGAAAACGAATTAAAAGAGACTAGAGAGGGAATTTGGAAGTCTACCACACGTGACCTCAGTCTTTTGGAAAACGATTTTAGGCTGTGGAGAGAATCTTTTAAATGACTTTGCACCACTTTGCAAGAATGTGATTAACTTTTCATTTTAACCTTCACTCTTCTGATTATGCTTAAAAGGAAGTGTCCATGGGATGCTGGTCTATCTTAACACCATTTTAAAAAGTTTTTCTTTTATACTGAAGTATAGCTGATTTACAAGATTGCGAGGGTTTCAGGTGGACAGCAAGGGGACCCAGTCACACATATACATGTATCCTTTCTCCCCCAAACTCCCCTCCCATCCATTGTGCCACGTAACATTGAGCAGAGTTCCTTGTGCTATACAGTAGGACTTTGTTGGTTATCTATTTAAAATATAGAAGTATGTACATGTCCATCCCGAACTCTCTAAGTATCCCTTCACCCCCCCACCCCACATCCTTCCACCCTGGTAACCATCTTTAACATCTTTTCAAACATCTGCTAATCTTAACAGAGGGAGCAATGAGGCAACCATACCAGCTAGAATTTTATAACATTGTTTTCCTTGTATTTATTTTTGCAGGTATTTCTTACTTAGGGCAATTGCTATTGATTTCCCATTTAAATCAAGTTTCCTTTTCAAAAAACATGCATCTAAGGATTTTTTAATATTGATATAAAGACAGATATTAAGTACATAAGTGAATATGTGGGGCAGGAATGATTAAAGTCTAGGAAGATCTGGATCTATTGCAATAAATAATCATAAAAAAGCACACTTTCTGCTCCCCTTTCTAAGCCCAGGGCTACACAACTAAACAACAACAAGGATACTGGTACCTGCCATAGACTCAGTTCCTTTCTTCCGATTTGACCTAACTTATTAGGGACTGTCCTTTTTCATTATTTTTTAATTGAAGAATAATTGCTTTACATAATTTTTTGGTTTCTGCCAAACATCAACATGAATCAGCCATAGGTATACATATGTCCCTTCATTAGGGATCTTCTTCCTTGGAACCTGAGAAGTCTTGAATCAGAAATAAGACATCATTAGTGGCTGCTGCTGCTGCTGCTGCTAAGTCGCATCAGTTATGTCTGACTCTGTGCGACCTCATAGACGGCAGCCCACCAGGCTCCCCTGTCCCTGGGATTCTCCAGGCAAGAACACTGGAGTGGGCTGCCATTTCCTTCNCCCTCTAGTCCTAGAGCAGTTCTGGGGAAGCTTTGTAATTAGAGCCGCGTCCCTCCCTCCTGATATTGGGCCAGAGTTCCATGCTGGGGAGGAGAAGGCTCTACAATCTGGGGGTACTTTATCTCCCTCTCTCCAGTCGCACCAGCTTTGTGTTGGGTGTGGGATTTAGCAAGCTGGTCAGAAGGCATCCCCTACAGGTAGCACCCCAGGCCTCATCTATTTAGAGTAGATGAATGTTCAACTGATCCACCAAATTCCGGCATACTATTCAGTGATGTCTCCCAGCAACCCTGGTCAAGGTGAAGGATGTGAACTCTAGAGCCAGATACACCTTCATCTTAGCACTGGTCTTGCCATATTTATTGGCACCATGAGCATGGTGAATAACAGGTAATGGGAATTGAGGAAACATTTTCTCTGAACCAGGGGCTTTCTATTCAAGGGTCATGTACTCCCCATAGGAGCCCTATGGGGAAGACTATTACTCTCCCATTTACAGATGAGGAAACTGGGGCACAGAGGGGTTAAGCACCAAGGGGATGTGGCTAGCACCACCACCAGCATCTTTTATGTTCTGAAACACACATGCTTGGGCCCCCTAAGGAGGTGTGATTTTTTTTTCAAGAGTCCACAACTTCATAGCAATGTCTTTCTTTGCCCTTCAATGTAGCTCTGAATTAAACTTCCACCAAAAAAAAAAAATTGGTTGGCACAAGTTTTGCTGTTGTCAAGGAGATAACCCAGAGAACACAAGCTTAGGGGAAGTCGCCTTACTGTTTTTCTGCCATACTGGTCTGAGATGTTTCCCCAGAGGGTAGAGCTGGACATCATGCCGACAAAGACCACCTGTGGGGGCAAAGACAGCTTCTGTTAGACAGTGACACGGAGCATCGCAGAGAAAGGGAACACCGGGGTGAGCCTGCGGAGTCACACTCTTAGTAATGAGAATGAACCAAGCTTCACGGCTTCCCAGGTAGCACTAGTGGTAGAGAGCCCACCTGCCAAAGCAGGAGACACGGGTTTGATCCCTGGGTTGGAACGGTCCCCTGAAGGAGGAAACGGCAACCCATTCCAATATTCTTGCCTGGAGAATTTCTTGGACAGGGGAGCTTGGGCTACAGTCCATAGGGTGGCAAAGGGTTGGACATGACTGAAGCGACTTAGCAAGCAAGCATTTCTGAGATCTTGTTAAGATGCAAACACTAGTGTATGTGCCTCCTGTTACTGTTTAAGTCTCACAACAACCCTGCGGGGTGGGTGCTACCATTATCCCCATTTCAAACACGAGGAAACGGAGCCTCAGAGAGGTGAGGGCTTGTGGCCAGGGTCACACATGTGTTAGTGGCGCAGCCTGGGCTGGAGTCAGGCTGCCCGGCTGAAGAGCTAGTATTTTTCCAGTTTCTTACAGAACCCAAGAAATGTCTTATGGCTAAGAAAATATTAAAGGTTTCAAGATACTGAATAAAATCTGGAGGATATGAAAACAGGAGACAGGAAGTTAGGATGGGAGCTGGAAGCCATGAGCAAGAGAAAGCACCCCTGGAGCATTCACTGCGTGCTGGGCAAAATTCTGGTTCCATTGTTAGTCCTTGATCAGAGCTGAAGAGGTATGACTACTCATACCCATTTTATAGATAGGTAGCTTGAGGCTTAGAAGAGTTTAAGGGGACTTCCTGGAGGTCCAGCAGTTAAGACTCTGCACTTCCAATGCAGGAGGTGCAGATTCCATTCCTGGTTGGGGAACTCAAGATCCATGTGCCACATGGTACGGCCAAAAAGTTTTAAAAAAGAAAAAGAAGGGTTTTGGAAACCTGCTCTGATCCCAGGGAGGAGAGGGTAAAGACAGGTTTTAAGCCCAAGCAGGCTAACTAGAGCTCTCTTCACTGTTCTATCCTTTCTGGAGCATTCAACAAGTGTCAGAGATCACACTGAATGTTCTTTACATTTGTTGCTGTCGTTCAGTCGCTCAGTCATGTCCGACTCTTTGTGACACCATGGACTGTAGCACACCAGGCTCCCCTGTCCTTCATCATCTCCTGGAGTTTGCTCAAACTCATGGCCATCAAGTCAATGATGCCATCCAGCCATCTCTTCCTGTCATCGCCTTCTCCTCCTGCCCTCACTCTTTCCCAGCATCAGGGTCTTTTCCAGTGAGTCAGCCCTTCACAAGAGGTGGCCAAAGTATTGCAACTTTTTACATACGTCTTACCAAATGTTCCCAGGAGCCCCACGAAGTGGGTGCTATTATTATCCCATTTTACAGATAAGCAACTTATTGAGGCCCAGAGATAGGAACAGCATTGCCCAGTGTGGGCTCAACCCAAAGAATTCCTCCAGGCACGTCCTCGAGCAGCGGGCTCCAAACAGGCTACCCAGAGGCGTTCCAGGGAGAGCAAATTTGGATAATTTTAGAGGAATTAATTTCCACATCCTCAACTTCCATAGAAACTCTTTCCCGAGAACAGGTTAGGGGGTCTCACCTGTTCCTGGCTCCCCTTCTCAACCACCCTTCCCCCACTTCTTCATACCCTGCCCACTGATGTACTTCATAGCCATCGCTTTGAGGTTAAACCCTCTAGGCTGCCTCCAAAAGGACACCAACGACACAGATACAAATCCATTCACAAGTCATCTTGATTCCAATTCCATTTTATTATTTTTAACCAAATTGCAGGAGAGGCTAATCAAGCTGTCAGCAAATTAGATCACTAAAAATAATTTTTCATAAGCGACTGCTGTGTGCTCTTCAGCATGAAACTTGGAAGTTGCTGAAAAGAATCAAGTGGCATTAGTTTACTGAGTTATTATAAAACTCCTTCAGTTCCTCCAGCAAAACTTTTTATATGTGAACAAAACCTTTCGTATTCATATCTATTCAGTAAAAATGAAAAATAGAAATAGCATTACAGCTGAACCCTGTCTCATTTTGGCAACAGGCTTTCAAATTGTAGCACTGGAGAAGACTCTTGAGAGTCCCTTGAACAGCAAACAGATCAAGCCAGTCCATCCTACAGGAAATTAACCCTGAATGCTCATTGGAAGGACTGATTCTGAAGCTGAAGCTCCAATACTTTGGCCACCTGATTTGACAGCTGATTCATTGGAAAAGACCCTGATGCTGGGAAAGACTGAAGGTGGGAGGAGAAGGGGGCGACAGAGGATGAGATGGTTGGATGGCATCACCGACTCAATGGACATGAGTTTGAGCTAACTCTGGGAGATAGTGGAGGACAGAGGAGCCTGATGTGCTGCAGCCCACGGGGGTCGTAAAGAGTCAGACATGACTTAGCGACTGAATGACAACAACAATTCAAGAATATGTGACATAGTTGAGAAACACCCCATACTCCTCATCAAGAGGTGCGTTCCTGATAAAAGTGACTTACGTTTAGCAAGTATTTATCAAAATTAATTATATCTTGTTTTGATCGGTTGTTTACTACTAAAAATTATCACGGTTAACTTACTGCAGGAGAAACATCTTAAATCTTAGACCTTATGGTCTCAAAAAATTAAAAACGATAATTGAAAATGTCACAACAATTATAATAGGGTGATTGATAAAACTTTCAAGCCTAGTAAAACCTGACATTGCTTCCTTTGTAGCTCATCTGGTAAAGAATTCACCTGCAATGCGGGAGACCTGGGTTCGATCCCTGGGTTGGGAAGATTCCCTGGAGAAGGGAAAGCCTACCCACCCCAGTATTCTGCCCTGGAGAATGCCATGGACTGTATAGTTCATGGGGCTGCAAAGAGTCGGACATGACTGAGCAACCTTTCACAACCTTACATTAAGATAAAATTATATGGAGAAACTGAGTGAAGAAGAAAACAAGACAAGAATGAAGGGTTCTGCTTCAGGCTCCTCCAAGCCTTAGCTCTAGGGAGCACCAGCTCCTACAGTTTACTGAACAGGTACTGTGCTGTTTCCAGCCCTGAAGGTGGAAGGAACTGGAGTCTCCTTTTTAGAAGAGTGAGGTTTATAAGGTTTACGTGATCCGATCAGGTGGGTTCCAAGTTCCCCGCAATTGAGCAGGATATCTGGGGCCCCCAGATGTGGTTAGAGTTGGCTGCAGACCTGCCAGGATACATGAGGTGGAGACGGGAGAAGGGGCGCTGAGGGCCTGGTGATTCCACTGAGGGTTTAATTCCTGTCTGCTGAGCCCTTGGCAGCGGCAGGAGTCGGGGGCATCCTACAGAACACCCGCCAGGGGACCAGAACTGAGCACGAGAGGAGAGGGCCGCTGGGCTGCCTACCGAGGTCAGGAACGCCACGTGCCAGCTGGGCAGCCGCCACTCGCAGTGCAGCTGCGGCGCAAGGACGCTCAGAATCATCATCTCCATGGCGTCGGCCATCTGCAGGGAGCAAGCAGACACGTGAGGCCAGGATGCTGCCCAGGTTGGGGGACGGCTGGCCCCTCACTAAAAATTCTCATGGTAACTTACTGCAGGAGAGAAGAATTCAAACCTTAGAGCCTTATGATCTCAGAAAACTTAAAACGATAATTTAAAATGTCACAAGTCCACAGCCCCAAGCAAGTGTGTAGAAAAACCCCTTTCCTGGTGGTCCAGTGGTTAAGACTCTGCCCTTTCAATGCAGGGGGCATGGGTTCAATCCCTAGTCTGGGAAGTTCTGTGTGCAACGAAGTATGGCCCCCCCAAATTTTTAAATAAAATAAATCAATTAATTAAAAAAAAGAGAGAGAGAGAGACTCCCTCTTCTACCTTCTGCTGAGTACCCCATCACCCATCAAAACACACTGAAAGCCCCAGAAGTTAAAACAGCGTGGTATCACACAGGAACTCACGACTAGACATTTAACGTTCTTTGGGTGTGTTTCCCTGTGTTTGAAAAAAAATTTAGGGACACTCCCCAAACGGAGTGGGAAGGTAGCATATTTTGAAAATCAGAAAAACTTTTTTTTTAAGAAAAAGATTTTTATAGAGGTAGAGAGACAGTGATCTTTTCCTCTTGTAGCTCAATTAAAAGCTAGTTTCTCTTTGGTCATTGTTCATGGAGAATTGTCAGTATAATTAACATTAAACAGTGTGATCTTTTAATATATTAAAACATACTAGGGAGCCTCTGGAATGAAACACTGTGGTACCTTTACAGGATTACACAGACAGAGTGGTGGAACAGAAATGAGAGTCCAGAAGGAAACCCACGTGGCCCTGGGAATGTGGTGGATGATAAAGGCCACTTTGCAAATTAGTGGGGGAAATGAGGTGGGGAAATTGATGACTGTTTGGAAAAATAGGTAGTTAAATCTCAGTTTTGCACTATTCATAAAAATCCATTTCACTTGTATTAAGATTAATGGCAGAGGATGAGATGGTTAGATAGCATCACCAACTCAATGAATATGAATTTGAGAAAGCTCTGGAAGATAGTGGGGATTCCCAGGTGGCACTAGTGGTAAGGAATCCAGCTGCCAACCTAGGAGGCGTAAGAGACTCAGGTTCAATCCCTGGGTCAGGAAGATCCCCTGGAGCAGGGCACGGCGACCCACTCCAGTGTTCTTGCCTGGAGAATCCCACGGACAGAGGAGCCTGGTGGGCTGCAGTCCATGGGGTTGCAGAGTCGGATGTGACTTAGCAACTGAACAACAAAAATGATCTAGATACATCATTTGCTATAGGTAGATCTGGCAAGTTTAATAAGGAATCACGAGCCCCTTGAAAGAGAAGGGGCACGTTTTGATCTGTGCATGTTCTTCTAGGGTGAGTCCCACAGATGACATTAGAATCTTAGAGCAGCCCTGAGCCTCTAAGGGTTGAGAACCACTTAATTAACCAGAAGCTTCAACTCCTCCTTGAGGGCAATTGTCAACCACACCCAACTCCCCCTAGGCTCAGACTTCATTATCACCCAGGGTCACTCAAACTTTGGTGATTCAAGCAAAGACTCTAAGAGGAGGGAACCGTGTCCTTCCTTATAGAGCATGAAAACCCAGTTGAGTAGCATGGTATTCCTTGGAGACTGAAGATGACATCATTGTCCCCAGAGATACTTGCCCAAGCCAAGCCGGTGAGAACAGACAGCTTCCATTGAAATTTTCCAAAACCAATGGCTTCCACCGCATCTTCCACCATGAAAGTATCTGGGAAGGAGAAAGGGGAGGGGAAGGAAGGAGTCAGAGCATTTTGTACTTGTCCTAGTTTTTTATGGGGTGGGGGGTGGGGCTCTAGGGGGATCCCTGGCCAAACTCTTTAAAGCAGTGCACGCTGCTTCTAGAACTTATCCTAGGAAAACCTTCTGGCAAGTGTGAAGTATGCTGCAAAGTCCAATACAACGTGGTTTCTACAAAGGGAATAAGTGGACAAGCCAGGATGTCTATCAACAAGGAACTGGTTAAATAATTTTATGTATTATATATGAACATTTATATATCTACATCCTAAAATACAACCCACCTATTAAAAAATGCACAGATATAGAAAGATGCATGCAATATATTGTGATTTAATTTTTAGAAAACAAAGTAAGATGGAGCGGAGGAAGTCAGACTGAATGCCCATAGACCGTCAATAGGATCATGTGTCAGTATTTACTTTTTTATACATTTGATCATGTCCCAGTGCTTTCCAAATAAACACATGTTATTTGTGTGCTCAGAAAAAAATAAGGATGTACTTTAGAAGCTCATAAGTGGCTTTGAGAAAGACTAAAAGACAAATACAATGTGGTGTGCTAGAAATGATTCCTGTAACTCCACTGCTGGGAAAACTGGTGAAATCTGAATAAAGTCTGGAGTCTCATGGAGGGTATCACAGCAGTCTCAATTTCTTAGTTTTGACAAGTGTGTCATGATTAGGTAAGATACTAACTTTATGGGAAGCTGCATGAAGAGTATAAAAAAATAAATAAATAACAAACAAACAAAATGATTTAAAAAAAGAAAAAAAGAGTTTACAAGCACTCTCTGTGCTATCTTTGCAACTTTTCTGTACTTTTAAAATATTCCAAGACAAAAAATAAAAATTAACGGAAAAAAATACTAAAGGAGCATGCTGGGTGGCCGTCCTGTGGGGTGCCTCTGAGGGTCTTATCGGCCCCTGCTGGGAGTTGTCATCTTGTTAGAATTTCAATCATGAGCCTCTTAACATCAACCGTCATTTTCTCCTGAAGTATGAGCTTGTGGTTATCACACCAGCAGGGTCTGGTTTCCTTCAATAGTATTAAGGAGAAAGTAGAGTGCATCCTGTAATGGCATCGGTAATAAGAACAGTAATAGTAATAATATAATTATATATTTACTGGGAGCTCAGTGTGTGTCAGGCACTGCCCTAAGAGAGTGGTCCCCATCCTTTTTGGCAACAATGACCTGTTTCATGGAAGACAATTTTTCCATAGAGAGGGGCAGCTTTGGGGATCATCTCAAGCGCATTACATCTATTGTGCACTTTGGCTCAGTTTTGTAGTGACCTCAGAGTATTCCGCCTTGACTTTATGGCTAGGTTCTTGCTCACATGAGAATCTAACGCCGCTGCTGACCTGACAGGAGGCAGAGCTCAGGTAGCAATGCGAGCAATGGGGAGCGGCTGTAAAGACAGAGGAAGCTTGCTCACCCACCGTTCACTTCTAGCTGTGCGGCCCGGTTCCTAACAGGCCACAGACTGGAACCAGGGGTTGGGGACCCAGGCTCTAAGAGCTTGCTGCACATACTCTCACTGAGTCCCTGTGACACCTACTAGTTAAAGGCTCAGTCTTAGCCCCATTTTTCAGAGGAGGACATGGACTTGCCCAGTGTCAATACAGCTGGCACACTGCAGATCTGGGAATTTAGCCCCGATCAGCCTGGACCTGAAGCCACTGCTTCTAACCTCGGCCTTCACTCCCACTCAAGTCATTGCCTCCTTAGATCTGCCAACAACAGGCCTTGGGCTCAAGCTGTTAACCCTCTCTCTGGTTGGGAATCTGGGCCCTTGGAGGAACGAATGGAACGTTTTCATGCATCAGCATTATCAGGTGGTAGGGGGAGACCAGGTCCCCTACGAGCACTTCAGATCTCCTTTAAGCCTCTCTACTCGGAGGGAGCACAAGGTCACAGGTAGGGATGTGGTCTCTGAGGCCAGATTTCCTGGGTGTAAATCCAGCTTGGCTAAGTTCTAACTGTATACCCTGGGCAAGATACATAACCTTTCTGTGCTTCTGTGGCCTCTCCTGCAAAATGGGAAGATGACTGTAATAGTTCTAATCGGAACCATTGTGAAGATGAAGTGGGTAATACATGTAAAGTGCTTAGAACCGGGCCTGGCACAGAGTAAACCCTCAGCCTGCGTCTGTGGCTCTGATCACTGTCGTCATCTTTACAGTCACCATCACCACTATCAGCACCATCTCCTCGTCATCACCACCATCACCCTCACCATCATCATTGTGGCTGCCATCCTCAGCCAAGTGTTCGTCGATGACGCTGACTGTCAGGGATGGTGATGCAACCTCGCCTGCTGAGAGAGCCATGCAGGTCCAGCCCACGCTGCCAGTGTCACCCTGGGCCCTCCAGGCCCTCCTGCCTGCCCCTTCACAAGATCCCCTGAGTGCCACCTGGAGAGGCAAACCTGGAGCCTCAGAGCCCCTGACTATGGCCTGCCCCAACTGCAGGGCCCCCTCACCGTCGGTGGGATTGGCAAACTCCTTGGGCACGGCCGCCCCATCGTCCAGCTCCACAGCTTCTAGGCCTGCACGGACCCCTTCAATCTGGACCTCATGCTCTCCCGAAGCCGTGTCGTCCTCTGACCTTGCACTCTCGCCTGTGCGACGGAACTTCACCACCCTAGAGGAGAGAGCAAATCTGGTCATGATGGCTCAAACTCCTCCTCGATGACCTTGCGGTATAGTTGTGCCCAAGACAGGGGAAAAGCTTTCTCTTGTGGTCCAGAGAGTTCTCTCATGGTCCATGAACGGGTGAAAGAGGTAGGGGCTGGCATTTCTGTTGAGTTGGGCTGTGGAGAGGGTGACAACTTTGAGTTATGTATCAGGACTGTCTAGTACAGTTGGACAGGCTGGGCACTGCACATCTCCAAGGGGAGTCCTATTCACATAGTAAGCCATGTGAATGAGGATATCTCTGTTCTAGACCTAAATACTATTTGGAAGCATATGTGTTTCAGAATTTATACTTATTTGTCTGTACCTAATGTAAGTAACTGTTCAACTTCAGCTTCTTCAGCGTTACTGGTTGGGGCATAGGTTTGGATTACCATGGTATTGAATGGTTTGCCTAGGGAATATTTCACGCAAAGATGGGTTCGATAAAGGACAGAAATGGTCTGGACCTAACAGAAGTAGAAAATATTAAGAAGAGGTGGCAAGAATACACAGAAGAACTGTACAGAAAAGATCTTCACGACCAAGATAATCACGATGGTGTGATCACTCACCTAGAGCCAGACATCCTGGAATGTGAAGTCAAGTGGGCCTTAGAAAGCATCACTATGAACAAAGCTAGTGGAGGTGATGGAATCCCAGTTGAGCTGTTTCAAATCCTAAAAGATGATGCTGTGAAAGTGCTGCGCTCAATATGCCAGCAAATTTGGAAAACTCAGCACTGGCCACAGGACTGGAAAAGGTCAGTTTTCATTCCAATCCCAAACAAAGGCAATGCCAAAGAATGCTCACACTACCACACAATT
>SJYV01026263.1:1663983-1692312 GCA_006410875.1 Neotragus pygmaeus
GGACATGAGTTTGAATAAACTCCGGGAGTTGGTGATGGACAGGGAGGCCTGGTGTGCTGCGATTCATGAGGTCGCAAGGAGTCAGACACGACCGATCAACTGAACTGAAATGAATGTAAGTAACAATTTGGTCACATAAGGATTGCTTTATGTTTACAAAAAGCTGCCCACACAGTATTTTTTTTTTTAATTTAGAGTGAATGTCAAAGTTTTAAGATTAGAAGAATTCACAAAGAAATCCAGATTCCTGATGTCTCTTTAAAAAATAGAATATCTGGTCATTTGGGACCCACAATCTAATAAGGGACCAACATGTCTAGACCAGAGCAGTGTGTCCCTTGTATAGGGGCCACTCGATCCCCAGATGACTGAGAGTCTCCTCCTCTCCAAAGGACCTCCAGCCCTTACGGTCTCTTGCCATCTTTCTTTACACTTAATTCTGTGTTCCTCTCACTTGGCACTTTGTTTCCTTTGCCCTCATCGGCATTTGAGTTTGAGACCCCATGTACTTCACTCTCAATACAATACATTCCTTCACACTGTGCTGTTTCTTGTGACTCTGGGATATGCCTTGATGTCTTTGAGAAGCAACTTATTTATCCGAGACCCAGGCAAAAACATAATAACCTGTCTCCTTCTAGTCTCCTCATCCTGAAACAAAACTCCTGCTTTCTGCCAGCCCTGTGATGATTTGCAAGGTCACGGCAGTAACAGAAGAGATGAGTCCCTACCTTCCCAGGAGACAGCCATATGGAATGAGTGATGCCCATTCCTCCCTTGTCTTTGAAACAAGAAGTCTGGGATGCCAAGGGCACAGAGGGCAGAGGGCCGATGAGGGCGTGCGTGAGTGCCCCGTCACTCCATCGTCTCTGACTCTTTGCCATCCTGTGGACTGTAGCCCACCAGGCTCTCCTGTCCATAGGCTTTCCCAGGCAAGAATATTGGCGTGGGCTGCCATTGCCTCTTTCAGGGGATTTTCCCGACCCAGGGATTGAACCTTCGTCTCCCGCATAGGCTGGCGGATTCTTTACCACCGCGCCATCAAGGAAGCCTGATGATGAGGAACTGGAGGGCAAATTTGGGCAACATTTTTAAAAGGTAAAAATGGATAAATTTCTACGTCAAAAAAAAATTGTTATCATCATCATCAATTAACTATTGCCTTATTCTGCACGTTTCACCAAGAGAAAGTGTACGTCTCCAGATTCCAGAAGCCTCGGGGAATACTCCTGGCTTGTGAATTGGGAGAAAAGGCAGATGATATCACAGCAATTTTGTAAATACCGGAAACACCGTTCANAAAAAAAAAGGAACTGGAAAGGAAGGAAATTCTATACATTACACAACATGGATGAGACTTGGAGACAGTATGCTAAGTGAGATATGCCAGTCACAAAAGACAAATACTGCATGATTCCATACACAGTCAGACTCAGAGACAAAAAGCAGAACAGGGGCTCCCAGGGGCTGGGAGAGGAAGACATAGAGACTTCATGTTTAACAGGCACAGAGTTTCAGTCTGGGAAGACAAAAACTGTCCTGGAGACGGATGGTATTGATGGTTGCACAACGCAAAAGCACTTAATGCCACAGGCCTGTACTCTTAAAAATGGTTACAATGGTGAATTTTACCTTATTTTGCCATGCCCCTCTCTCCTCTAAACCCCTAAACCCTCAACCCTTAGTACCCCCGTGAATGTCACCTCAGTGAAATTTATCAGAGAAAGACAAACACCGTGTATTACCACTTATATGTGGAATCTAAAAATGAAATATACTAGTGAATTTAACAAAAAAAGAAGCAGGACCTGTGGATATAGAGAACAAACTAGTGGTTACCAGTAGGAAGGGTGAAAGGGTTGGGGGCATGATAGGGGCAGGGGATTAAGAGATATAAACTACTGTGTATAAAATAGATATATTGTGTAGTACTTATAATAACATAAATGGAGCCTAATCTTTAGAAATTGTGAATCACTATGTTTTAAACGTGAAACCAAAATAATATTGTAAATCAACTTTTTTTGATCAGTCATCAAGTTGTGTCAAGACTCTTTGCGACCTCATGGACTGCAGCATGCCAGGCCTCCCTGTCCTTTACCATCTCCCGGAATTTGCCCAAGTTCATGTCCATAGAATCGGTGATGCCATCCAACCATCTCATCCTCTGTTGTCCTCTTCTCCTTATATAAGTATTATATACAAATGCATAAGTATGTAGTTATTTATATATGTATGTATTTACAATTATTTACATATATAAATACAAAAATGCATGTGGATATACACATACAATTTTTTATACCTCAATAAAAATTTCATGTATATATCCACATGCAGTTTTGTATTTTAAATGTGAATAATTATAAATACATACATATATAAATATTATAGCTATAAATATATAATTTTATATGCCAGTATATGAATTCATATTTGTATATATAATATTATGCATGTGGATGCATATACTGCTACACAGATATTCTGTACATTGCAAGAAAAGCTGTAAATGAAATGAACTGGGTGCATTGAGAGGCTGGGGATGTGGTGAGGTGGGGAGACATTTTAACTCTGTAACCCACTGAGGGGTGATGCAAAGTGGGTTCCAGGAAGGAAGCAACAAAGAGTAGGACTCTCGCTCCCTTGGAAGCAACCCCCCAACTCTAAACTACAAACAGTCCCCTGAGGTATTAATAGAAGATAGAATGTAGAGAATTACTAGGCGAAGGAAGGAAATGAACATTTACGTGCATTATCAATTCCTTTTTTCAGGGGTGAAGGGAAGGTCCATGGCTCGCCCTTGACTCTGAGGGTAACATCACAGAAGATGGCCATGTGATCTGACACTCTCCCTTTCATCACACGTTCTCCTCCAGGACCGTCCAGGGCTCTATGCCTTCTTTGAATAATAGCTTCCACTGCAACCTTCTGGGAAGGTAAGCAGTGATATGGGCTTCCCAGGTGGCTCAGTGGTAAAGAATCCACCTGCCAACGCAGGAGTCACAGGAGATGCAGGTTCGATCCCCGGGTCAGGAAGATCCCCTGGAAAAGGACATGGTAACCTGCTCCAGTATTCTTGCCTGGCAAATCCTGTGGACAGAGAAGCCTGGAGGGCTACAGTCCCTGGGGTCGCAAAGAGTTGGACACGGCTGAGCACCCATGCAAGCTGTGATGTCTTTCCAATTTTTAGTGCTTTGAGCGCCAACCCGGAATGTGAGGCTGCGCTGGCAGTTCATTGTGGGGACAGTCACGGTAAGCAATGGTTTACTCTCCCAATGATGGCAGATGTGGATTGTCAGCTCGCCATGCATTGGGCCCAATGTTTGCACTTTGCATCATTAAATTATTTATTCCCACTTTCATCGTCCCCATTTTGCAGAGGAGGACACTCAAGCACAAGGGGCTGGGAGCTCACTCAAGGTCACACAGTGAGTGTCTAGGCTTTGGCGAAGCTATCTGATTTCAGCATCCCCACTTCCAGCTCTCTGTATTCTCTTCTGGTGCGAGCATCTCTCTGCAGCTTTGCTGCAAATAATACTAAACCAGAAATAATCACCAGGAGAGAAGTAATTAAATAGATGATGGAACAGCCACTAAAGAAAATGTTTTTTTAAAAAAACAAAAACAAAAACATTTTATTGGGACTTCCCTGTCGGTCCAGACTCTGCACTTCCACTTCAGGGAGTGCGGGTTCCATTCCTAGCCAGGGGACTAAGATCCTGGAGGCTGCATGGTGTGGCAAAAAAAAAAATTTTTTTTTTAAAATTTGTGTTGATCTGTGTCACAACCGGTGAAAGTGGAAACAACTTAAGTGGCTATCCGTGGATGAATGGATAAACAAATTGTGGTCTATCCATATAACTGAGTATTATTCAGTCTTAAAAAGGANGTGTGGCAAAAAAAAAAATTTTTTTTTTTAAATTTGTGTTGATCTGTGTCACAACCGGTGAAAGTGGAAACAACTTAAGTGGCTATCCGTGGATGAATGGATAAACAAATTGTGGTCTATCCATATAACTGAGTATTATTCAGTCTTAAAAAGGATGGAAATTCTGAACCAGGTTACAACATGGATGTACTTTGAAGACACTGCGCTAAGTGAAACACCAAAAAGCAATTTCTGTACTAGTCCGCCTATCTAAGTGGGCTTACAATAGTCAAAGTCACACAGAGAGAAAGTAGAACAGTGGTCACCAAGCTCTGGGGGTTGGAGGGACAGAGGGGAATGGGGAGTTAGTGTTTAATGGGCACAGAGTTTCAGTTGAGGAAGATGAGAAAATTCTGGAGATGGATGGTAGTGAAGGTGACACGACATTGAATATAATTCGTACCATTAGCCACACAACTGTTGAAATGGTAACTTTATAGCAACTATTTTAACACCATAAACACACACAATGAACACACATACACACAAGTCGGTTGCAAGAACTAACAGGAAAAGATTGTTGGGGCTTGTTTGTTTTTGGCCACACAGCTTGTGGGATCCCAGTTCCCAGACCAGGGATCAAATCCCGGAACAAGGCAGTGAAAGCCACTGGACTGCCAGGGAATCCCTGCCGGGGCTCACTATTAAATGTGCTAGACTACAGTCCCATGGTCTAGGTTCTTGGTACTAAGATTTAAGTATGGTCTTGAACCAGAGACCCAGCCTCCCCAGGGACTTGTTAGAAACGCTGAGTCTCAGGTCCTGACCAAGATTTTCTAAATCAACATCTACACTGTAACCAGGTCCCCAGGGAATTCATGTACATGAATTCATGTGTATGTTCAAGTGTGCTCAAGAATATTTTCTCTTCTGCCATCGAACATTCTGGAAGGATACTTAAGAAGCCTGAGACTGGTTGGTTTTGGGGAAGGAGTACGGATGGGGATGGGGAGTTTTGAGGGAAAGAAATTTCTTTTTACTTTTCATTTTGGATCCCTCTGTAATATGTAAAATTTTAAACCTGCACATCTATTAACTTAAATAATATAAATCACAATAGCGACCATTCACAGAACATTTGTCAATCTGTAACATTAGCTAAGCATGTTACATACACGTTCCTCTGTGACGTGGATNATCCCTCTGTAATATGTAAAATTTTAAACCTGCACATCTATTAACTTAAATAATATAAATCACAATAGCGACCATTCACAGAACATTTGTCAATCTGTAACATTAGCTAAGCATGTTACATACACGTTCCTCTGTGACGTGGATGAAGACAGGCTTACAGGACTGTCGTGAAGATAAACTGAGCTTGATGAACAGAAAACTGTGGAGGCTTTGTGTCAATATTGGCTTTCCTCCAACCCAGCTTCATTCAAGTCACCTTTGTACCTTGAGCATGGAGGACACTGACCTTTGTGAAATTTGACTTTGAGAAATGGCTTAGCTCCCTGACGTTTTAAGCCAGGATGTGTTCACATTCCTTCTCTGGCAATCCACTAGAAGCCAGGGCCCTTTATTTATTAAAACTTGTTTTAAGACGGATGTAGAGAGACCTCTGACATTAAATTACACTCAGAAAGCTAGACTACATTTTGAATCAGATGGGTTCCTAAAAGCAGTTATCAGCGACATGAGCCAAGATTTTCCAAGGGGAAAAAAATGTAATATGAAAGAAAAAGAAAATAGCAGTGGCATATGTTAACTATATGAGGGCTTTGAAACAAGCTGGCTCACAATTTCTTGGCATTTGTTGTGTATATATAGCATATAATTTACCAAAATAGCAGGGAACATTTGTTTTACATAATTTTTCTATTGAAAGAAGAGAAGAGCTTGAGGAAATAACTGTCAACCCAAAGATTTTGCTTGAACCATCATGTAATTCACCTCAGTACCTTAAATTAGGGTCTGAGACGTGATTAGGGTGAGGAAGTTTTTTTTTTTTCTATTTTCATCTGAGCTTCTGGGTATTTATCCCCTGAGTTCATGAATCTATCAGACTGGAAAAGGAAGCTTGTGCCTAATTGTGATTATGACAGGATAGCATTTCAAGTCATGCCTAAAGATGGGGTGGGGGCATCATAGAAAGGAGCGCCCGACTCTGCAAACAGACTGATGTGGGTTTGAATTTCCTGCCCCCACTACTCGGCAGCTCTGAGCTTAGGTTTGCTTCTCTGGGTCTCAGTGTCCTGCCGGTAGAATGGAGATGGTAATTCCCATCTGACAGGGTTGCCATGGAGATTAAAGGAGTCAACAGAGAGAGCATCTCAAAAGAGTCTGGCACCCTTCTTCAGTATTTTATTTTACTTGGTCATGCCACGCAGCATGTGGCATCTTAGTTCCCTGACCAGGGATCAAACCTGTGCCCCCTACACTGGAGGAGCACAGTGTTAACCACTGGACCACCAGGAGAGTCCCTATTCTTCGGTATTTTAATAAATGTTTATTGAGTGCTGACTGTGCGCTGAAGGCTCAGATACAAAGGGGGATAAAACACACCTGCCGTCCTGAAATGGATTCCCTATTGAGAAGACGGTTAATATACAAGTAAACAAAAAATCATTATGTTTGCAAATGAATGAACCTTGAGAGGGAAACAAATAGGGTGCCAAGATAAAGAACAATTGGAGGGAAGCGTAGTCAGGATAGACTTGCCTGAGGTCTGGGGACCAGGAGAGTCCCATGGAGATGTGGGAGGACAAAGACCCAGGGAGTAGGACCAAGGAGTAGAGGTGGGAGAGACAGGCTGAATTATACAGAGACCACAGGGTTTCCATGTTTTCNTTTTCTGAATGTTGAGCTTTAAGCCAACTTTTTCACTCTCCTCTTTCACTTTCATCAAGAGGCTTTTGAGTTCCTCTTCCCTTTCTGCCATAAGGGTGGTGTCATCTGCATATCTGAGGTTATTGACTAAATTCAAGTAGTAAACAAATCTAACAGATCAAGGTGAAGATAAAAGGAAGAATCACTGCCTAATTGTTCAATAAAAACTGAACAATTTCTGTTACTTGCCAACAGATATTTTTCTTATTAAGCAGTCATTGTTCATGAATGCCAACTGCTTTCAGTTTTAGATAACTTTCTTCTGTAGTTATATATTGCTTTTTTAAAATCCAGGCACTGCTTCACAAATTAATCCCCAAGTCATAAACGGGACTCAACTCAGCCAATGTAACACCACTATTAAAAAGTAAATCCAAAATACACATTTCTCCTGCCATGAACCAAATTCAAAATGTTCAGGTTATCTGAGTAAAGTCTGAGTGAGTTTTATTCTCCTCTTGATTCAAAACACCAGAGAGACCCTTCGTGCCAGCTGGTTGCAGCAGAAGCCAAACACAGAAATGAAACAGCAAATTATAAAGCCACCAAGGCTGAGTCCCACTTAAACAACCTGCCCTGTTATCAAATGTCATACTGTCCCTCATTTCAGCACTCTCCCCTTGGACTGGCAACCTAGCAATTTATTTTCATGCTCTCTGTCCCATAATAATAACAAAATGAACCAAGTTTTCTAAATCTACTGCCTAGATGTGGGCACAGAGAGTCAAAAGCTTTGCCCACTGTTACCCATGTTCTGAGCTAACTTTACTATGGTCACTCTGATTATTAATACTTTCCTGGCTAATCAGTGTCTTTGAGGCCCCTCTGCAGAAATTTCCAAGCCTAAGGCACATTTAGCCACAGCCATTCTGTTTGAGTTTCTTACCCATGCCATTCCTTTAGCAAATTTAGGATGAAAGGCAGACAGTATCCTAGGGGCATCATGATGGTTCAATGTTGCTCTGGACAGCCTGGGATTTGGGTGACAGACTGCATGACAGCTTCATTATTTTGAGTTAAAGAGGTTATATTTATTCCTAAAGAAAAGCAAGTTCATTCATTCACTTGGCAGGTTGAACGTAAGAAATATCCCTTTTTCTTTAATATTTCATGATGATGACAGACAATGTAAAGCAAGTCTTGCTATGATCTACAGATTACTGGAATCTATCCAAAAAATCCAACAAATATAATCCCAAATTTTAGTAGCAATTGAGAGAATGACACAATCTTAGTCATGAACAGAATATATACCACATTATGAAAGAAATTTATAGATGATGATATGAAAACTAAAATAAACCCATGACTTGCTCAAGATCAGACCATTATTCAGTTGGTATTAGGCAATTTGCTCTATTTTATTAATTTATAAAAGAAGTAAACAGAAAAATGGAATTATTTTCTACCCTTTGGAAAACTAGGGATAAGAATATTCTCAAAAATGTTTTACTGATTTCAGCACATAGTAACAGTTTTTGAGACAACTAACAGGCTACATTTCTTTGCAGCAAGGCATTTAGTGGATGCATTTTATATATCTATAAATATATATGTGTATGAAAATTTTGGCCACCTCATGCGAAGAGTTGACTTACTGGAAAAGACCCTGAAGTTGGGAGGGATTGGGGGCAGGAGGAGAAGGGGATGACAGAGGATGAGATGGCTGGATGGCATCATTGGCTCGATGGATATGAGTTTGAGTAAACTCTGGGAGTTGGTGATGGACAGGGAGGCCTGGCTTGCTGTGATTCATGGGGTCACAAAGAGTTGGACATGACTGAACGACTGAACTGAACTGATGAAAACTGAAAGTGTTAGTCTCTCAGTCATGTTCGACCCTTTGTGTCCCCATGGACTGTTACCTGCAAGACTCCTCTGTCCATGGGATTTCCCAGGAAAGAATAATGGAGTGGGTTGGCATTTCCTACTCTAGGGAATCTTCCCAACCCAGGGATCAAACCTGAATCTCCTGTATTACAGGCACATTCTTTACTGTATGAGATATAAATAACTATATATGTACATGCATTTTACAGTTATATATATACATATTATATATTGTACATGTACTTATGTGATATGTATGTATACATATATTATATACATGTATCACGCTTGTATATATATTATCACTTTTGAGAACTGAAAACACAAAATCCTCAGTAATTTCAGAGAGTGTGACACTCTAGGCAGGACCTTCTGAAGCCAAGGCCCAAGAACTTTCAGTTCCGTTCAGGTCAGTTCAGTTCAGTCGCTCAGTCGTGTCCAACTATTTGTGACCCCATGAATCACAGCACGCCAGGCCTGCCTGTCCATCACCAACTCCCAGAGTTCACTCAAACTCACGTCCATTGAGTTGGTGATGCCATCCAGCCATNGGGAGACACTGGGATCAGTAAGGAGGCAAGTGAAAGTGAAAGCCGCTCGGTCGTGTCCAACTCTTTGTGACCCCATGGACTCTACAGTCCATGGAATTCTGCAGGCCAGAATACTGGAGTGGGTAGCTGTTCCCTCCTCCAGCGGATCTTTCCAACCCAGGGATCAAACCCAGGTCTCCCACATTACAGGTGGATTCTTTACCAGCTGAGCCACCAAGGAAGCCCAAGAATACTGGAGCGGGTAGCCTATCCCTTCTCCAGCGGATCTTCCCAACCCAGGAATTGAACTGGGGAGGCAAGGGTGAGGATAAAATCTGGGGCAGAGTCTTTACTGTGGTTTCCACAGGAAGGAACAGGTGAGGCAGGGCAAGCAGGTTGAGGATCAGCTAGTTTGAGTCATTTCTCCAGGCTCTGAGCATAGGGACTGTCTCCAGTTGTCTGGTATTTGGCCTTGCTGCGACTAGTCCAGGTGGATTAGTGGCTTTGGATTGGTTGGTTTGCACACAAAAGGTCCACTGGCAGGCGATTTATTTGCTAGTTAACCCTGGGAGGGGAGAGCCCTCCAGAATCTGCAAGGCCCCAGAAGGTCAAAACATCAGAATACAGAAAATAAAAAGCACGATTAATGCACGAAGATTAACACAGGACAAGCATGCAGTGAGGACATTCTACGTGTTAGACCACATTCTTGCCCTCGTGGAGTTTACGGTCTTTTACCAAAAGTCTCCTGAAGCTGCAGGAAGGGGCACAAGCCACAGTCCCTACATGACTAACGTGAGAAAAGTGAGGTGTAAGGAGAGGTCTGAAGATGCTCTGGAAACGGAGAGACCGAAAAATGTACTGTCTAAACTAAAATGCTTCAGAGAAGTGGCTCTCAATGGGGTGACACTAGCAATGTCTGGAGACAGTTTTGATTGTCACAACTTGGAGGGGCGAGCAAATATGATGAAACAAGGCTATGTCTGATCTTTCCATGGGGACTCAGTGCTTTAGCTGCTAAAACTTAATAACGGTGGCCCCTGCTGTCAAGGAGAATGATTAAGCTGATGAACAGATTTTCCTGATTTTTTTCAATGCATAAAGTTTTTACTTAATCCTGTGGCCTGATCTACCCTAAAATCCAGTATCGGATGGAATCTAGGCAATGTCCCATGAACTTGGGATCCATCAGATCCCTGGTGTGTGAAGCTTTCATACAACTAAGTGAAGACAGACACTGAACAATAAGTAAGTAAATTATATGGTATGTTGGAAGGTAATGTGCGATTAAAAAAAAAGGAAAAGCAGGGATTTCCCTGACAGTCCAGTGGTTAGCACTATGCCTTTCAATGCAGGGGGTGCAGGTTTGACCCGTGGTCAGGGAGCAAAGATCCCACATTGCCTCACGGTCAAAAACACAAAACATAAAACAGACCCAATACTGTTAACAAATTCAGTAAAGACTTTAAAAATGTTCCACATTAAAAAAAAAAATCTTAAAGAAGAAAAGCTGAACATGGTATTGGAGGATGGGGGAAGAGGGCTATAATTTTTTTCAACTACAGTAAAATATACATAAGATAATGTTTGTCATTTTAAGCATTTTTAAAGAGTACAGTTCAGTGGGCATTAAGTATATTCACAGTATTGCACAATCATCACCACTGTTCATCCACAGAACTCTTTTCATCTTGTAAAAAGGACAGTGTACCCACTATACAGATCCCCCTCCACCTCTTCCCCAGCCTCTGGCAACTACCATTCTACTTTATGTCTCTAAGAACTCGATTGCTTTAGAAACCTCACAGAGTGGAATAATACAGTAGCTGTCCTTTGGCAACTGGCTTATTTCCCTTGGCATAATGTCTTCAGGGTTTATCTGTGTTGTAGCATGTTTTGGGATTCCCTTCTTTTTTGAAGGCTACATAATATTCCATTGTGCACGGCTATACAAATATCTCTTCCATATTCTGCTTTCAACTCTTTTGCGGGTATGTACCCAGGAGTAAAATTGCTGGGTCCCATGGTGATTCTTAATTTTTTGAGGAGCCTCCATACTGTTTTCTTTGGAGGCTGCCCCATTTTTCATTCTCACCAATAGTCAGTGTGTAAGAATTCCATTTTCTCCATGTCCTCACCAAGACTTGCTGTTTTTATTTATTTTTGATAGTAGCCATCCAAGAAGCCCAGTGTGCTGCAGTTTGTGGGGTTGCAAAGAGTCAGACACAACTGAGCAACTGAACAACAACAAAAATCCTAATGGCAGTAAGAGAGGGCTACACATTTTAAGGAGGTGATGAGGGTAGGCTTGGGTGAGATGGTGGCACTTGAGATCTGAGTAAAGCAGAAACCTAGGAGAAGAGCTTTCTAGGTAGAGAGAACAGTGGGTGCTGGAGCAGGAACCCACCTGGTGTGCTTAGGGAACAACAAGGAGACCATGGGCTTCCCCGGTAGCTCAGATAGTAAACAATCTGTCTGCAGTTTAGGAGACCAGGGTTCCATCCCCGGGTTGAGAAGATCCCCTGGAAAAGAGAATGGCAACCCACTCCAGTACTCTTACCTGGATAATTCCACGGACAGAGGAGCCTGGCAGGCTACATTCTATGGGGTTGCAAAGTGTCAGACACAACTGAGCAACTAACACACACACACACACACACACACACACGGGAGCCAGAATGGCTGCATGAGGGGGTGAAAGAGTAGAGACAAGGTGAAACGGGAGCCCTGGGAGGGTTTTGGAACTGAAGAGGCTTGTGAATTGACTTCTGAAAAATCCCTTCAGGGACTTTCCCTGGTGGTCCACTGGCTAAGACTTCATGCTCCCAAGGCAGGGAGGCCCTGAGTTCAATCCCTGGTCAGGGAACTAGATCCCATATGCTGCAACGAAAGATCCTGCATGCCGCAACTAAGACCCAGCACAGCCAAATAAATAAATAAATAATATTTTTAAAAAAGAATACATTTGGTTGCTGTGTTGAGAATGTGCTGTAGGGAGACAAGGGCATGATGGGGAAGACCAGCAAGATAACCCCTGGAACCCACCCAGGGTCAGAGACGACAGGGTCTTGAACCAAGGAGAAGCAGTAGAGTTGGAGAGAAGTGATAGGAGTTTAGTTGGAGTTTAAAGGCAGGACCAAGAGAATTTCCTGATGGGTTGAAATGAAATCTGAGGGAAGGAGGAGTCAAAATGGACTCCAGATGGGGAGGATGGAGGCACCATCAACTGGGAGAGGCTGAAAGAGGAGCACAGTGCAGGAAAGATCAGACTTCACGTCTGGACGTGTGCTTCCATTAGCTTTCATAAGGACATCTTAGGATTCTGAAAAGGAGATCGTGGCTTCCAGGTGCTTTGCTATTTGAACAAGCTGGAGGATGAGGGGAAAAGGTCCAGAGTGAAAGAAGATGAATAATGCTAGAACCGAATGGCTGAGCCCTTACGTGGAGCCAGGCACTGTGCTGGGGCTTCCTAGTGGTGACCTGCCTGGTCCTCACGACGGCCCTGCCATGCAGATATCGCTATTATCCCAGCGTTACAGATGAGCACCCAACTATGGGAAGATGAAGTCACTAGGCCAGGGTTGCCCAGATGGTAAGCGGCAGAGCCGGAGTTTGAACCCAGATCTGCCTGACTCAGAGCCTGCACTTTTATCCCAGGAAGCCCCAGGAGGAGTCAGAAGAGATTGAGCTGATGGACTTAAGCTCAATCTTTATTTTTTTAATATTTATTTTTATGTTATTTATTGAGCTGTTCCAGGCCTTGGTTGCAGCACGCGGCATCTTTACTTGCAGCACGCAAACTCCTAGTTGCGGCATGTGGGATCTAGTTCCCTGACCAGGGATCAAACCCAGGCCCCCTGCACTGGGAGCCTGGAGTCTTATCCACTGGACCCCCAGGGAAGGCCCTAAACTTGATCTTGAAAGACAGGGTTAGTAAGAGAGCAGAGAGTGGATCAAGCAAACACGAGATAGATGTCCAGTTTCTTGTCCTTACTCAGGGTCCTGTGTGGCCTGGTCCCTGCCATCCTTCGCAGCCTTCCCTCTAGTCACTTGCTCATGAAGCTCCACTGGCCTGATTTTGAGCTCTTCCCCTCACACAGATCCCACTATTGGAAAGCTCCCTCCTATCTCTTCTCCTGGCTGACCTCTACACATGTCTGGGGGTTCAGCTCCAATGTCACTTCCTCCAAGAAGCTTTCTCTGATCTGCCCCTCTGCCATCTAGAACTAGACTTGTCGCATCTTCTACATTTATGGAGAAAAGGGATCCCTCCTGTGCTGTTGGCAGGAATATAAATTGGTGCAGCCACTATGGAGAACAGTATGGAGTTTCCTTAGAAAGCTAAAAATAGAGTTGCCATATGATCCACCAATCCCACTCTTGGGCATATATTCAGAGAAAACCATAATTCAAAACGATACATGCACCCCCAGTGTTCATCGCAGCACGATTTGTAAGTTAAGAAGACACGGAAACAATTTAAGACATGGAAACATCTATCTGTCCATCGATAGATGAATGGATAAAGGAGATGTGGGGTATACACACAAAACAGAATACAACTCAGGCATTAAAAAAGAAGGAAATAATGCTATTTGCATTTGCAGCAAGGTGGATTATCATACTAGAGATTATCATACTAACTGAAGTAAGTAGCCTTTAAGACAATTCTCATAATTATTGTGAAACTGTGTCTTCAATATTCGCTTCTCCCATGGGACCAGTGCTGTCCAATAGAACCTTCTGCAGTTCCAAAAGTGCTCTGGGCCCAGGCTGTCACAATGGGGCTAAAGCAGCCTTGAGCCACATGCAGCTACTGGGCACTCAAAATGCAACCAGTGCAACTAAGGAACTGACTTTTCAAACACGGCCTATTTTACCTATAAATCATACTTTATAATGTATGTGCACGTGTCACTTCAGTCACGTCCGACTCTTCGCGCCTCTATGGACTGTAGCCCTCCAGGCTCCTCTGTCCATGGGACTCTCTAGGCAAGAATACTGGAGTGGCTTGCCATGCCCTGCTCCAGGCGATCTTTCTGACCCAGGGATTGAACCCTTATCTCTTGTGTCTCCTGCATTGGCAGGCAGGTTCTTTACCATTAGCACCACCTGGGAAGCCCACTGCTTATTATACATGGACATTATTTCATATACCAACTACATAAGTTAAGTCTAAATAGCCACATGTGCCTACTGTATTGGACACTGAAGCTCTAGCTGTGAGCTCCTTGAGGGCAAAGACCGTGTATCTTGTTTGATTATAGAATTCCCTGATCTAGGATGATGCTCAGGAAAACTGCTGAATGAATGAATGAGTCAATGAATGGATGAACCAATCAGTCAATGTAGTCTGCATAATTTGTTTTCAGGAAAATCATCCCAGAAAGGAGAGACCCAGGAAAATCTGACTTGCACAAGATCTCACAATAAGGCAGAACTAGATACAAAATCCAGCCTTCTGAATCTCCTGTACATAGTGCTGTGCACAGGGAGAGGTTGTCGGTGGTCTCACATAAGCCAGCACGGAGCTGTTCATGAAGGCACCTCCAAGGACTGGGAAGGACTGTTTCTTAGACATCCTCACCCCTTCCCCCTCCCATGACCCTGTAAACAACTTAGTGGCTTGTAATCTATTAACACTTGGCTTCCCGCAAGACTGAGCCTGTTCCAAGGTCCACCTTGCCAATCCTCTACAAGGCACTCTGATTTTTAAAAAACCCATATTTCTCTCAGGCCATCTGTTGCCGCCAGTCTGTGAATAATATACACAGGGTGTGGTTTAAAAAACACCTATGTGGTGATGTGAAATCCACTCAGATTTACACAGCTGTTCCTTTTACTTATTTTTTTTTTAAACGAATGTTAACATGTTTCAGGGCTAATTTTGACCTTGTTCAAATGTAATTTGGGGGTTGCGGATTACATTCTGGGGGAATCCAGCAGAAAGAGCCTACGGATTTTGTTTTTACACTTTTTTTCAGATATCATCATAATCATAATTTTATAAATTATTTTTCAGATGTTCATATCTATTGATGTCTCTATCTGCCAGGCATTTGTCACACATGACCTCACATGATCTTCCCAATAAGCCTTTGAATCAAGTATTATTATGATTCCCATTTTATGGCTAAGGAAATTGTGTTTCAGAAAGGTTAAGTCACTTGCTCAAAGTCACACAGACAGGAAGTGGCACAGTAGGAATTTGAAGCCTAGTCTGTCTTATTCAAGAGCCAGTGCTCTTAGCTAGCACACAGTGTGGCCTCTCTAATAGATATTACATGTATTTATGTGTGTAAAAATCAGGAAAATAATCAAGAAACTTAACACTGGGGCTTGGGAAGAGAGAGACTTATTCTTCTGCTTCTTTTCGGACTTTATTCTATGTATATACTATTATTAGTATAAAAACTAAATTAATTTATGCTTAGGTAAAATCCTCTTATTAGGTTTGATTTTTTTCTAATGAAGGAAGGGCTTGTCACTCCAGTGTATGTCTATCTATTAGTAGATTAAATATACATGAATCTTTGAGTAATTTTCAAAGTTCACATGCCCTGACAGCATTTGAAAATTTAGTAAAACTGCAGTTCCAACATGTATCTTTATCCTGAATTCCAAATTTCATATTTTAGTTTCTGGATTATTTGTTTTATTTTGAGGCAATATGTTGGTTTTAAAAAATATTTATTTTCAATGAAAATAAATGTTTTCCTTGAAAGATCTGTACTCAGGTACATACATTTTTATGGATTCATAGATCGACTTTGGATATTGTAACTGGGCATCTTTCAGCATTTGTGAAATAATGCCGTGTTACATAAGACAGGCCATTTGCAGATCAATTAATAAAAGCTTAAAAGTAAACATTTCATTAATTAAAATTTTTAATGCAAATTAATTTTACACTGAATGAGAAGTAGACATCTCAATACCCTTCAGTACTCAGAGTCTCAGAGAGCTGTAAAGTCACAGTAACAGTCACTTGGGAGAATTCCTCAGTGGTTTAGAGAGAGAGAGAAAAAAAAAAAACATTTAAGTTAAGAAAATATACATACTAACAATAATGTATCCTTTCCAACAATTCCAAAGGAGTGTCTGCTTTTACCATCCAAGTGGCCAGTGCTTCTAAAAATTAAAACAAAAATCCCATTAATGTTCTTTTTGCTGCTCCATCTCATACTCTTGGAATTTGCTTAACAAATCGCCATCAGCTTGAGGTTGGAGAATTTTGAATGCCCCTTTACAAGCCCTTTCCATTGCTTGACTGTATTTCCCCAAGATTTTCAGAGCAAATTTGGTATCCTTGAAAAATTCAAAAAAAAAAAGAAAAAGAAAAATTCCAGTCTTCTAAGCAGTGTATTCCTGAGTTCCCAAGGATAGCCCCTGACAGTGAGCCTCACTTAACTAGCTGTTACAAAAACCTTTCATTCAGAAGAAGGCAAGAGGTTTCAGCAGATACACAGCCCTCTCATTCACACACTTCATAAACAAGGAGGACTTCACTGAAGCCTCCTCTCTAGGAAGGAATCCCAGCTTTTCAGAAAACGGTTTGCAACATCAGTTATCATTCCCTTCTAAAAGACCTTGCAGGAAAATTCGGAATTTCACAGCATAGGAGAAGGGCTGGAAGGGACCCATGTCATTGCACGGACTCATAAATTCACTCCACATTTCCAAACAGCAGCTAACGCTTTCTTAAAACACAGACCCTCCCAATCCCTTTAGGAGGAAGAGCAATTCCAAGGGAAAATATTACATGGTTAGGTCCCCGTTAAGATCCTGACGGATCTGAAACAAACAAAAAAACAAACAAACAAACAAACAAAAAACCCGGACTGAGTCAGAGATAACAGAGGCTGAGCCGGTGGGGTTGGGAAAATGGCTTGTCT
Organism: Neotragus pygmaeus; assembly: GCA_006410875.1. NCBI lineage: Eukaryota > Metazoa > Chordata > Mammalia > Artiodactyla > Bovidae > Neotragus > Neotragus pygmaeus. Next base: position 1,681,005 of record SJYV01026263.1, read on the forward strand.
CCTCCAGGCCTGAGTCTCTCCCCCCTGAAACCGTTCCCTTTAAATTCAGGAAGGCATGCCGAGATGCTCCCCTGCAGGTTTTCTTTCTTCTTTTTCTTTTTTAAAGAAAAGCCTATCTGCCTCTGACTCGCCCGCAAGATACTCACGGCAGCTGCCTGAGCTGGAATAAGTCCTCCTCCATGTCCGCGCTGCGCCAGGACGAGCCCTGTTCGTGGCCCTTACATGGTGGTGGTGGATGACGAGCGCGCGCTCGGGGGCTTCAGCGTTAGGATGCTGGACCCGCGCGGCTGCCTCCCTCGGAGGCAGCTGTTCAGGGGAGGGAGCCGCCACGGACCAGCCCACGAGACAAAGCCGCCGCCGCCAGGAGACCGCGGCGAGAGTGGGCGGAGAGGAGGCGGCGGAGGGCAGAGCGAGATGCGCGGGGAGAGGGGGCGGGGAGAGCCCTTCTGGTTAGCGAAATTTACAGGCTCTCTGGGGCTGGCGGTGATGCTCTGGGGTGCCGACAGGGCGCCCGCCAGCCTGTGAAATGGCCGTCTGGGTACCAATGATGCCTCTCTGAGGGTTTGTGTGTAGGGATTCATTTAAGGTTGCCTTCGATACTCTTGAAAACCAAGCGGCTGTCACAAATGCAGAGGATGAAAAACAAAATTTCCATGCTACTGTCCGCCAGGGCTTTCCCGGCGGCTCAGGGGTAAAGAATCCGCCCGCCAAAGCAGGGTTTGATCCCTGGGTGGGGAAGATCCCCTGGAGTAAGGAAATGGCAGCCCACTCCAGCGTTCTCGCCTGGGAAATCCCATGGACAGAGGAGCCTGGCGGGCTGCAGTTCTGGGGTCGCAAAGAGTCAAGACGCGACTTAGTGACTAACAACTGTATGCTGGGCAAGGTGATAGTCACTGGGTAACTGATAAGAGAATAAGTTAGACGTGACATTGTCATCACGGAGATGAGATCTTATGAAATGAATCAAGAAAAAAAAATTGAGTAAGTTGTGTAGGAGAAAGCCAGAGATCACTCATTTATTTAACAAGCGTTTGTGAGTGATCTCTGCAGTTCTGGGGAATCAAAGATGAATAAAACCCAATTCCTGCCTTCAAATTCTTCTTTATCTTGTTCAGTGGCACACCTCCCTCTTCCACTAGAATGTCCGCCCCCGCTCTGCCTCTAGAAGGTAAGCTCCGTAAAGGTTTCTGATGTACCCCCAAGGCCCTAGAATAATAAAACTTTATTTATGGACACTGAAATTGAAATTTAATATTCCTCACTACACTCAACCCCAGGGCTTTGCTGTTGTGAGCACTCGATAAATGCTTGTTAAAAACTGAAAACACACATCTTTCAAGTGAGGAGATTCAGTATCTTTTTTAAGCCATGGAGAGTTGGGAAAATAATTTATATCAGAGCTGGCAAGTTGGAGGGTTATTGGTTAATACCCTGGTTTGCTCAGGACTTGAGTTATAGCACTGAAAGCTCGGTGTCCTGGAAAGGGCTGGGTCTGAAGCAAACCTTGACAGTTGGTTGCTCTACAACTGTAAGCCAGAGAAGGGTTTTCATGCCTAAAGTTTTGAGTTTAGGGTTTTGAGTGCCCTTAGGTGCAAGATTTCAAACTATAAAACTCTTTAGATAAAACTATAAGACTCACAGGAGTAAGTCTTCATGACCTTCAATTAGGCAATGGTTTCATAGACACGACCTCAAAAAGCACAAGAGACAAAAGAAAAAAAAAAAAAACAGATATGCTGCACTANGCTGGAGGAAGCACAAGCTGGAATCAAGATTGCTGGGAGAAATATCAATAACCTCAGAAATGCAGATGATACCACCTTTATGGCAGAAAGTGTAGAATAACTAAAGAGCCTCTTGATGAAGGTGAAAAAGGAGACTGAAAAAGTTGGCTTAAAGTTCAACATTCAAAAAACTAAAATCATGGTATCCAGTCCCATCACTTTATGGCAAATAGATGGGGAAATAGTGGAAACAGTGGCCCACTTTATTTTGGGGGGCTCCAAAATCACTGCAGATGGTGATTGAAGCCATGAAATTAAAAGACACTTACTTCTTGGAAGTAAAGTTATGACCAACCTAGACAGCATATTGAAAAGCAAAGACATTACTTTGCCGACTAAGGTCCATCTAAACAAGGCTATGGTTTTTCCAGTAGTCATGTATGGGTGAAAGTTGGACTATAAAGAAAGTTGAGTGCTGAAGAATCGATGCTTTTGAACTGTGGTATTGGAGAAGACTCTTAAGAGTCCATTGGACTTCAAGGAGATTCAACTAGTCCATCCTAAAAGAAATCAATCCTGAATATCCATTGGCAGGACTGATGTTGAAGCTGAAACTCCAATAGTTTGACCACCTGATGCAAAGAGCTGACTCACTGGAAAAGACTCTGATGCTGGGAAAGATTGAGGGAAGGAAGAGAAGGGAACGACCGAGGATGAGATGGTTGGATGACATCACCAACTCAATGTACATGGGTCTGGGTGAACTCCAGGAGTTGGTGATGGACAGGGAGGCCTGGTGTGCTACGGGTTCACGGGGTCACAAAGAATTGGACACAACGGAGCAATTGAACTGAAGATTAGATTGAATTTAATTGAGCAAATGAATTTAGTATCAAAAGTAACCTAGTGCAAAACTCGAATTTGGTTTTCTATCTCTATTAAGAGAACAAAATTTTCCTGGACTGTTGATCTGCTTTTCATAAGAAAATTGTAAGTAATCTGCTGTTAACGCTTGTTTTTTACCTTGGGAATCTTTTCTTGCACTGGTTAAGTGGATAACTACGTATTGTTTCAGTTATCTCTGGTCCTATTTGACCAAGTATTTTTTTAAACCTTTTGATATCTTTAACAAACTTCCCCAAATTGAATTCTAAGTTAAGTCCTTCTAGCTAACATTGGTAATCTTCAAGGGCCCATAAAATATCTCAAAGAGATATGTTAAACTAATTAGGCTTATTTGATATGGTAATTTATATGGGAGGCATTGTCAATTAAGTGATGACAAACCTCAGGTTATACTGCATGAGTAAATGCTATTAATATATGCTCCAAAATTATATAATTTAGTAAAAATCTGATGTCTCCCAGTAAAATGTTATCGGTCATAATTCAAGTTATCTTAAAATTTTATATCACAAAAACAACCAAATTTCTTTGTCAATTGCATTATAATGAATCAGATCTTTTACAAAAATTCTTCAACTTCAAAAATGTTCACAGAAAGGACTTTTTTTTACAAATATAGGTTTCTGATAACTTTCAGATCATACCACTGAACTGAATAAAAAATTACAGAATGCTATTGGAAAACCTGATGGCTTCATAAAACAGTTAACAAAAGATCAACATGAATTAATTACATAGAACGGGATGAACTGATGAATATAATTATAATTCTGATGTCTTTTTGTCTGAACTATTACTGGCTTTTTAATCTTTGCTTTCCAGGTATAAGGGAATCTTTTATCTTAAGCTAATTATGATTTACAGCAATTTGATAAATTATACCTTTGTATCAGAATTGAAACATTGATCATTTTCTCCCTACCCAATACTCCAGAACTTAGAAACCCTTAGAGAGCATTCTTATTTTCAAGGCAATATAGTTTTACCCTGGTTCACTTGTAACAAGACATAATTGGAAATATCAGTTATATTACCGAGGTTTTGACTAGAATATCATATTTGAGTATGTGCATCAAATCAGATATGGCCAGAGAACGTTAAGGATATAAAATTGACTTTATGGAGTCATGAGTCCCCAGGGAAAACAGCCTGGTCCCTTGCTTGCAGGGTTCCCAGCAGCCTTACCAGGCGAGTAAGTAAAGTCACTTCCTGGCAGGTTCAAGAACTTTAGGATATTTCGAGGGCCTCAAGAAGAGAGGTGTTCACCCAAATCTATAGATATTATAGGCAAGTTTGATGACAATTTCTTGACTGGGCTTCTTGGTCTTAAGAGGCATTTAAAAATTAAGTCTAGTGATTCCTTATGAAAAGTTACAGTGAAGCAGACTTAAAGGAGCCTGTATGGTCAATCTCTATTCTTGCTGGACTTAAAAAAATAATCTAGCTAAAAAAAAAAAATAATCAAGCTAAAAAATAAATAATCAAGCTAATTTTATTAAAACTAGACTTATTTTGTGAACAAATTGCTTTATTTTGGCTATTTATGTGGAGAAGGCAATGGCAACCCACTCCAGTACTCTTGCCTGGAAAATCTCATGGATGGAGGAGCCTGGTAGGCTGCCGTCCATGGGGTCGTTAAGAGTCAGACTCGACTGAGCGACTTCACTTTCACTTTCACTTTGGCTATTTATGATAAAAACAAGAATATTTTAGGGAGAAAAATTGTATTTCAGTAGAAACTGTTATACACAGTTGTAGATACCAGATTCTAATTCTGTTCATTGTCTTTGAGGTTTTGTTTTTCTACCTGTGAACTGGACTGGATCCTGAATTCTTAGGAGTTTCTTCAAATATTTGGCCATAACTCCCCAAACTAACATTTCTAGTTTTTCTCTGACTTTTGACATGGGATCATATAGAACTAAAGCTGCTCTTTTCCTGAAGCCCTGCAAATAGAAGCTGAACAACTTTTTATAAACTTGAGACATCACTAGAATTGCCCATGTTTAGAGAATCCTTATGCTGCTGTGTAAGCCACTCAGAAAGTTTACCCGATCACCTGATGACATCATCAGAGACATTCAAACTACAAACCAGGCTACAGATCAAGAAAATCCATAAAATCATCAGTACCAGCTCTCAGTCCATCTGAAGATGTTTTGACCCATACACTCAGAAATATTCTTGACTTGACTGGCAGCTCTCAGGACTCAAACACTGGATTTCTAGATTTCTTCAACCATTAACCTTTTTTTTTTTTCTCTCTTTTGTCTACATAAAAAAATACTTCTTATCAAATACCGCATTGCTTGTAACTAAGCCTAACTTTAAGCTACCAAGGGAAAAGATGCAGGTTCTATCCCTGGGTCAGGAAGATCCCCTGGAGAAGGGCATGGCAACCCACTCCAGTATTCTTGTCTGGAAAATCCCATGGACAGAGGAGCCTGGCAGGCTACAGTCCATAAAGTCGGAAAGTCGGACATGACTGAAGCAACTTAACACACAGCACAAGCCTAAGTTTGTGAACCCACCTGCATCACTGCCTCCTGACATGAGTTAACTGAACTGACCTGTTATCAGAACTAAGAGACTAGCTCAGTGAGACAAAAAGCAATCTGCCAACTCAGCTTCTGGATTGCAGAAGTCAGGATTGTAGGAAGATTTTTTCTTAACCTCTCCCTTAGCTGTTTATAGAATTTGATAAACAGCTTGTTCCCAGAATTGAGCCATCATCAGCGATATCCTAAAAGAATATTGCTAAGGAGACTTAGCAATCTAGAGATCAGAGTCTCCTGTGTGTCCCACTGTTTCTGCATAGTTCAGCAAACATTTGTTTACCAAACATTTGCTTTTCTTTCTCCATGCACATTGCCTTCCTATCCTTTAAAATCCCAAACCACTACTCTCAGCATCCTCTTTTGTCTTTTGCTAAACATGTCATTTAAGATGAGGGCTTCAGACATTTTGGCAAGGTTCTGTTTTCCTGAGTATCTTCTATATATACATGTTATTAAACTTGTGTTTGATTTTCTCCTGTTAACCTGTCCCATGTCAATTTAATTCTTGGATCATCCAGAAGAACCTAGAAAGGTAGAGGAAGATGTTGTCCTCTCAACAGTGGTATTTAAACACAAAGTTGTAAGAATATAAAAACACTACTTTATGTGTAAAATTATTTGCCAGTAATACCTTCTAAGTATTAGCATTATATTGCATTTTTATTAATGCATTAAACTATAAGGCAAGGCTATACCAAAAGAGAATGACAAGAGAGAGAAAAAACTTGAAAAGTAATCTAAAAAACCCCAGTGGTAGCCCCAAGCCATTCCAACGGAATTGCTTAAAAGTTATTAAATGGATTGTTTTTCAATCGACACTCCTTTGAGATGGCTGCTTTCTGATTAGAATATTGTAGCAAAAGTCATATAGCCCTAGAAAGAAAAGTCCTCATGCCTTACTCAGAACTAACTATAACATCAGCATTGCTAAAGGCATGAAATTATTTTTAAAGGCATGGGCACTAACATTTTAACTCCCAAAGAAAACTTCAGTATATTAGATTATCTAGTAACAACTTGGCGGGGTGGATACTTGTAATTTATCTTTCTTTAGTTTTTAAAATAATTGTTTATTATAAAAGTTTCCTCCAGTTCACAGAAAGTGTCTATGGTCATCTTTTCCACATAAAGAGTGTCTATTTGAATTGATTGAACTCAACAGACCCACTTCATGATCTTTTATTTCTGTCTTCCCATAAGGTTTGTACTGATAGAAAAAGGCTATAAGGGTCTTAGAAGGATCTATTTTTTCATCACACCTCTTGTGTTCCATCTTGCTTAGCAAATCAGATGCTAGATATATTTTGATTAGTTTGTACTTTAATGGATCATGTATGGAGGGTCCACCTTTCACACTGGGGCCATTAATTTTTCTTGAGTCTGATGGAAAAAACAGGTAGAGCTTTTTGTGTGTGTGCTGATTGAAAAGTGATGGATTATTTTCATGTGGTAAGAAACACAATGTTTTCTTTAGCACAGCAGGATATAATGTTTGCAAGGTCTAACAGTGAAATATTATGCATATCTGCTGCTGGCCAGCTGCCAGAAATGGAACAGCAAAATCAGAAGAGATTTTGAGTCTGAATCTTAAAACCAGTGCAGCCTACACAAAAACTAATGAGCCATTCTAGCAGAAAAAGTATTTGTCCTAATAGATGATTCCTGCCATACATGCCAGCATTTAACAAAATGGTAAATAATTATTCATTTAAATGTTACCTTGAACTTTATTTCAAGGAAAAAAGGAAACAATGCTTATTCTGGGTGTAGTTTCCAGTAGGTACCACTGCAATTTTCCCCCAATTTGGAGGCCCATGACATTTCCTTCCCTATGAAAGCAGAGCCTTTTTCTATGTAGTATTTTTTTTCTCACGTGGCTGAAAAATTGATTCATAGAAAATCTTATTTCACCATTATTTAGTATTCAGAACTGGTATTTTCAAATCAGTACACAGCATCCTGAAAAAGTTTTGAAAAGTTATGGAAATAAAGACATGAATACTTTTATAAAAGGCAGGAAAGGATAGATTTTGAATTTGCTTAATATCTTGAGTTCCTCTGTTTCCAAAGTCAAGGATCTGGTGATGGGAACCCTTTCTACATGTGGCATTTTGTGTATTTTTGGTAAACTATTGACACCATCAGAGAAATACAATCTGCATGTTCATTTACATCCAACTTTTTAAGATAGTGTTTTCTAAGAAATACTTGGTATCTTAGAAAATTGGAGCCTTCTTTTATGGGCTTTTACATTTGATTGTATTTGATCTTATTTTAAGGCCAGGAAATTTCATTTAGTAGGCTTTAAAAGAAATTCGGGTCCAGCAGAGAACACTTGCTCAGTTTTACATGGAGAAGGTACACAATCTCATGGAAAACACACTCCATATTACTGTCTGCCTTGTAAATAGAGAAATCTAATGGGAGGAAACATTTGCTACATCTTGATGCCGTATATATTTTATATTACTGTATTTCAATCTCCATTTTAAAGGTGGAATTGTGACTTTAAATTAAAGGCTTTCACTTTTAAGACCATAATAATCTCCCAGGGCTGCAAAACACTGCAAGGAGGGGCACCAACTCTCAGTCCCCTAGGAACAGAGGATGGCAAGGAAAAGGGGAAAAGTTCGGCAGCACTGTTGCATCTTGCTGTTTAAAAATCAAGATTGAGACATGCTTGTGACAGATTCAATCAGGCAGTGCTCCTGCCTGAGTTACAGACCAGGTGTTCCGTTTTGCTGGAAGCTGCATTAACCCTTCTGGGCCCCTGGGGTCCTGCTGAGTAATTTACTGCTACATCACCCCAAATGGTGCTCCTGTGGCCCAAGGCCTGGTCTATCTCCAAATAGACAAAAAACCTCAAAGACCTGCTAGAGGTGACTTATAAATTAGGAGAATACAGTTTATCTTCCGGATACTATTTTTTAAATGTCAAGAATCACAGTCACTTTTGATTTGTTTGGCAAATGTAAATACTATATTATTAAGGAAATTAGAGGTGGTATAGTCCATGTATTAACTTGTCAAGTCCCCAAAATCTTAATTTAAAATAAAAAAAAACCTACAAAGTATGTAAAATAATAAAATTGTAAATGTTTATTTTTAAGTTTGTTACACACTAGTCACATGTAATAAGAAATACACTCTTGGTATTAAAAAAGTCAATTTTACAAGGGTTACTCAGATATTTGAATTGTTAGAATTGAATCTGCTTTGTCCAGATGGTTTAAAACTCATTAAAAATTAGGAATGAAACACAAGATAAAAGTGCCTTAAAGAACACATTATTAGAATGCTTTACTACAAACATTTCTAAGCAAAAAATAAATGTCAATTCTTAAAATACATAAAGTGCACAGAAATTGTGAGTTGTGCTAGATTCTGTCCAACAAAATGAGTAGATGGTGTTCAGACTGCACTGAAACTAGAAGATAATATTCAGAATTTAGATATATAAGGGAAAAATAAACTTGCCTATGTTTTATCTTGACTGGAAAATTTTAAAAGGTAGAAAAACTGGATGGAAGGAAGGGAGGGGATAAAGAAGGGAAATTCATTCTTACTGTTGAAATGTTAAGTGACAGCATGATGCTTTCATTGAGTTTAAATTAAGATTATGGCATCTATTTGTTCAAGACAATTAAAAAGCATACAATATATAATAAATATCTCTATATGTATAATTATTGTGTATGTAATTACTAGGACCTGAAAAACTATAATGTTTGTGTTTCTTCTCTGATCTCCATTTTCCCTGAGTTTTTTCCATAATAGCAATTAGGTCCCTATATTTCATATTTGATGATGTTATCTAGTCATTAGTATGTCCTTCTGGTTTATCTCACTTAGCCTATAAATTCCAAGTGGTGCCCAATCAGTTGCACCCCTTTGAATTCTCCTTTGGCTTTCAACTTGGCCTCTGAAAATACCTAAATAGAGTAGTTAATATTAAATTTATTAATAATATTAAATAATATTAACAAATCTATTAAAGAAGAATAACTAGCCTTTCATGTATTTAATATTTTAGGGGTAAATTGTTAACTTCAGGGCACAACACATATACCAAATATCTAACTAGAGTTGCTATTCAAATGTTCGATTGAAATTTAACATTAGAACTTTTCTACTCTTCCCAAGATTGAATAATTTATTTATCCTAAGCAGCTAAACCTGAGCATAAGAAAGGAATCACAAATATAGACTTTACATTGAAAACCTCCACTGAACGTTGCCCGATTTTGTGAAGCAAAAAGCATAGTGGTTCACTAGCCATACGTGTAGTTTTAATAACTGCACATTAAGTATATTTTGTTGTTACAGTCAGATGCTTTAGGTATAAAAATACACTTTCTTCTTAAAAGTAAAAGTAAGAATTTGTGAGTAAGAAAGAAAACAATTGCAGTTCAATTACATGTTTATAATAAAACACTAAAGTCAGGTTTCTTCTTCTAATATCAGATTTGAATTCACCATATTTTCTTTAAGAACAATTTTCTATTACGAGTCACAATTACCCCTCTGTCAGAAAAAGTAATTGAGGGTACTCTTAGTAAACTTTTCCTGAAAATGTTATTGGTGTGTTCACTCTTACTGAAACATTCTATAATAAACAGAAGTTCAATCTGTCTTTAAGATAGTCACTTTCCTTCTACAGATTTGAGAAACTCACAATGTGTGTTGGATTGAAAAAATCACTTGTACTTTTGAAACCTTAGTAGGACTAAGGGTTTGCAATCCATAAAAATGTTAACAGACAAAATCCATTCTAACCTCTTAAAACCTTAAAAGTGGTGGACTGCGTTTCATTGTCAGAAAGCAGAGCAATAGAGCAATTTTAGCTGATAAAAACGCTTTCTCTTTTAAGGATTGCAGGATTTCTAACCCTTCCATACTAAAAACCAACTGCCAGATCTTTTATGAATATTTGGAAAATTATCCCTAGCTCTTTTGTAGCCCAGGAAAGATGTAATAAGAATCATAATATGCATTTTGGAAAGCTGTGTGGTGATATAAAAGACTCCCATGCTAAGAGCAGACGGAAAATGGTAGTTATTATTAATTTAGAAAAACAAAAGAGCAGCCCAACATTTCAGTAATGTGGCAAGTTGTGTGCTCTTGAAGGAGAGGGGGTTTATAATTGGATTTTAGAGTAATTTAGAAGACGAGATAAGATGTAATGGTTGTGTATTAGAGGTTAGAACTACAACAGAAACCCATAATGTAAGGGTTCACTGCACTGGAAGGAAACAGAACAAAGCAAAGCAGCGTCGACCGAAAATGGCCTGAGTGGGAGCCAGGTGAGGCGGGCTGCGGAGCCCCGGGGCCGGAATGTTCTCGCTTGGCGCCAGCAGCGCTGCAGGCTCCAGCTCCTTCTACGGCAGACAGTGAGGAACGCGGGCTTCCTTCAAAATATTTTTTCTGTAGTGACCTTGTCACCCTCCTGCCTCCCTCCTCCTCCCTAGGGGCAAGTTCAGTCTGGCTGGTCTTTCTCCCCAGCGACTCGGCAGTTCATCACTGGCTCTCCTTCACTCAGGTCAAGCTCCTTCACCAACCATTCCAGGCCCCACCTGCTGGACCTCAGGTTTTCTCAGGGGAGGTTGTGGAGATTCTGTCCATAGCTACCTCCACACCACAGACACACACACACACACACACACACACACACACACACACACACANAGACGTCTGCGTCGGCAGGGCTGGAGGCCCCGGCCCGGGGGCGGGGGCGGGGGTGTCGGGCGCCCAGGGCCTCGAGGCAACGCCGATTCTGCCCGCGTTCCCCGGGTCTGCTGGGCCCCCCGTTTTATCAGTGCCCCCTCCACCCCCGTCTTTCCACCGGTGTCTCCTCCAACCCTGTCGCCGGCGCCAGCACTTCCAGGGAGACTCAGGCTTGTTAAGGCCCCGAATTCCGCGAGTGGCCTCTCGGAGCTCTCAGCGCCTCCGAGTACTTGCTGGACTCCCGCACCCTATCAGGATACCCCCAGTTCTTCTGGGCTCCCCGGTTATGTCAGTGCCTGGCCTGCTAGGTTTCAAAGCTTGCCCAGCCGCCCAGACCTGCCGTGATTCTCACAACCCTGTTAGAGCACCCCGAGCTTGCTGGCGTCCCCCCACCCC
>SJYV01026263.1:1700273-1712139 GCA_006410875.1 Neotragus pygmaeus
CCTCCTGCCCCCAATCCCTCCCAGCATCAGAGTCTTTTCCAGTGAGTCAGCTCTTCGCATGAGGTGGCCAAAGTACTGGAGTTTCAGCTTTAGCATCATTCCCTCCGAAGAAATCCCAGGGCTGATCTCCTTCAGGATGGACTGGTTGGATCTCCTTGCAGTCCAAGGGACTCTCAAGAGTCTTCTCCAACACCACAGTTCAAAAGCATCAATTCTTCGGCGCTCAGCCTTCTTCACAGTCCAACTCTCACATCCATACCTGACTACTGGAAAAACCATAGCCTTGACTAGATGGACCTTTGTTGGCAAAGTAATGTCTCTGCTTTTGAATATGCTATCTAGGTGGGTCATAACTTTTCTTCCAAGGAGTAAGTGTCTTTTAATTTCATGGCTGAAATCACCATCTGCAGTGATTTTGGAGCCCCCAAAATAAAGTCTGACACTGTTTCCCCATCTATTTCCCATGAAGTGATGGGACCGGATGCCATGATCTTTGTTTTCTGAATGTGGAGCTTTAAGCCAACTTTTCCACTCTCCTCTTTCACTTTCATCAAGAGGCTTTTTAGTTCCTCTTCACTTTTTGCCATAAGAGTGGTGTCATCTGCATATTTGAGGTGATTGATATTTCTCCTGGCAGTCTTGATTCCAGCTTGTGCTTCTTCCAGCCCAGTGTCTTTTATTTTGGTTTTTAGAAATATAATTTTTAATTCCGCAAGTAAAGCCTGAATAAATTCTCCTTGTGAGAAGTTACAGCATTACAGGGAGACCTGAAGTTCTCTTTACCAGCATCCCAGCCCTGCTCCCCTCCTTCCTTCCTGAAAGCAAAAGGTAAGTGTAGCCTTCCAGACCATTTCTGTGCATTTAACTGCATTTCTGCCTACCCACAGAAATGATATATTATTTTCTTTGTTTTTTCATGACCAGATAACCTTATGTGCATTAGAGAAATAGCCGTTTCATACACATATCTCTCTCCCTCATTCACTGTTTTTTTTCCTTTTTCTGAATTTACTGGTCTCATGTATTTTGTCTTCTCTGAACTACTAGCTCATATCCTTTGCCTATTTAAAAAATTGTGGTAAAATATTCATAACTTAAAATTTAGCATCTTAATCATTTTGAAGTAAACAGTTCTGTAGTAATAGGTATATTGACACTGTTGGACAAGCGTGACCGCTGTTCATCTCCAGAACGTTTTCATCTTGCGTATTGAAACTCTACATCCATTAAACAGTAACTCCCTAGTTTCTACTACCCCCAGACCCTGGTAACCGCTGTTCTACTTTCTGTGTCTATGAGTTTGACTGTGTGCCTTACTTAAGTGGAATCATACAATATATCTGTTCTTTTGTGCCCGGTTTGTTTCACTTAGCCTGATGTCCTCGAGGCTTATCCACACTGGAGCATGTGTCCGAAGGTCGTTCCTACAGGCAGAATATGAGCGACTTTCCAGTGTGTGCATGTGTGTATTATGTACACACCGCATTTTGTTTACCTGTTCATAGGTCAGTGAGCGTTTAGGCTGTTTCCGCCTTTGGGCCATTGTGAACAGTGCTGCTGTGGACGTTGGTGGACATATATGTCTGTTCGAGCCCCTGCTTTTGATTTGGGGTTATATACCTAGATGTGGACTCACTGGATCAGATGGGAGTTCTGTTTAATACTTTGAAGGGTGACCACACCGCTTTCCACAGCAGCTATCGCCTTTTACCTTCCCTTTGCACAGATGTTCCAGTTCTCCGCATCCTCACCAACGCTTGTCATTATCTGTCTTTCTGATAACAGCCACCTCAGTAGGTGTGAAAGTGACGTCTCACTGTGGCCTTGATTTGCATTTCCCTAATCATAGATCACGTTGAGCATCTTCTCATGTGTTTGTTGGCCATTTATATGTTTTTTTTTTAATGTCTATTCTAATCTTTCATCCATTTTTTAAATCAGTTTTCTGTGTTTTTGTTTTTGAGTTTTAGGAGTTTTTAAAAAATATATTTTGACTCTTAATCCCGTATCACATACATGGTTTGCAAAACCTCATACACCGTTATAGCTGTACCACGACCCCCATCCACTTAGCTATTAGCTTCTGGTGCCTTGTCTAGATAAACTGGCTGTAGTGAACCTCCTTGTACATGGCCGTCAAGCACACAGTCACATGATTCGCTGGGCAGATCCTGAGAAAGTCAGGTTGCTGGATTGTAAGACAGGAAAATGAGTAGGCATTGCCGCGCTGCCCCGCGGTGTTATAGGCAGAACTGGGCTAAAGGGGGCGTTCAGATGTTCTTTGGGAGGGAAAAAGGTAACAGGGCTGCCTGGGGCTCTAGGAGGAGGAGGGAAGGAATAATGCCTCTTCAGATGGGGAGTGTAAGGGCCTGACCCTGGGGCTTATTGCACCAGGAACGGGCCAGCAGCTGCTACTTCTCCTCAGGTCACCAGCCATGCTTCGACATGCGTGGGGTGGCAGTGTTCAGGGTCACAGCCATCTTGCCACTTCACTGACTGCAAATCACAGATCAGAAACACCGGCTTAATTTATCTGGAGAGTCACTAAACTCCCAGAAACTGCACTGAGAGGCAGGCTCCTCCTATATTTTTATCTTCTTTATCTCATGGCAGTGCTGATTCAGTGTGATATATTGGTCCTTAATAATACGCTCAGGGAAGAGGGTGGTCAGGATCAGGAATCAATAAACTTTGGCCCACTTTGCATTCTACCTGTTTTTGTGAATAAAACTTTATTGAAACACAGCAACCCACTCCAGTGTTCTTGCCTGGAGAATCCCAGAGACGGGGGAGCCTAGTGGGCTGCCATCTATGGGGTCGCACAGAGTTGGACATGACTGAAGTGACTTAGCAGTAGCAGCAGAAACACAGCCATGTCCATTTGTTTACATATTATCTATGTAATATTACTTATGTATCTATGTAATATATACTATTTCATACCATCTTTATAATATTGCACATTATCTATCATCTATGACTGCCTTTTGTGTTACAGTGGCAGAGCTGAGTAGTTGCTACAGAGACCTGCAAAGCCTAAAATGTTTACTAGCTGACCTTTTGCAGAAAAAGTTTGCCAACCCCCGATGTAGATTTAATTGCAGTATAAATTCATAAGCTTATCAAACTTTTATGTGTATCTGTTAGGCTTGATTCTACTCAGATTGAATTCCCTGGTTGTCCAGGGGTTAGGCCTTGGTGTTTTCACTGCTGAAAGCCAGGTTCAATATCTACTCTAGGAGTTAAGATCCCAAAAGCCAGGTGGCGCGACCAAAAACAACAATGACAGAAAAAAGAGAAGCCATTCAGAGGACTCTTCAGACTGCCTCATAGAGCTTGATGCTTTGTAGCAAGAGTCAGAAACTCTAATACAAACAAGGCCTGGTGGTCCTGGGACAGTCCTGTAGAGAAGGAGTTAGGCAGAAAGTGTAGGGTGGGGCCAGTTGGATGTTTAAGGGCCCTCCCGTCCCTCCAAGTTGAGAGTTAAAATCATTTTATTCAACATGAATCTTGCAACAGTAAGTTTCTGTTGATGATAGTAATTCAAATATCTGAAAGTTGGTTACTTAAATGCTATAGCTGCGTGAAAAATTACATTCATTCAGCAAACTCCACGTGTCTACCAGCGTCCTAACTGGGTAAGGCTATAAGGAAGAGTAACAAAAGAGAAGTAATTCCAGGGTGAATTTTCCAGTCCTTCCGTTTTTAATTGGCTCTGACACATCTTTCTGCTCAGCTTTTCTTGGCTAGTTGTGTTGGTTCACTTAGTAACTGTGTTGCCTTTTTTGATTCCAGCTTTATCCTGCCAAGAGGTCACTGACGAAGAGGTCTTGGATGCAAGCTGCTTGTTGGACGTCTTAAGAATGTACCGATGGCAGATCTCTTCGTTTGAAGAGCAGGTGAACACAATATTCAAAATAGGTTTCCTTGGAGACTCCTTCCCATTCATGAGCTGGGACCTGAACTCTAGAAACAGCTGCATCGCTGCAGCGGGAGGAGTAAATGCCAGCACTGACCTGGCAGTTGGTGGCCAGGCCTGCGCGGATGTCTCTGTGACGTTTCAGACAGCCTGAGGGTCCTGAGACCAGACTGTGATTGGGGAGAGAGAAGGTTCCCAGGACGGGGCGCAGGCACGCTGTTGCCAGGGAGGGGAGCTCCTCTTAGTTCTCTAGTGACTTTGCACTTCGGTGGCTGATGGGGACACGTGAGGCCTGTAGAGAGAGGTGAGTGGCTCCACCTTCTCCTCCCCTTCCCTAGAGGACAGCGCTAGGGCTGAGAGCGTGAAGGTCTGGGGACCGACAGTTTTGCCCCCATGGGTGCACACTTCCGGCAGCGCCTCCTCCTGTCCACCAGTGTTCCAGGCTAGCCCCGGCCAGGTTTGTGCTGGCCGCTGCCGCCTCCACTGTCTGTCCCCTGGACCAGAGCCTTTGGGCTCCCCAAACTGTGGGGCTGAAGTGAGAGGCATTTAAAAACTCAGGAAAGTGAGGTAGAAGGCTTTCTCACTCCCCTTTTCTTTAAAGATGGTCTCCATTTCCACTTTAATCAGAAGCCATGTATGTGTGACTTTTTAAATACGATGTTGAGAGTATCTCTGCTTTCTCATGATGCTTCTTGACTAATCAATTACATGTTGAAATATTTTTCCATT
This sequence comes from Neotragus pygmaeus, assembly GCA_006410875.1. Lineage (NCBI taxonomy): Eukaryota > Metazoa > Chordata > Mammalia > Artiodactyla > Bovidae > Neotragus > Neotragus pygmaeus. Next base: position 1,704,922 of record SJYV01026263.1, read on the forward strand.
TAGAAACTAGTTTTGTAATCCTCCTCTGGTAACTCGAATTATTTAGCTACAATTCATATTTCTCTAAACTGAGAGAGCGACTGGAGTTTAGTCTTCAGGACATCAGATACCTGTTGGCTGAAAAAAAACGTACAGCCTTAAAACCGAGAATCAGGTTGTATTTGATTGGCATACTGAAGGCAGTCCTTAAGCAGGGAGACAGCCTCTCAGATACTCCGGGGGCTTCTCCGCAGAGGTAAGGGAGGAGCCAGGGTATATCAAGGGTTTGCAAAAAAACAACAACAACCAGTAGTCAGGACATCGAAAGATTACTGTTAGTTAAAGAAAACCCGGACTTCCCAAGTTAATGAATCTGGCACTTTTCTACGCAAGGGAAGATGCACACATCTGGGCTCCTTGAGATCATTCCTTCAGTGTGCACCTTAGCTGTCTCGCGCCCACATCCTGCTTTTCTCCATCCTGAATCCCCTCAGGTGCACAGTGAGGGGCGACTGCAGGGCCACCGGTCTGGTGGCCACACCATCCTTTGTTTACTGATGTGACAGGTGACATTCTTTGTCCACATTCCTTAAGTCCTGCTCTTCTGTCAAGGACCCCCTAGGGTCCCAGATGCTCCTGGGGAGTGTTTCCAGGGTCTGACGCTGAGCCGTGTGGTGCTGTGATGTGTGTGGGGAGAGAAAGCATGTCTGTCTGTGGTTCCCTTCCTCTCTGAGCACTTCAGAGCATCTAGCACAGGACCTGGTCCACACCTTCACTGTTAGTGATCAGGTCAGCCAGCCACTTTTATAGCTGTTTCTGTTGAATGCACCAGGCCTTGAGAAGCTGGAAAGCAAACTCTACCCAGCTTAGCCATAGAGGGTCTGCTTGGCGGTGCACACAGTGGGTGGGTCTGACGTTGCCCGGCCTCTCCAGCTGCTCTGAAGAACGCTCTGCCCTCTTGACAGGATGCCCACGAGTTATTCCACGTGATCACCTCGTCACTGGAGGATGAGCGGGACCGCCAGCCCCGGGTCACACATCTGTTTGATGTGCATTCCCTGGAGGTAAACCGTTAACACTCTCAGTACATCCAGTGTGGTCTGCGCACATCGAACAGGTGCAGGGGACACAAGTGTGATTTTCCTGCAACTTTAAACTGAAAAGTAAAATTCGGTCAAAAGCCAGCAGTGGGAGTGAGGCTGGGGGAGGGTCTGAAACGTCACAATTGGCAGTCAGTGACTGTGCTTAGCAGTGTTGAGGTTCTTGAAAGCAATCCCCTGCTGCAGTTTGCATTGGCCTTGAGAGGAAAGAGTATATTCCCTCTGTCCCCCACTTTTAATACAGGAGAGCAAGGAGCCACAAGAGTGCTCAGTGAATCTCATTCCCCTGGCACATTGTAAATGTTAGGGAGTTGATAAAAGTTAACCAATCAAAGGAGGGGGGCTGAAGATATTCCAGAGAGGAAAGGTGTTCAGTTGAATTTGGTGAAGGAATAGGTACAGAAATCAGTCAGAGAGCACAGTTAAGACTGCTTTTCGGAAGCTTAGCTTAAAGTTGATTTTTGAACAGGGCAGGCAGCACAGAAACGAGAGCTTTAAGAGGGGATTGAGAGTGGGTGGCCAGAGGGAGAGCAGTAGGGTTCTCAGCCTCTTTCTCTTTCTTCCCCTGCAGCAGCAGACAGAAATAACTCCCAGACAGATCACCTGCCGCACCAGAGGTAGTCGTTTCTCTTGAACTGTAACATGTGAGATGTGTACCTTTTCGATAGGACAGTAATTTGCTTTATGTTTTCTAAAAAGAATGTTTTTTTTCCGGTGACATCCATCCCGACTTGGAGTGTGTGCACTTGAGAGGAACTTGTGTTTCGGAAACAACTTCTAAACCGTCCCCCCAGTGAGCATCTCGAGTATTCCATCACAGCCGAGCCCTGCTCAGTTTCTGCTTAATGGACCTGTTTCTGCCTCAGACGATGGTCTCTCTACCTTCTTGAATTGGTCCTGTAACTTAATAAGGCGAAGGTGCCATGTCCTCAGCGTTCCCACTGTGGCCAGCTGGTCCTGCAAATGATCCCAGGCCTCCCTTAGAAGGAAATCATTGTTTTCTTAAGAAAATGACACGTCAATTCCTTTGCGCACTGGTAGTAATGAGAACAGTTATCCTTTTGGGTCCCTGCTGTGTGCCAGTCACCATAATACCTCACAGAAGCCTGCTCTGTGAAGTTGGTGGTGTGGGGCACGCGCTTAGTCGCTCAGTCGTGTCTGGCTCTGTGACCCCATTGGACTGTAGCCCACAAGGCTGTTCCCACAGGATTTTTCAGGCAGGAATACTGGCGTGGTTGCCATTTCCTTCTCCAGGAAATCTTCCCAATCCAGGGATTGAACCCATGTCTCCTATGTTGCAGGCGGATCCTTTACCTGCTGAGCCATCAGGGAAGCCCCAGGTGTAGGACACAGTGGGATCATAATTATCCCCATTTCCAGAGAACTGAGGCTTATAAACATGAAGTCTGGCTCTGGGCCGGTGACTGAAGAAGCAAAGCCAGGACCCAGCTCAGGCCGGCCTGTCTTCCGCCCGTGGTTCTAACTGGCACACCACACCACTGTGATTATTCCACTAACCCCCATCCTACCCCTCCAAACCCCAGTTCTTTAGAGCCTGCTCATTTTGATGTTTTCAGAAGTCTTTTTTTTTTTTTTTCTGCCTTTGTTTTCTTTTGGCCTTGCCTCATGGCATGAAAGATCTTAGTTCCCTGACCAAGGATCAAGTCCAATATCTGTGCAGTGAAAGCCTGGAGTCTTAACCAATGGACTGCCTGGGAAGTCCAGAAATGTTTTTTTCTGAAGAGGGTATTTGTACCATGTACTAAGAAGGAGGGTGAATTTTGAGGTCGGTGCCAAAGAGCTAGGCCTATCCAAAGGTGTTCTGTGTTTCAGGGTCACCACATCCCACATCCAACCACTGGAAGTCTCAGCATCCTTTTCATGGACGACTCACGAGTAACATGGTCTGCAAACACTGTGAGCACCAGGTAAATACATCACCAGTGCCTGATGTTTTCTGGCAAGGCTTTATTTAAGATTCATGTAGGAACCAGAGTCTGCGGACTGACATACTGACATTGGCGTCTGGCTTTTGTGACTTTCTGGGGTCTCTGTGCACAGTCAGCTGACTGCCCACGTTTGTTTGTGAGTGCTGACATACCAGTTGACTCTCAGATGGCATCTTCCGTACCAGGAGCAGCACACCCATTGTGGATTGGCAGCGTTTTGAGTCCTCAGGTTGGGTCCATACTCTTGGTGAACACAACAGATTCTAGGGCTGGTTTGTTTAGTTTTGGTGTGTGTGTGTGTGTGTGTGTGTGTTGTTTCTGAGATTTTAAAATGTTATGCAAAATTTTGAACGTGATGCAAAAATAGAGAATTGTACAGCTGTCACCTCAGTCAATTTTAGAATATTTTTATCATCCCCCCTGACCACACACAGGAAAAAACCAACCCTGTACCCATTCGCTTCCTTTCTTCTCACAGTGTCAGCCCTCGGAAACCACTAATCTGCTTTCTGTCTTTATAGATTTGTCTGTTCGGGACGTTTCGTATAAATGGAATCATACAATGTCTGGTGCCTTGAGACTCGCTTCTTTGACTCAGCATGATATTTTCAGGGTTCTTCCATGCTGTAGCCTGTACCAGTGCTTTATTCCTGGTTATTACCAAGTAGTGTTCCACTGTACTGCTAGACCACATTTTGTTTACCCAGTCATCAGTTGATGGACATTTGAGTTGTTTCTACTTTTCAGCTATTATGTATAATGCTACTGTGAATAGTTATGTGCATATTTTTGTGGGAACATGTTTTGATCTCTGTTTAGTATTTCCCTAGGAGTGGAATTGCTAGCTCATATGGTAACTCCAAGTTTAACCTTTCGAGAGACTGCGAGACTATTTTTCCATTTCCACCAGCAGTGAATGAAGTTTCAAATTTTTCTACATCCTCACCAACACTTATTATCTAAGTTTTTATTTATAGCCATTCTCTTGTGTGCAACATGGTGTCTCTTTTTTTTTTTTCCTCTCATTGTGCTTTTAATTGGCCTTATCATGAGAACTTCCCATGTCTCCTGCCAATGTGGGAGACGTAAGAGACGCTGGTTTGACCCCTTGGTCGAGAAGATCCCCTGGAGGAGGGCATGGCAACCCACTCCAGTGTTCTTGCCTAGAGAATCCCATGGACAGAGGAGCCTGGCAGGCTACAGTCTGTAGGGTCGCAAAGAGTTGGACATGACTGAGTGACTAATGACGTTGAATCTTTTTTTAAAATAAGTTCTCTATTGATTTTATCATTTATTTATTATTTATTTATAAATAAAATTTATTTATTTATTTTTGGCTATGCTGGGTCTTCACTACTGCATGCGAGCTGTCTCTAGTTGCAGCTGTCTCTCGTTGCAGGGACTGTTCTTTGTTGTGGTATGCAGGCTTCTCATTGCGGTGGCCTCTCTGTTGCAGAGAATGGCTCTAGAGCATTGGCTATGTGGGGTTGTGGTGCACGGGCTTAGTTGCTCTATGGCATGTGGGTTCTCCCTGGACCAGGGATTGAACTCATTTGCATTGGCTGGCAAATTCTTAACCACTGGGCCACCAGGGAGGTCCCCAAAACAGGAACTCTTATTAAATGTATTTTGTCATCTGTTTGTTTTTTTTTTAGGGGGGGTGCCAATTAATCATAAAACACACACATCTTTCTGTGTAATCATGTATACTTCTACTACAGTATTTTAAGTATGGTATTCCACTCTATGTGGATGTGACATAATTTACTTTATCATTCCCTAGAAGTTTCACCCATTCATGTTTTGCTGTTTTAAATGGTGCTGTGATAACTACATCCTTGTAGTTATGTTGTCCATGGTTATTTCCTTAGGATAATATCCCCATTTTGCCGGGTCCGGTATGTTATTGTACAGTTTTTCCAAGCTATCCTTTAGTATTATTGTAGTTCTTATGTTTACAAAGTTGTTCTTAATAGACTTTGCTTCTCGGTAAGTACATTATGTTTGACTATGTTACTGTTGGGTGTGTAAATATGAAACTGTTTTATAGGCATGTATCTTCCCACTTATGAAACTTTGAATTGAACCTAAGTCTTTTCTGTATTTCCTGAAATTTATGTTTCAGAGTCCTGTTCGATTTGATACCTTCGACAGTCTTTCACTCAGTATTCCAGCTGCCACATGGGTATGTACCGATCTCTGGTTTATTTCGAATTTGTTTCAGAGACATCTGAATCTGAAAGAGCTTTGAGGCATCTTGTGTAACTCAGGTACTACACATGACTCAGACACATAGTTGGTTGAACCTGTCTTAGTTTTAATCTGTGGTTACCACGACCTATCTGGGGGAAGAAGAAGGTGATTTCTCTCTTGCTGCAGAAATTTGGCTTTTTCGAATACATATACACACACCTCTTAAGTTCAGAGATGCGTAAAACAGCACAGAAGTGCATACTTTTCTGCAGTATTGGGTCCTCATACCCTGGAATCTGTCCAGAATAACAAATCTAGGATGCTCTGAGCTCCCCATTTTGTTCGGGAAACACCCACTTGTGTCTGTGAAGCCTCGCAGCCTACCTAAGCAGAATAAAGCTCTGGGCTTTGCCCCGCTAACAGTGTCAGTCCAGCTCTCCTTGAATTGTATTCATGACATTGCATCTTGTGCCATAGGGTCATCCACTGACCCTGGACCACTGCCTTCACCACTTCATCTCATCGGAATCCGTGCGGGATGTCGTCTGTGACAACTGTACGAAGGTATGGCTCTCCCACGCTGGCCCCCATGTCCAGATACAGGGCCTCGCGCACCCTTAGCCCTGAGCTCTGTTGACTGGCCCAGAGGCTCCCTGCAGCCACAGCCACCTCCACCTCACTTGCTTAGAACATTGGCAGCCTACAGACTATATCTTTTTCCCAGATGAGTTGTTTCATTCACAGAACGTTTAAAGGAAAAAAATTGAATCATAGGCTTTGATGTGAGACATGCCCGCTCCAACTTGCTACAGTCCCCTCCATGCCCACCTGTCTCACTCCTGCCCAACTGCCCCAGGAATGTCATCCTCTGAATTAAGAGGGGGTGTATGGGAAAGAGTTTTTGAAGACACAAAACAAAACAGATGACAGGCAGCCAGTGCCAGAGTTTCACTGCGGCCTCTGTTTCTCTTGCTGCCATGGTCACAGTTATTTAATGACTCTTGTTTCTGTTCAGTCGCTAAGTCATGTCCAACTCTTGGCAACCCCATGGACTACAGTATGCCAAGCTTCCCTGTCCTTCACTATCTCCCGGAGTTTGCTCAAACTCATGTCCATTGAGTTGGTGATGCCATCCAACCCTCTCATCCTCTTTAAAACAATGAAAGCGAAAGTCGCTTAGTCATGTCCGACTCTTTGCAACTCCATGGGCTATACAGTCCATGGAATTCTCCAGGCCAGAATACTGGAGTAGGTAGCCATTCCCTTCTCCAGGGGATTTTCCCAACCAAGGAATCCAACTGGGGTCTCCTGCATCGCAGGTGGATTCTTTACCAGCTTAGCTACCAAGGAAGCCCATTTAAAACAGCGAAACCAACTTGCAAATATCTGGGCAGCTGAGTGCCTTCAGCAGGTGGATGGATGCCAAGTGCCCAGTGAATGCTGGGGTAACTCCATCCTGGCCCTCTGCTCTCTCTGAGGGTCCTGTTTCAAGAACTTCTTCAGAGAGATGTTTCCTTTATTTCAGATTGAGGCGAAAGGGACGCTGAATGGGGAGAAGGTGGAACACCAGAGGACCACATTTGTCAAACAGTTAAAACTGGGGAAGGTGAGCCTATGCTGCACACGTGGCCAGCTCTCCCCCCGGAGCCCCCCAGATCAGGCTCTGCTCCCAGGACCCCCAGGTCTGGCTCTGCTCTGGGGGCCCCCCAGATCCAGCTCTGCTCCCAGGACCCCCAGGTCTGGCTCTGCTCTGGGGGCCCCCCAGATCCATCTCTGCTCCCAGGACCCCCAGGTCTGGTTCTGCTCTGGGGGCCCCCAAGATCCATCTCTGCTCCAGGACCCCTGGGTCTGGCTCTGCTCTGGGGGCCCCCAAGATCCATCTCTGCTCCCAGGACCCCCGGTCTGGCTCTGCTCTGGGGGCCCCCAAGATCCAGCTCAGCTCCCAGGACCCCTGGTCTGGCTCTGCTCTGGGGGCCCCCAAGATCCAGCTCTGCTCC
>SJYV01026263.1:1712307-1752066 GCA_006410875.1 Neotragus pygmaeus
CCCCGGGTCTGGCCCTGCTCTGGGGGCCCCCGAGATCCAGCTCTGGTCCCAGAACCCCAGGTCTGGCTCTGCTCTGGGGTCTCCCGAGATCCATCTCTGGTCCCAGGACCCCTGGGTCTGGCTCTGCTCTGGGGGCCCCTGAGATCCCACTCTGCTCCAGGACCCCCATGTCTGGCTCTGCTCTGGGGGCCCCCCAGATCCGGCTCTGCTTCCAGGACCCCTGAGTCTGGCTTTTCTCTGGGGCCCCCTGGGGCCGGTTCTGACCCTCCACTCTGCGTCTCTCCTGCCGAAGCTCCCACAGTGCCTGTGCATCCACCTCCAGCGGCTGAGCTGGTCCAGCCAGGGCACACCCCTGAAGCGGCACGAGCACGTGCAATTCGGCGAGTTCCTGATGATGGACATATACAAGTACCGCCTCCTGGGACACAAGCCTGGTCACCGCGGCCCCGAGCGGTGTGAGAAGGCAGGGCTCGCGTTGGAGCAGCAGGATGGGCCGGCAGCGCCCAAGTCAGGTGCGTGTCCAAGGGGCAGAGAAAGGGACCCTCCGGGCCCTGGTGCCACCAGGGCCAGGCTTGCCTGATGGCGCAGGATTGGGGGTGAGAGAAGGCGGGTTTCATAAAAGAGGTTAAAATGATACAGTGATGCCTAGTTTTTAAAAACTCTATGACGGATGGAAACACACAGGCAGGAGGGTGGAAGGTTGCTTTCTGATCTTCTGGCTAAGCAATAATTGACTCACCTCATTCCACTGAATTTCTGCCCCCATACAGTTACCTAGTGTATATATTCAATTTTTAATTGGAGGATAATTGTTTTATAATGTTGTGTTGGTTTCTGCTGTACAACAGTGTGAATCAGCTATGTGTCAAAGTCACTCAGTCGTGTCCGACTCTCTGTGACCCGTGGACTATAGCCTGCCAGGCTCCTCTGACCATGTGATTCTCTAGGCAAGAATACTGGAATGGGTTGCCATTTCCTTCTCCAGGGGATCTTCCCAACCCAGGTATCGAACCCAGGTCTCCCACATTGCAGGTGGATTCTCTACCATCTGAGCCACCAGGGAATCAGCTCTAGGTATACATATATCTCCTCCCTCTTGAGCCTCCCTCCCATCACCTCCTTTAGACAGGAAATGTGAGGAGGTGGTATCCTGGCTGAAGATGCCTAAACATCTTACTTGGGTTGCTACTTCTTTACTGAATTGCTAATTTATCTGATCCCATTACAATCCTCCCTTGAGGTTAATCCTTGACTCAGGCACCAGTGAAACCAGGTAGCTATTATCACCTTCATTCGCACTGGAGAGAACCGAGGCTCCCAGAGGCTGAGTGCTAGACGGGGCATCTGGAACTGGAATGGAGTGTGGGGCAGTTTTGTAAAGGTCTTGTATGTAATGTGTTTAGTTCTTCATTAATGAGGGAAAACCCACTGACTTTAAAGGCTTCAAACCTGAACATCCCGTCCTGTTGCACCCTCCCTCACAACCCCCCACCCCATTTGCTGCTCCTAGTCAAGCCAGGACTGTCTGCCCTGCACCCTGGCCTTTCCCACCTAGCGCCCCTCACTGCTTTTGTTTTTTGGGTTTTTTTGCCCACCAGGTCTTAGCTGTGGCGTGTGGGATCTAATTCTCTGACCAGGGATCAAACCTGGGCCCCTGCACTGGGAGCACAGTCTTAGCCACTGGACCCCCAGGGAAGTCTCTGCCCCCTCACTACTGTTAACTCGTTTTTACATCCAGCTGCGGGGCCTGGCAGGACTTCGCTCACAGGGGGACAGAGCTTTGTCCTTTCTCAGCAGATCCGCAGATTAACTTTGAGAGTAGAGCAGCAGGGGTGGGAAGAGGGCCCAGTTTTAAATCAAGGGCCTCTTGGCCTCACTTTCTCCTCTCCTGTGTGAGGGCGCAGGACTGCTAGTGTTCAGAGCGGGGTGGTTAAAGAGGCCAATGTAGCTGGTCGGTATTAAAGGCCCCCAGATATGACACTTGAAAGGAGAGGAAATGTAAACATCTCCTTAATTATCTGCACCCATGAACACATCCCCGCTGTCTCCGACTGCCGCTCCTTAGAAGCTGACAGTCGGAGAAAAGAGAATGTTTGGATCAGTGCTTTCCAGCAGGGAGTCTGGCCCCCGGGGGGCACCGGGCTGGGGCTGGTGACGCGTTTGGTTGTCGCGGCCGGGAGAGGAGGCGCTGCTGTGAGCGGAGGCCAGAGGTGCTGCTCCGCACCCTGCGAGTGCCCAGGATGGCGCCCACAGAGGGCGGCCGGAGCCTCGGGGCCGAGGAGCTTCGGCTGTGGCCAGGCGGGTCAGCGGGCCGCTGCTTGGCTCTGACGCGTGTCTTCCGCCGCCAGGCCCGGAAATCTCAGAGCCGCAGAGCTGCCACAGTGACGGGAGGCTGGGGGCGGACACAGTTTTTCTGTTCGGGAGTAAAGCAGGTGGAGACAAAAAAGTAGGAAGTTTTATGAACCAACATAGCACAAAATCAAGTTGTCTGTTTTTCCTTTGTAGCCTTATCAGGGAGTTAAATCTCAAGGTAAGCAAAAACCACGTTTTGTTTACCCAGAGCCGTTGCTCATCTTAATCGCCTCGGGCCTTTTTCTCTTGCAGTTCGCAATCACCCAGGGGGCCCCAAAACACAGATTTTCATGAATGGCGCCTGCTCCCCGTCTTTGCTGCCTGCCCTGCCGACCCCCATGCCTTTCCCCCTCCCAGCTGTGCCGGACTACAGGTGAGCTGCTCCTTAGACTCACAAGCCTCATTCACGGATTGCTTTAAAAATAAGAATTATGAAGTCCATAAATCATAAATATTATGGGTATGTGTATACATGTACATATATAAGAAAGTATGTACACAGAGTATAAAGAAAGAAATTCTACCTCTGGGATACCACCCAGAGATCACCAGTGACACCTTTGTTTTTCTCTGTGTAAAGGTGTGTGTTCGTGTGTATATACCACACAATGTAGGTACACTGACAGAATTGGATGGCCCACCAGGCCAGTCAATGGAGGTCTGCATTTTAATGATTGTATCGCGTCCAGCTGTAAGGCTGCACCATCATCAGTCCCCTGTCACTGAATCCAGCTAGGGTCCTCTTGCTCTCTGCTTTTGCCTCTAACCCTTCCTCGTTGTATTTGTAAACCACTGGCGTTTGTTCCTACCGTTCAGCTCCTCCACATACCTCTTCCAGCTGATGGCCGTGGTCGTCCACCACGGGGACATGCACTCTGGACACTTCGTGACCTACCGTCGCTCCCCACCCTCAGCCAAGAACCCCGTCTCCGCCAGCAGCCAGTGGCTATGGGTCTCCGACGACACCGTCCGCAAGGCCAGCCTGCAGGAGGTGCTGTCCTCCAGCGCCTACCTCCTGTTCTATGAGCGTGTCCTCTCCAAGATGCAGCCGCAGGGTCGGGAGTACAAGTCTGAGGAATGACCCTGCCCCGCCCCAGGGCTGGAGAGCCGCCGGCACTGCCCCAGCCCTGTGTCTGTGCGTGTGTGGCGTGTGTGTGCGCGTGTGAGCAGCCCCACTAGAGTCCTGTGGCCTTCTGGTGTGGTGTAAGAGCAGGCTCCACAGAGGAACTGGCGGCCCCGATTCACACCAGATGAGGCCCCCATCCCCTCCCCGCACAGCTTGCCCTGGGCACCAGGGTGGCACCGGGCACCATGTGTGTCTAGACCGTGTCTTGTCACTCACCCGATACAGGTAATTAAAAGGAACCAGACTCCAGAAGCCACCTTTTTTTAATAGATTCCGATGCATCAGGTATTCTTAAAAGGGGAGTTAACTCTGTCTGATCCTCCAGGGCTTCAGCATAGATCTTTTATTTTTAATAAGCAAGCAAGGCCCACGAAAACGGATGAATTAGTGAAATAATTAAAGGCAACAATTTCAAAGAAAAAAAAGTGCCTTTCACTCTCAACTGCTTTTGTAGCACGTCCCTTCTGGAAAACAGACCTCATCTGGGAGTCACATGAACAATTTTTGCAAAGCTCTTATCATTCCAAAGTGACCGAATGGAGAGCAAAGGGACAACTCAGAAGACGCCTGGCGCACACCCGCCTTCCCCTTTTGTATGTCTTTTTCTAACCTTTCAGAGTCTTTATATGTAGTGAAAGCTCATCTGCCAAACCCGCCCCTCAGGGGAATTCTTTCTGTACTTCATCAGTGACAAGTGACCATCCTTGCTGCTGTCATCTTGCGTGTCCTGGACTCTGAGAGGTGTGGCCACCGCTTATTACATAACTGCCTGGACAGCCAGAACCTGGCGGCCTCTGCACTGTACCCACGACCACCCTGCTCCATAGAAAACCCTTTCTCACGCCAGGACCCACCATGGACTCTCACCTATGTATTTATTGCCCATGTGGAGCTCCTGAGGTTTACAGGTGGAGCCGGGGGCTATGACAGACAGACAACCCCAGCCTCCGCACGAGAGCTGGATTCAGAAGGAAGGGCGCAGACCTCACTCGGGGCTGCCACCTCTCCACACCTCGGGTTCCTCATCTGTAAAGTGAAGAGTTCGATTCCATGGCCGTCAAAGTCCAGCCCATCCCACAAAAAAGGAAGAAAGAAGTTTAAGAAAACTTTTGAAACACACAGCGGCAGCTGACAGCCCCACCATCCTGTCCTAGATCCATATTCTACATGTGTTGGTTTCCAGTACCTCATACAGAAGGCCCCATCTGATCACCCTCCCCCATCCTCAGGTAAGTCTCATGAAGGCAGCCCAGGGCCAAAGGAATTTTGAGGACATAGCGGTATCTATGTTTTAGCTAGATTTTTTTATTTAAAAAAGAAAGGATATCAAATCCAGACTGACTCCTCAGAGGTAAGATTTGGAATCAGGTGCATCCAGGTCACCTGAGGTCAGGCTGAGGACCATGCTTCCCCTGGTGGGCGGGCTGGCGACACTCCCAGACAAGACCTTGGTGTCAGCTGAACCCACCGGAGGCCTGGGCAGTCCCCATTCCACCGGGCCATGTGTGTGTGTCCCGAGGACTGGGAAGTCCTGCTACGGACAGAAACAGGCTGTGAAGTTTCTCCAGACCACGAGCATCAGGGAGAAAGGAGCAGCGTGAAGCTTCTTCTCTGCTCCTGGCAGATGTCCCTTCCTGACTTCGTCGCAGACCCTGGCTCTGATGGTGAAAGGAGCGTCCCCGTGATACTCGAGCCTGGGGCAACACGTGCCCAGGTCGCGTGGCCTTCACCTGCCTGACCAAGCTGTAGCTTTGTGCACCTGCCCTTCTGCCGCCGCGTACTCTGAAATCAGCCATCAAAGAGGTGCCGGGTTTGAACAGTGCCTCCTTTGAACGTTTGGTTGTAAGCAGACCCTTGGTCAGAGGCCAGGGACTGAGCCACGGCTGCGACTATAAATGTGAATGATCTCCAGGCACATTCTCTACCCCTGACTTAAGGGTGGCTTCCTCACATTGTAAATTATCAGGCGTTAGTTAGCAGCCAAATAATCTTATTTCTAGCATTCAGTCATTTACAGTCACTTCTTTTTGCAAAAACCCAAGTCAAACTCATAGTTTATGCCATAATAACTGTTGATTTATGTATTTGCTAAAGGTACCTTTTGTATCTGCTGTATTATAGCAATAAAAGAATCATTTTGTTAGGAAAAACTTCATCTGGTATTCTTTCATAATTCACCAGCCTGATGCAAATGTCCTCTTTCTCTGAGTTCTGCGTTGTACCCCTGAGAAGCCCTGAGCTTGGGTGAAACCCATTCCGCGTTCCCTGTTGGTAAAAGAAACAGCAGCTCCCTCTAGGAGTGGAGCACCAAGGAGCCAACAGAAGCTCTCGCTGTGAACTACGCCGTTCACTTTTTAGTAGGCAGGATTTTCCGAAATGTCAGATTGACCCGGGGAGCCAGAACCTTCTTTCGGACCGGGAGACTGTGGTACCAGTGAGTGTTGGTCGGGTGGTTCATCATGAGTAAGCTGCCATGGGCCAGCTGGAGCCTGACCACCGCCAGCCTCCGGGAGGGGTGCTTCCCCCGAGAATCCTTATGCCGGAAGAAGAAGTCTCTGCAGGCCCCGAAGGAGACAGAGGCGATGGGGCTCCCAGGAGCCAGTTCTCTCTCGTCATCCCTGTGCTCACCAATGTGGTCCTGGCCGTCTTTGTACCTGCAGTGAGAAAACGAGCAGAGTTCACTGAACAGTCCTCCCTGGAAACATGCCATCCACACCGAGGGTCCTCGACCACCAGCCAGGAAACAGTGCCACAAACCCTGTCTCTTATACACATCTNGCCTGGCGTGCTGCGATTCATGGGGTCGCAAAGAGTCGGACACGACTGAGCAACTGAACTGAACTTGCATGAAATAATCCCTTGGTATCTCGAATTTTCTTGAAGAGATCTCTAGTCCTTCCCATTCTGTTGTTTTCCTCTATTTCTTTGCATTGATCGCTGAGGAAAGCTTTCTTTATCTCTCCTTGCTATTCTTTGGAACTCTGCATTCAAATGGGTATATTTCTCCTTTTCTCCTTTGCTTTTCACTTCTCTTCTTTTCACAGCTACTTGTAAAGCCTCGGCCAAGAGGAGCTATCCCATGTCCAAGGTCAGGAGCAGTGGCCATGTGGAGATACCCCATGTCCAAGGTCAGGAGTGGTAGCCATAAGGAGATACCCCACATCCAAGTTAAGGAGCAGCAGCTGCGTTTTGCTGGAGCAGCCATGAAGAGATACCCCACATACAAGGTAAGAGAAACCCAAGTAAGACTGTAGGCACTGAAAGCGGGCATCAGAAGGCAGACAGACTGAAAACCACAATCACAGACAACTAGCCAATCTGACATGGACCACAGCTTTGTCTAACTCAATGAAACTAATTTATTTTAATTAGAAGCTATTTACTTTACAATATTGTGGTGGTTTTTGCCCTACATCAACATGAATTAGCCACGGGTGTACATGTGTCCCCCTGTCCTGAAACCCCTCTCACCTCCCTCCCCATCCCATCCCTCTGGGTTATCCCAGAGCACCAGCTTTGAGTGCCCTGTTTCATGCATCAAACTTGCATTGGTTATCTATTTTACATATGGTAATATACATGTATAGTTTATTTTAATGTCAATCATACTTCAATAAAGTAATTTTTTTAAATAGGCATTTATTCATGATTTGGTTTGTTTTCATTGTTGGCAAGGATTCTTGACATAAAAAAGAAAGTTAAATTTTAAAAAAAGGAAGAGAATGTGGGCTGGAATATACTGGCACAATCATCTTCAAAAATATAGCCTGCCTAAGAGCTCCAGTATTTGTTGGAAGGACTGACGTTGAAGCTGAAGCTCCAATACTTCGGCCAGCTGATGCTAACAGCTGACTCACTGGAAAAGACCCTGATTCTGGGAAAGACTGAGGGCAGGAGAAGGGGATGACAGAGGATGAGACGGTTGGATGGCATCACTGACTCAATGGACTTGAGTTTGAGTAAGCTCTGGGAGATAGTGAAGGACAGGGAAGCCTGGTGTGCTGCAGTTTGTGGCGTTACAGAGAGTCAGACACAGCTTGGCAACTGAACAGCAACAACAGAGAGAGCTCGTGAGAGCAGAGACCTTGCCTTCTTCACATGGGGCCCGCAGCTCTAGAGCACTGCCTGGCACAAAGCAGGCACTCAATACATATTTGTTGAATCAAGGAACGGAATGTCTATGATGTGAGTATATAGTCCTCTTTTTACCAATGAAAAAACTGAGACCCAGGGAGTGGTTCTCTCAACCCAGGTCTGCCTGACTCCAACAGCTGTTCTTTAACAAATTAAGTACTCTGCTCTCTCCTTAATGCTGAGTACTGAGTAAATATATAAAAGAATAAAGAACCGAATTACATTTCTTCCCTAGTGAAATTATCTCAATGTCTCTGGTTAACATACAGATTCTGTCAAGTCTTCCAATTCACCTTCCCAGATTTTTCTTTCCCAAACTTTTTAGTACTAATCAACACTGATATGCACCTAGCATCCTTTTACTTAATAAGATCCCATAACCTCTGGTGTTAGGAAACCTGACTTCTGCTTTAAGGTAACAGGCCCCGGAAACGGCTGAATACAGCTTACTCAAAGGACTTCAGTCAAAGACTGACTCAGCAGCCTTTAAAACTAGCAGCATCTAAAGACTCCTTTCATGTCCCTTTCAGAAGGCAGGGCCTCTCTGCAGGCTGGTTTTTGGCCTTAGCTAGGGGTGGGTGGCTCTTCTGGGTCATGGTTCAGAGGAAGAGCGCCACCTACTGGTGACCTGCTCCACCTCCAACATCGCCGTAGCTGGACTTGGACCTTCCTTCCTGTTCACCTTGTGAAGGGTATGCCGGAGTCTTCTGAGAACAGTGGAATCTTAGTTTGACCTCTGACTTGATTGGAAGTTAATACCAAGAGGGACAAAATTCCAGCAACACTGATTATAGGGCAGGCCCATGTGGTTCTGACAAGCAGAATGGTAAATCAAGGGGGGACCATGTTCTTTCCAAAATACAGCTCGCATTTTTCTGGCAAGCCTCTCCACTGAATGTCCCTTTATTAAGGAGAATAATTCTGTAGCATATTTAATACAATTCTAGCAAGGCATTAACGAGGCTATTATTTCCACTAGTGCCTTCACTTCCATTTTCAATGTGTTCCTGAGAAACTCCAATTTATAACATAAGGCAAGAAAGGTCAACCTTAAATAGTTCTTATTTCAACCAGGAGGCCTGTAGCTCCAACAGGAAGCCATGGCAACTTGACTAAGTTAATAGTTCATATGGTATGATTCTATTTATATGAAGTTCTAGAATAGGTGAAACTAGTATATAGGGATAGAAATTAGAGCAGCTGTTACCTGGGGCAAGGGATGGGGAGGAGTTAATTGCAAATAGACACAAAGAAGTTCTATGGGGGATTTAGAAATTGAGGAAATTTATAAATCTTGGTGGGACTTGGTTACTCAAATGAACATATTAGTCAACACCCATTAGGTGATACAAGGAAGATTTGTGCATTTCACT
Organism: Neotragus pygmaeus; assembly: GCA_006410875.1. Taxonomy (NCBI): domain Eukaryota; kingdom Metazoa; phylum Chordata; class Mammalia; order Artiodactyla; family Bovidae; genus Neotragus; species Neotragus pygmaeus. Next base: position 1,721,293 of record SJYV01026263.1, read on the forward strand.
TGTATAATTTTTTCCTGGTGAAGAAAAATGTAATTGAATAATGAATTCTAGTTAATATTGGCGTGCTAACAGATTTGGGGATGCAGTTTACTGATGTCTGCAACTTACTTTGAAATTCACTAATAAGTATAAAGAGATGACAGGTGTGTAGAGAGAGAGATTGGCATGTGAGAAAGCACAGAGGGCAAAACGTTAATCATTGTAGGATTAGGGTGTGTGTATAAGGGCGTTCACCATACAGCTCTTTCATGTTTTCTCAATGTTTAAAAATTTCCTTAGGAAGGAAAAAAGGAGAAACAAAACAGAGCAAACCTAATGGAACTAACACATATACACATCTTCGGACTGAAATGACTTAAGAAAATATCAGATTTTGGACTACTTTGGGCTGGAATTATCTCCACTCAGTTATCTTAGTAAGAAGGACAAATTGGGGAATTCAGATGTCACCAATTAATTTTTTGAATGAGAACATTTCTAAATTTTGAAATGCAATTTAAAATTTTTTTAAATTTGGGATGCCCCTGAGGTTCCTGGCACATCGCTGCAGCAGTAGTGGGCTCCCGAATTAGTCTAATGAGGTCAAGAAAGAGGATGCTGCTTTACCAGTTACTTGTATTGTTTTGTAACTTCTTGACCAGGCAGAATATCTTAAAGAATGACTGGGAGCCTGCCCTTCCCCAAGTTGATCACCTTACTAGCTTTGTGCTGATCTTTTCAGTGAAAATCCCCCCTCCCTAGCATCCTCTCTCTGAAAAGAAGATGCACCCACACAAAAAAATTCTTATTTAAGAGAGCCAACAAAGCTTTTTAAGCCATCAAATGAGTTAAGCCAAGATGAACCAGAAGTATATGAATTAAATTTTCCCTCAAGTCCTATAGAAATCCAATAAATAAATTAAATGCATGTGGATTTAAAAATTAAAGGCCGAAAAGGCTTGAGGCAAAGTGAATTTGACATTTGAAATAATAGAAACTTGAAAGGAGGCTTGTAGCAAGATGTGCGCTTACCTGCTGTAATAGGGGCCTGGCTCGGTGTTTGCGGAGCATAATGGCATTGCAGGGAAATTCAATAAAACTCTCCAGGCGCCAGGTGCGACTTGAGTGCCATCACTTAGAAGACAAAGTCAGCGGACTCCAGCTCAGCCCTCAACCCAGGAGGGCCATGATCTCTGCAATTCTTTGTTCCTGCAGAGTTACCCTTTTCTTTTGGAAGGGTTTGCCTACGGCTCCAAAGTACCCCTGTGAAAGGGTCTGGGAATATGTTGCAAAAACCTGAAAGATGTTCTCCTGTGACCTAGTAATTCAACCCTGAGGCATTTAACCTAAGCAAGGACTTCTGAGATGTGGCCAAAGTCATGTGTACAAGGATATTCATCACTAGGTTATTTAACATAGTAAAAATTTAAAAGCAAACCTACATCTAACAAAAGGAAATTGGTTTAAAAATTATGGCAGATGTTGTGTAACACAGCAGGGAAGACAATAGATATGCGTTAGAGATCTGGCTTAGCCACTCACTAGCTTTGACACCTTGGGTTAATTCTAGCTACAATCTAGTTGAGCCTCTGCTTCCTCATCTATAAAATGGGGATGATACATTACCCCTATGGGCCTGTTGGAAGGTGAAACGAGACAATATAAGTAAAGTCCTTATGTAAACCTAAATACTGTGAGTGCTTAACTACTGGCATCATAATTATGATTTTATATATGTATATATAGTAGGGGATGTTCATATATGTAGAGTACTGTCATATAANTATGGGCCTGTTGGAAGGTGAAACGAGACAATATAAGTAAAGTCCTTATGTAAACCTAAATACTGTGAGTGCTTAACTACTGGCATCATAATTATGATTTTATATATGTATATATAGTAGGGGATGTTCATATATGTAGAGTACTGTCATATAATGATTACAAATTATATTGTTTAAAAAATATTTAATGGTATGAGAAATGTTCATATACCTTATTAAGTACAGTACAGAATGCAAAATATAACTCAATCTTATTAAACATTAACAGACATAAGAAAAAAGACTAGAAGAAATCATCGAAATGTTATTAATGAACATTATCATGTCTGATAGAGAGACTATGGATGACTTAAAGTCTGTTCTTTATGCTTTCTTACATTTTCAAAATTATCAACCAGGATCACATGTTACTTCATGTAAGTTCCTTTAAAGTAACATGTTTAGTTTAATAGAGTTGAATTTAAAGAAAAAAGGAAGAAGAGGTTTATCCTCTTATCACACAGAAAATTCTGTTGAAGAAAATGCAACATATAAACATGGTTAGAAAATTGAGAGCGTAGAGAAGTACAAAATTAATAGTGGAACTTCCCATATGCTCTCTCCCTCTGTCCATACCCCACAGAGTAAATACAGTTAATAGTTTCCTTCAAGGCGGAAAAAAAGAAACCAGTATCTATCAATACAAAGAGACCCATTTCATTCTTTTAATTTTTATCAAATGTTATTTACATGCTATTCTAGAAAAACTGTTACTTTTAAAGCCCTTTAACCATCACCCATCTCTGCACCATCACCCTTCCTGCCCCTTCCAGCCCAGCCACAGTTAGCAGCTTGATTGGTGGGTCCTTTCATATCAATTCCTATACATTTACTTACATAACAACATTTTCATACAGCAATAGTGGGGAGCTTTTCTTTTTAATGTAAATGGTATCACATTGTACATACAAGTTTAACCATGGCACAGTTTTCTATAGTATGTATATATCACAGTGTACTGAACATTTTCCCTATGGCTGAATATTTCATCTCATTTCAGTTTTTATTTACTGTTTTCCTAATCAGAATGAAATATTAATTATCCTTAAATTTCCTTTTATTAAACATAAAACTTACATATAAATTTGAAATGGAATGTTGGAAACAGTTCAGAGTTCATCTGGCTTACTTGAATATGGAATTAATGAACTCCTGGTGATTTTCTTGTGGTCATTTCATTCTAGACCCTTTGAATGAGCCTGGCCTATGCAGTCTCACTCACGCTGGATCTCAGAAATCAGCACTTCATCCTGGAAGCTGGTCCAGGCTCCATCTAGTTTCACCTCCACCGCCTTGAATTTCCCCTTGCCCTCTCATATACCTTCCTCTCTGCCCTCCACTTAGCCCAACATCCCAGGTCCTGATTCTCTTCCTAATCAGGAAGAAGCCAACTCAGCTTTGTACCTGCCATCCGAGCTAATCACTGATAGACAAGAGAGAGAGAGGGCCAGGAAAAAAAGACCATTACCTGTTTTTATATCTTAATAATAGGGAAATGGATACTTTGAAGTGGGGTACTATTGTTAACATTCCTTAACTAATACAGTAATTCCCCTACACATGAACGAGTTCTGTTCTGAGAGCAAATTCATAAGTCCAACAAAGTTAGCCTAGGTACCCAACTAACATAATTGATTTATAGCACTGTACTATAGGAGGTTTATAGAAGAGAAGGTGGGAGATGGTAGAGCTGAAGGATCATCAGCAATAGGAGATGCAGGGGAAGCTGCAATTTCATTCATGCCTGACATTGATGGAAGGCACACAGTCGAATCTTTGAAATTTTACAACTTAAAGGTTTGTTTGTAAGGGACTTATTGAACCAAAGTTTACAGTTTAACTTCGGTTAAACTGAAGTTTACCTTGAAGTGGCATGCTGCCATGATATAAACCTAAAACATGTGGCTCTGTTTTGGCTGTTTGCCTTTCGAACTATCACAGGGCCTTTTGTCAACCTGAGTCTTTCCAATCTCCAGTATCAGCTTTCTTGCTGCCCACTACCCAACTGTTAATAATTAGTGTTGAAAAAAATAATAATAATAATTAGTGTTGAGTGACAAGTGGCAAGAAAAATGCTTTTAGAAGCTATAGCAATGAAGACTATGTAATGCAGTAGGAAAAAAAAAAAAAACTTGGATGCAAAGAAATAAATCATTCACGAACATTTTTGTTTAGGAAAGAGCTTCAGCCTTTGATATGTTCATGGAACTAATTGGGCACATGTAGATCAGAATCTTACTAAGATTGTGAGAAGACAGACTTGCTCAAAAAACTATAATACAGGACTTTGTTACACCTAAAACCATAATACACCTAAAACCATTAATTCCTATAGGACATTTGGCAATGTCTGGAAACACTTTTTAAATTTTTATTTGTTTGGCTGTGTTGGGTCTTGCTTTGGCCTCACGGGCTCAGTAGTCCCATGGCCTGTGGGATCTTAGTTCCCCCACCAGGGATCAAACCCATGTCTCCTGCACTGGAAGGTGGACTGTCAACCACTGGGTCACCAGCGGAGTCCTGGAGACATTTTTGATTGTCACACCTGGGGCAGAGATGCCTCTGCCCACTGGTACCTAATGGATAGAGGCCAGGAAAGTTGGTAAACATCTTATACTCATCAGATAGACCCCACAACAAACAGCCCACAATGTCAATAGAATAACAGAACTTAGAGAACAATGGATGAGGGACTTTTCCCCAAGGAGTTTAATTCTGGTCTGATCAAGAAAATTCCCCTGCTACCTGGCAGAATCTCTTGCTTGGCAGGACTGTACAATCTATGGACTATGGGCCAGTGACTTCTACTCTGTGCTGTTCTGAATGGGACTGCTTGTTTCCTTGTCCCATCCCTGTTCCATCAAAGCACGTGGGGTACATGGAGGGTGGTGACAGATAACTTGTTCTTTTAGTTCACAGGTCAATGAACATGAAATTCTGTGTCTGGATTTTGTGGAGACATTACATATCCCCCCAGAGACTTGGAATACTGAGCTGGATACAGTAACTAGGCTTTCAAATGTCCCCCTTATAGAGTTGGTCAGTATAGTCTCTCATGGGAAAAAGTGGTGTGAGGGTTATTTGGTGATCAGAAGGGCTGATTGCCACAGAAGTTCCCAAATCCCAGGCCAGATGACATTCCTCAGCCTCCATTGTGGTTTGGTGTGACCACATGCACAACAGGATAAAAAATTCATGTCCTCATGTTGCCTATGTTCTAAAGGATTTAAACACAGCACTTCCCTTTTATACATGAAATGCTACCTACATTGTCTGAGGACTTATAGTGGGGAGGGAGGAAGTGCCTGGACCCCAAAGTCCAGGTATTAACAGGAAGAATGACTAATAGGCAATATTGACGCCTCTCTTGGGGAGAGTTGTAATGAGACTAGAATGCTATCTGTCTGGACTACTTTGTTATGGTGAATCCTGCGGTCTCACTTGAGCTCCCATGGTTTGGGGAGATGATTGGGTCAAGACGAGGGAGTACTTATGAATGGGGTTCAGTTCAGTTCAGTTCAGTCGCTCAGTCATATCCGACTCTCTGAGAATGGGGTTAGCGCCCTTATAAAAGAGACAGAACCAGGAAGTGCACCCCCACCGGGCACTGGATTTGCTGATGCCCTGGTTTTGGAGAGTCTCAGTCATCAGACATGATTCCAAAGTATGAGCTCTTTAAGTAAAATGCGAGGCTGCCTTGGAAAAGAGAGGCTGCTGCTGTTCAAAACCAGCCCCATAGCCCTGTACAACCCCTCTAATGGTATCAGCCTGCTCCCGCCACTTGCCTTTCACTCCTCCAGCTCATACCCATGTCACCATGGCCTGGCTACCCAAGCTCTGCACTGCTCTTGACCACTGCAACCGCAGAGTGTCTCATCATCACATACACCACACCTGACTTAAGTTATCTCTGAACCAGAAGTCCAAAGGAATCAGTTCTGCTTGGAACAGGGAAGAAGATTGGGTCTCAGAGGTTAAGGGCCTCCTTTGGGGAAGCACTGGCAATNACATACCAACCATTCACAACCTTTCTTCTCTCAGCCCCTCCCCACCTGCCCATCTTAGCCTCAGGTCGGCCTCATCTCCTCTTGCCCAGAGCGCTCAGATGCCTTTTCCTTGGAAGGCCTAGACTGGGGTCACCAGCTGGGGTCTGGGGGTGGCCTTGGCCTGCCTCTCAGCCTCTGAACTCCAGACCCCCGAACCACCTGGGTTTCTCGTGGGCGCCCCTCTCCCCTGCCTGTCTCTGTCCAGCACGTGGAGGTCTTGGTGTGCCCCAGGTGGCTGCCGACTTGCCCTTGGGAGTGCACACGGACCTGCCCTACCCGCCGGATCCTGTGCTGAGCACCTGGCCTGCATCAAGACCCAGCTTTGTTGTTCATGGGACCCTAGCCAAGCTGTCACTGCTGTTACTCTCAGGCCACAGGTGAAAAGTGGCCTAGGGACAGTCAGCGACTCTGGAGGGTGCCCCACTGCTGAACGGCAGGGCCAGCACCTGGATCCAGGCTGCCCGGCCTTCCCAGCAGCCCCTCCTGGACCGAGCTCCTTGAAAGCAGCCGTGTCTTGAAAGACAGTTATTTGCAGGGTATTGTATTAGTTGCTTAGTCGTGTCTGACTCCTTGTGACCCCATGAACTATAGCCCACCAGGGTCCTCTGTCTCTGGATTCTCCAGGCAAGGATACTGGAGTGGGTTGCCTTTCTACTGCCCTTTTCCAGGGGTCTTCCCAACCCAGGGATCGACCGGGGATCTCCACTGCCGGAGGATTCTTTACCATCTGAGACAGAAACTACTGGTTGGGTGATGTTTAGTTAAATACAGGAAAGAATTAGGAAGAAAACAAAAATGGTCCAGGATCTTCCCACTCAGTTAGCTATAGGTGACATTTTAATAAATTTTAAGTATTCCATTTTTGTGGTGAGATGATTGAAACAGCAAAGCAAGGTACAGGATGGAAAAGAAATGCCTTCTACTCCTTCCCCTAAAGGAACTACTATAATTAGTGTCTTGGGTCTTATCTGCTCCCCCTCCCCCAGAAGATTTTTTTTTTTAATGCATTTAACCTTTCTTGTCTCTTTTTCCACTTGTGACAAATTTTGAGGGTTCCTCATATCAGCATGTATAGCTTGACCTTGTTCTGGTAGCTATGCGGTGTTGTGTTGTCAGAACCTTTAGGAAAATATGTGCTATCTTCTGCACACATAGCACTGGGTTTCACTGGCTAGGAGCCGCGCAGCAGTGTCCCTGCTCGGCCCTGCATCTTTGTGGAGATGCGTGCATCGCTGAGTCCCTTACCAGAGGCAGTCTCAGTGGGACTGCTGGGTCATAGGAGGACACAGGCACCCACACATCCCCACAGAGTGCCCAGCAGAAGGTGGAGGGGGGGTCTTCTGCTTTCTCGGAGCCTCCTCCCTGAATAGCGGCTCTACCAGCCATTGGAGGATGAACTCACGCACAGACCTGTGTGGACACCGTGAATTCAGAGCTGGCACGGTGGAGCCGCAGAGCTGATGGAAAGGGCAAATGCCAGAGTGCCCCCACGGTCTCACTGCCCATCCCCCTCTTTCAGAAGCGGCACCACGTGCTACAGACCGCGCACCCTTCACCGCTGTCCGTGTACAGGGGCTTCTTCGGATGCAGGCATTTCTCTAAAACCAACGAGCTGCTGCAGAAGTCCGGCAAAGAGCCCATCAACTGGAAGGACCTGTGACCTTGTGNACGTGCTACAGACCGCGCACCCTTCACCGCTGTCCGTGTACAGGGGCTTCTTCGGATGCAGGCATTTCTCTAAAACCAACGAGCTGCTGCAGAAGTCCGGCAAAGAGCCCATCAACTGGAAGGACCTGTGACCTTGTGACCTGGATCCTGGGGGTGACATTGACCCTGGGGGTTGGGGTCTCTGAGCAGTTTTCTAGAAGCTGTGAAATAGAAGTATTGGTCATTTATGAAGTCACAGTAAGAAGAAAATCTCCCTCGTGATTCTCAAGCACCCTGCACAAGGGATCATGTTTCACACGGAGCAGCCATGAGCCAGGCTGCCTGGGAGTGGTGGCTTTATTAGCTAGAGATGACTGGACCACACGAGCTGTGGCTCAGGCTTCCCGGAAGGGACCTGAGGTCCAGTGCTGACTCTTCCCCTTTGTTAGCACCTTCATGGTTAGAGAAGCCAGCTGCTGCTTGTGTTTACTGATAGGTTAGACTTTAGATTTGGGGATGCTGACTATGTTTATTTGGAAAGGCCCCCTTTGCCTACCCTGGCATTTCAGTCTGATCTGTGGTCTTTCATGGAACCCTCAGGAAGACTGAGGATGTTTTGCTAGTTCCCAGAAATTAGGGATTGGTTTCCTGCCTGTAGTAGAGGTGAAAATTGCTAAGGAACCATGCTTGGTGTGAACTTTCAGTGAACAGAAGCTGGGAAAAGCAAATTTGGTCTTATTTATACAGTAATTCTTCAGGTGTTAATAAGGAGTAAGCTATGGAGGTTGAACATGAAGCAGAAAGCATTTTTTTAAGAGGAAAGAAATGCTTTCTTTCTGGGTACATCCTCAGTTGGAGTTTTTGAGCCACCAGAGACTGCCAATGCTGTTTCTCCATTTAGAGGGGCGGGGGTTGGACTGAAATCACTTTAGGATTTTTCTTTTCTGCGACACTGGTGAATTTTGCTTTTTTAAAAGATACACAGATATGTATATATATTTTTAATCCTCTTTTAAGAGACAGCCTTTATTAGATGTGGACCTCCATCCCCAGATGACACGGTTTTGCTGTAAGCTGGGTTTAAAGCTGCCTGAGTTTGATAATAAAATGTTGAAGTTTCACTTGAGCCTAGTTCTTTTGGGCCCCGGCCGGATGCCCTTGGACTACTCTTAACCTGGGGTCACCATGACAAGCATTGTGGGCAGGAAGGGCCACACTTGCCTATGCTTCCTCCTTCCTCCCACCCCTGCCCCCGCTCCACTGCCTGGCAGCCTCGGGACGCCCTGGGCCTCCCGAGAGGGGCACAAGCAGGAGGAGTTGAGCCGTGCTCAAAGCTGGGCCGCCTCCCCACCTGAGTACCACCCTGGGTGCTGTGGAGCCTGGGCAGGGGCTAGATGGGGTTGGGATCTGCTGGGAACCTCTTCTGGCTGGAAAAGATATTTTTCCCGCTGTTGAGAAAGCAGCCATGGGTCACCAGGCATGTGAAGCATGTGCGAGTCAGAGGCCAAGATGGCAAATACGGCAGATGGGCTGGAGACTAGTCGCGGCAGACACAGGTTACTCTAGAAGGAAACATCAGAAACTGCTAACATTGATCCCTGTCGGGAAGCAACCTGGGTAGTTGAAGGGCAGGAGGGAAGTGGATTTCCCACTGAACTTGGCTTTTGAACCTGGAAAGGTATTTTAAACTCTGCTCTCATTTACCTTTCACCCGGTTCCCTCTCATGTTTGTATCTTACTGAACCACAGTACAAGGATCAAAACCAGGAATCAAAACGGTACAGGGGCTTCCCTGGTGGTTAGTGGTAGAGTCTGCTTGCCAGTGGAGGGAGCGCAGGTTTGATCCCTGGTCTCAGAAGGTTCCACATGCTGAGTAGCAACTAAGCCTGGGAGCCACAGCTACTGATCCCACGAACCCTAGAACCTGTGCTCTGCAGCAGAAGCCCAAGCATCTAGAGTGGCCCCTGCTTGCCACACCTAGGAGAAAGCCCACACAGCAGTGAAGACCCAGTGCAGCCAAAAAGACTTTAAAACTGCAGTTATATTAAAAAATAAAAAAAGGTTCGTACAATGCTCCCTACTAAATACGAGCTTTATTTAAATTTCTTGTTTTCCTGGTAATGTCTTTTCTGTATCCAGAAATGCCAGGATGCCACATTACACTTTACTATGATGTCTCGTTCAAAGCTGGTCTGTGACATGTTCTCAATCTTTCCCTTGATTTATCAATTTATACATTTTTGGCAATACCACAGAAGCTATGTGCCCTTCTTGGTATACCATCTCAGGGGACTAAGATTACTTAGTTCCACATGGGCGTGTGCCTGTGGATTCCAACATCTTGTTCCTGGCTGCCTCAGATCCCTCTGTTCCGACAGCCTGGCCTGGGGCTTCAAGGTCCAGCATCAGATTCAAGGATATAGTCCTCCAGAGACAGCTCACATTAAGTAACCCCTACAGGTCAGCTAGCACTTCCAGCTGGCCCAGTGGTAAAGAACTCACCCACCAGTGGAGGAGGTGGAGGTTCAATCCCTGGTTCAAAAAGATTTCCTGGAGTAGCAGACAGCGACCCATGCCAATATTCTTGCCTGGAAAATTAACATGGACAGAGGAGCCTGCTGGGTTACCATGGCGGTGGGGACTGGACAGAGGAACCTGCTGGGTTACTATGTTGGGGAGCACCGGGGGAGGGTCATAAAGAGCTGGACACGACTGGGGGACTAAACAACAGACAGCAGTCCCCTAAGTTCAAATACCTGTGACAGATCCCTTACCCTCTGGCTGGCTGTGTTCACCTGAACCCTAACTGAGTCAGAGAAGGGACATTGGTTCAGAGCAGCTGGGTCCGTAGAGCTCAGGGCCTTCTAAGGGCGTCGGCATCAGTGTCCTCCCAGCAGGCCTGCTCCAAGTCCAGCTTTCTCACCTGCCCTGTAGCTATCAGTGGAGAGGGAGGACAGACCCTTCCCAGGCTGGCACTGACAACAAAAAGCTGCAACTCCCTGCTGACCCATGGGCCAAACAGGGAAACAGTCCTACGTAACAATCAGATACTCTGTGCCATAGGGGGATTTTGGTAAATGGAACTCTTAGAACTGGGACACCCTGGGGACAAAGCTGGTATGGGACATGGGTGGAATCATCCCCTCCCCGGGAGGAGGGCTTGGGCCGAAGCATCCAGAGTGGGACCCTGCTCTGGAACTCAGCTGGGCAAAAGGCCACACGTGAGCTGGGCTTGGCGATGGGCCAACTCTGCAGCTTGGGCCTTGGATGGCCACCAGGAGGCAGTGAGGCCCCGCCAGGAAGGCAGTGACTTCCCCAAGGGTGTCAGGGTGGCTGGCTGGGAGGTGGGAAGAATTCAGGGTAGAGGAGCCAGAGTCCAGGGCAGATGAGCAGGGCACACGCCTGTGCAGGGCAACTCGCTGTACCGGCAGGAGCTCTGTGCTTTGGCTCCATCTCCTCGCCCTCGGCAGCTGGAGTTCAGAGCTGCGTTGGTGTCACCTGGGACCCCCAGGGCAGGGGTGACACCACGCAGGGTGGGGGGCTGGAGGTGGCAGGTCTTGGCCACTTGAGGATTTCTGTTACTCCTCCTCTGCTTACAGATCATGTGACCGACCAACCCCAGTTCAAGCCACAGTTTCCCCATCTGTACGATAAGGAGGTAGGCTGGAGGATCCTTCGGGTCTTAGTTGCACCACAGAGGATCTCCGTTGCATCGTGAGGAATCTTGCTCTGCAGCACATGGAATTCTCTAGTTGTGTCCCTTCGGTTCCAGAATGCGAGGGCTCAGTTGCTCCACGGCATGTGGGATCTCGGTTCCCTCCCTGACCAGGGATCGACCCCTCTTCCCCTGCGTTGGAAGGTGAATTCACAAGGATTGGACTACCGGGGAAGTTCGTAGCGTTTTATTTATTCTTCTCAACCATGCAGTGAAATCATTAGATGAAAAAACAGGCTTGGCCGTTTGCCCAAAGCCACAGGTGACAGAGCAAGGATTCAGAGTCAGATCAATCTGATTTCAAAGCCCAGTAGTCCTGCCACTTATTGACCCTCTGCCCAGATCATAATGTTTTGGAGTCATTAGGGAGAGTGTTTTCAATGGAGTATTAAAAAAATTTCCCTGAGTTACGAATGGCTCCCGCCAGAGACATCGGAGGACATGTCTGCGTTTAGAGAGATGGCTCTTCCAAAGGCTTGTGTGAGCTCCACTGGAGTGAAGCAGTCTGGGTAAACAACCTAAGCCCCGCCATTGACTGAGTACCTGACCTGCATGTTTTTCATCCCTAACTCCAGGCTCCCTCTGATGATACCCAGGCTTCAGGAGAACCCAGGCAGCAGGCAAGAAATACGTTTCCTCCTTGTAAGTCCACTGGAGAAAATCCCATGAGACTCACTATTTGCTAACTCTTCCTTCTTGAAAAACGTGCCCAGAAATGAAGTCGCTCTGGCAGGGTGAAGCTGTACCTGGCATACCCACCGCTGAAATCATGCGTGCATCAGTTCAGCGCCCTTTGGGTTTTTCCACTTGCCAGGCCCCTTATCTTTTCTCAGAGCACAATGGAATGCCCTTTTGTGCGGCCTTGGCTCCCCTCCGCACCCAGCTCTGGCTCGGATCTGGATGTGACCTTTGTCCTACAAGCCTCTAGCCCCCCTCCCTCCACACACCCCCCCCAGCTGCGGAACACTTTGTAACCGTGGCACAGAGCCGATTTATGTCTTCTCCGCCAGTCCCCGAGACAGCCATCTGACCCTGCATGGGAACAGAGCTGTTTGGTTCTGTTTTTTTTTTTTTCCCCTGGGTCCTGAAAAATAGGAGACATTTCATCAGGAGGCATCTTCCTTTAGAGAGTTTTTACAAAATATCTTGTGGAGAGAGAAGCCAGGAGATCTTTTGAAAGTGATCGTCTTGGGCCTTCACTGTGGGCTTGTTCCAGAAGACGTTTCACGAACACCCCATGACCTGCTCGGGGTTAATTTTCCGCACGTGTCAGGAGGGCCAAAATGACTTTGTATTGCTGATGGCAGCTTGGACTTTAAATGACCTATGGTTCAGACATCTAGGGATTTTGAAATAAAGCGAGGAATGGGATTAAAAGGAGGGGACAGAACTTTTCCCACTTTGCCTGGCTTATGCCTGCTCTTCAGAGCCTTGGAAGTGGACTGCCCCGGGGATATTTTTAAACAGCAGGAGCTAGTTCATCTGAAAGTGACATTTATAGTCCCCACAGTGAGCAGCCGGCTAGCTGACATTCAGGTCCGCAGCAAAAAGGGAACCTGGAAAATTCAGCCTGGATGCCCAGTTGAAAGGACATGGGGAAAGGAAAGAGGCAGAGATAAGTGGTAAGTGAGCTCTCCTCTCCCTGGGATCACTGACCACACAGCCAGTGTCCAGGTGAACAGGAATTTAACACGTAGCGAGGGCAGCCTCTGGACAGAAGCATGGCTGGCTGTGAGAAGCTGATGTAAAGGGCTGGAAATGTAATGTAGATGAAGGACCTTTCTTTGCTTCTATAAATGGTTATGTTGCTGGGGATCCCTGTGCAAGTTCCCCAAACCTAAAAGGCAAGGGGGGAGATTTTTGACTCCCAAAGCTTCTGTCTTCAGAAAGAGAATTCTGTTTCCTATAGATGTCTGATTTCGCAAGCTTGCTCTTTTTTTTGTTTTTAATGCAGACTCAAGAGTCAAGCATTTCTGGTGTCCTCTGTGGCTAGAAAGACATGATTTTGTTTCATTTTTAAAAAGCGTAGTACGATCTTGAATCAAGCAGGTAAAATAGGGCTCCTTCCTGAACCATCCTTTGGTCTGTCTCTCCTCCTTCCGGGGAGCCTTACCTTTAACAGTGCACGCGTGTGCGTGCTCAGTTGCTTCAGTGTCTGGCTCTTTGTGACCCTATGGACCATACCCCGCCAGGCTTCTCTGTCCATAGGATTCTCCAGGCAAGAACCCTGGAGTGGGTTGCCATGCCCACTTCCAGGGGATCTTCCCGACCCAGGGATCAAACTTGAGTCTCTTACGTCTCCTGCATAGGCAGGCGGGTTCTTTACCACTAGCGCCACCTGGGAAGCCCCTTTACAATGCACAGACCTTATGTCCTTCAGATTTTTTGTTCTGAAAATGCACCGTGTTCTTGATCCTGTCTCTCAGGTCAGTCATTACTGTTATTTTGACACACACAGGCACTACTGAGGGGGAGTTCCCAGGAAGCGGGTCTTTTTCAATTTAAAAACTGGAAGGTATAGACATTTGTTTTCTAAATAATTTTTGCTTCTAACAGTGTCTTGCATCTTTTCCAAGATGCAGTTTCTTTACTGACTGACCTCTCCAGGTTTTAAATGGAAAGACACAGCCCATCCTAAGTCAGGTGATCAGAGTTGCAAGCATCCCCAGATCGTGACTTTGTTTGAAGAGCTCTGGGGAGGGGTTTTGTGTTCATGCAGAAGAGTTTTATGTGCCCCTGCTTGGGTGTTGCGTGAACTCCCTCAGCCTCTTGTTACCTTCAAATCTGAGATAGAACTTAGAGTATGACTTTACACCAGATACTTGATCTTTATGGGGAAATAAACACTTGAATTTCCCAGGTAGCTCAGTGGTAAAGAATCCATCAGCCAATGCAGGAGACCCAGGTTTGATCCCTGGGGGTGGGTCGGGAAGATCTCCTGGAGAAGGAAATGGCAACCCACTCCAGTATTCTTTTTTTTTTAAATTATACTTGTTTATTTTTAATTGACTGATGATCACGTCACAATATATGTTTGATTTCTGCCATACATCAGCATGATTTAGCCATAGGTGAACATGTGTCTCCTCCCGCGAACCTTCCTCCTGCCTCCCCACCCTTCCCCACCCCTCTGGGTTCCTACAAAGTCCTGGTTTGAGTCCCCTGAGTCATATAGCAAATTTTCATTGGCTCTCTGTTTTACATATGGTGGTACCTCCATGCTCCTCTCTCCCTGCATCTCGCTGTATGATGGGCTCTAGGTTCATCCACCTCGTTAGAACTGACTCGAATGTGCTCTTTTGTATGGCTGACTAGTATTCCATTGTGTATATGTACAACGTCTTCTTTATCCATTCATCTGTCGATTAACATCTAGGTTGCTTCCATGTCCTAGCTATTGTAAATGGTGCTGCAGTGAACACTGGGGTGCATGTATCTTTCTGAATTTTGGTTCCTATGGTATATGCCTAGGAGTGGTACTGCTGTGTCATCAGTTCAGTTCAGTTCAGTCGCTCAGTCGTGTCTGACTCTTTGCAACCCCATGAATCGCAGCACGCCAGGCCTCCCTGTTCATCACCATCTTTCGGAGTTCACTCAGACTCGCGTCCATCGAGTCCGTGATGCCATCCAGCCATCTCATCCTCGGTCGTCCCCTTCTCCTCCTGCCCCCAATCCCTCCCAGCATCAGAGTCTTTTCCAGTGAGTCAACTCTTCTCATGAGGTGGCCAAAGTACTGGAGTTTCAGCTTCAGCATCATTCCTTCCAAAGAAATCTCAGGGCTGATCTCCTTCAGAGTGGACTGGTTGGATCTCCTTGCAGTCCAAGGGACTCTCAAGAGTCTTCTCCAACACCACAGTTCAAAAGCATCAATTATTCAGTGCTCAGCCTTCTTCACAGTCCAACTCTCACATCCATACTGTGTCATATGGTGGTTTTATTCCTAGTTTTTAAGGAATCTCCATACTGTCTTCATAGTGGCTGTGTCAATTTACATTCCCCCCAGCAGTACAAGAAGATTCCTTTTTCTCCACACCCTCTCCAGCACTTGTTGTTTGTGGATTTTTGGATGATGGCCATTCTGACCCGGTGTGCCGCTCCATTGTTCTTGCTGGGAAATCCCGTGGCCAGAGGAGCCTGGCGGGCTGCAGTCCAGGGGGTCGCAAGACTTGGATATGACTCAGTGACTGTGTGTGTTCTAGTTGATTCAGTCATGTCCAGTTTTTTGTGACCCCATGGACTGTAGCCCATCAGGCTCCTCTGTCTGTGGGATTCTCCAGGCAAGAGTACTGGAGTGGGTTGCCATTTCCTCCTCCAGGGGATCTTCCTGACTCAGGGATCGAACCTGAGTCTCTTTTTAAGTCTCCTGCATTGGCAGGTGAGTTCTTTATCACTAATGCCACCTGGGAAGCCCATTAACTACTCAGGTTCTAATCTAGGCTGGGTGCCTTGCATCTTGCTTTATGTAGTTTTAAACTTTTTAGTACAACAAATGAGCTTTTTGGGGAAACGCATTCAGAGGGAGCGTGAATAGCACAGCAAGCCCTAGACATTCACCACCTGCCTTCAATAGCGGTCGACTTTCCGCTCTTCTAGTTTCTCCTGCTCACACATACACCTTTCCCTCTTGTATTTTCCTCCAACATTTTATTATGAACATTTATACACCTTTCCCTCCTGTATTTTCCTCCAACATTTTATTATGAACATTTTCAGACATACAACGACATTGAAAGAAAGTTACAGTGAGCACTCATACACCCACCACTTAGATTCTGCCATTAACAATTTATTATGTTTGCTTCATCACATGTCTGTCTATCTACACTTTTTACACATTTCTTTTTTTTTTTTTGGCCGAGATCTTAATTTCCTGACCAGGGCTTGAACCTGGGTCCCCTGCATTGTGAGTATGGAGTCTTAACCACTGGACCGCTAGGGAAGTCCTGTACACATTTCTTAGAAATTGTAATCTTCAATACCTTTCCCCTTGAATACTTCAGTAACTCGAGTTACTAAGTAACTCAAGTTACTATCATTAACTCAAGTTCCGTTTCTCTGACGTATTTTCAAGCAAATCTGAGCCAGATAAATACTTTAGTACATTGCTCTGAAAGAGATGAGGACTTTTTTACAAAAGCCTTTGCCAGGACTTTCCTGGTGGTCCAGTGGCTAAGACTCTGCCCTCCCAATGCAGGGGGCCCAGGTTCAGTCCCTGGTCGGGGAACTAGATCCCACATGCTGCCAGTAAGAGTTTGCAAGTTGCAGCTAAGACCTGGTGCAGCCAGTTAAATGAATAAAAATATAAAGTCATTGCCATTATCTACCTCCAGCACAGCTAACGCTGTTTCCTTTATCCAGTATCCAGCTCATGCTCAATGTCCTCCAGTCATCTCAAAGATTTTGTGTTTGAGGTTGTTTTGTTCAAATCAGGACCCACGAAAGGTCCTAGTAAGTCTCTTTTCACCTATAGTAATCACTACCCTCCTTTATTAAATGACAGTTGCTTATTGAAGAAATGGAATCCTGTGTCCTGTAGAATTTTCCCCATGCTGGATTTGGCTGATTAAGCTGAATAAGAACCCTCGAGGCATCATGTAGCAAGCTTCTCTGTCCTTCTTAATAAAGCATTAAGTCTAGAGTCTTGGATGAACTCAGGTCCAAATGCAGAGCTGTTGCTGTATACTTCTCACTGTGTCCTGTTGAGAACAGAATGTCTGATTATCCCACTTGCAGTGATAGCGACTCATCACAGAGTCTGGGGGTAACCTGATCTCTGTTGTGAAATTCCTCTTCAGCCTTTCCCCAGATGGCTTTACAAGTCACCGATGGTCGGAGCCTAGGACATTATTATTTCGTTTATGGTTGTGAATCATGGTTTCCTATTGCCATCAATCATTCCGTGTTTATGGGCCATCCCTGTTCTATAACTTAGAACTTTCACCCACCGTTTGGCAACCTTGAAGTATACAGGGTCTTTTCCTATAGCAAAGGCAGGATAGATGCTCAATCACATCCCTTTTTCTGGTAATTCAGTTTCCAAAGTAATAAGTGGTGCCTCAGCAACCTTCCAAGGTGTCAGTGAGGGGCGGGGTTTGTGTTTGTCTTCATAACATGACCGCATGATTTTTTAAAATGTCAATATATTTGACATATTTCAATCCACCGCAATTGTTGTCTTATTTTTTTGGCCCTAAGTATCTTTTTCTTGACAGGGAAGCCCGTCCAGGGTGTACCTCCTGTGTTTACAAGTCTGCTGCAGCCTTGGAGTCAATCATTTCTCCAAGGGGTCCTGGTTCCTTTTAGTGGGAAATACATTTAGAAGTCATAATCTGGACATCAGGGAAGTTCGTGACTGTATGACATGATTCTCGTGGTTGCTCTGTTCGTAATGGACTGGAGAGACATGACTGGGGGCAGGTAGATGGGTCAGGAGGCTGGTACACTGGTCCCCGTGAGAGGGAACTGCGGCTTAAAGTTGGTCTAAGAGTACTTAGTACAAGGCTTGAAGCATCCTGGGAAATGCAGCCAGTGGGAAATGCATAAAAGAAGCATGCTTTCATGATTTGCGTTGTTTGTATATTAGAGAATTGAAGCCTTACCAAAACTCTCTGAGGAAGGCATTCTTACCCTCCCCATCGAATCCTCAGGAAAACCAAAGCTCAGAGAGGTGAGGAAACTTGCTCAGGATCATGCAGGAAATAAAGAGCAGAAATCTCGAATCAAGCATCTCCAGACCCAGTACTTCAACCAATACACTGTGTTGCCCATGGGTGTCATTTCAAACTCAAAAAGAAAAAAAAAAACAACCTAGATTAATTTCTGGCACTAAACCTGATCCCTCATCAGTGAGGCCAACTTGCTTACACTTCATGAGATTGTAAACTGGGATTCCAGGGCGAGAGGCGTGGGTCCCAAGGGCAGAGCCAATCGTCAGACCCCATCCCTGCCCCCTGGCATTTCTGTGTGACTGCACTTTAGCAAGAAGTGGCCCTTGAGACTGCTGCTGCTACTGTTGTCTGTACAGCCCACGAGCTCTTCTAAGCATCCTCATTATTTATGCAGGGTTTGGTATGTTTCAGAACGAGAAAGCCGAGGTCCCAAGACTCAGGTACACACCGTTAAAGGGTTTCAGGGTGAGGGCACCAGGGCTCGAGCCCCCAGACTCTGACTTTGTGTCTACAGCCAGATTTTTGTTTTCAGTCCGGAAGGGACAGGACAGAGGAGAGGTTGCTTCTTTTTAGGGAGGTGAGTCACCCATCTGTGGGGCTCAATCGATTCAGCTCTAAGGTTGGCAACTGCATTTCCAAAGCTGGCAGGAAGCATGGGGGCAGCCTTGAAAGTGAACCGCAGTCCCCAGGGTGGTGTATGGCTCAGAGGGGAAGGAGGTGCCCCTGCTGCCCCGAGTTATACCACTGCCTTCCAGGCTGGATGCTGCAGTGGCCCCCCCCCCGCCGGGGACCAGCCTGAGTGGAGGCGCTCAGCCAGCAGAGCCAGGGGTGATGGGAGGAAGAAGTCCCCATCACACAACAGCTCGGCGGGGAAAACAATACATTGGATCCCCGGCCCCCAAGGCAGGGGCCAGCCTGCATTTACACCAGGCTAAACAGTTTGCCTGTGGCTTCCCAGGTAGGTCAGTGGTCAAGAATCCACCTACCAAGCAGGGGACGTGGGTTCCATACCTAGGTCAGGAAGATCCCCTGGAGGAGGAAATGGCAACCCACTCCAGTATTCTTGCCTGGAAAATCCTGTGGACTGACGGGCGACAGTCCGTGGGGTCGCAAACGGTCAGATACAACTTAGCGACTAAACAACAGCAAGCAACTCACCCAGTGCCAGGCCAACGTGCAGGGTTCCCGGAGAGATTCTGTCTCCTCCTGACCCTGTACCTCTGCCTGGTGAAGTCGCATGCCTTCCGTCTCCGCTGAGATGTCCCTGGGAAAGCTCTCTCTCGCCTCTAAGACTAAGGCAGGGCCCCTGCTTCATGCATTTCGAGTGCTTCTCCTTCCTGGTGATTCTCCTGCTTGTGCTCTTACTTTGCTCTGAAATCTTAACTTGCTTCCCACTGAGAGGGTCAACCCTGCCTGGGCAGGGCCATTCCCGTGCTGTTTGCTCCACATCCATGACAACCGGCACCTCGCCTGTGCCCAGGAATTACCTGCTCGTGAATGAGTGATGGTTGAAGAATGCAAATTCCCGCCACAGAAGGAAGAGAGGGGAAGGAGGGTAGAGTTCCATCTGGAAGGTGGAGTGGACCTCAGGTGCACAGAACAGTCAGCTTCTGCAGTTTCTATAGGAATGACGCCAGTGAGACAGGATCAGGACAGATGAGCCCTGAGACCTCTGAGCTCACAGAGGAAGTTTTCCTCTGGAGGTGGGGGATCACTGCTCTTACATTTCTCCAAGACAGGGGCCAATCTGGAAACATTCAGGCTGGTTTTGCCTGGCCCTCCCTCCCACGCAGGTCAACCCCATCCAAAGCTGGACTGTGTAAATCCAGCACCTGCCATGTAACAGTCACCAGGGACGTGCCCCTTTCAAGGTCAACAGTCCCAGAGGACCCTGGGACTTCTGGTGTCTGAGCCTTTGCCTGACTGCAGGAAGAATTGAAGTGTACAGACTTTTCTCAAATGTGTTTTCCTGCTGGAAGCTGGGTTCTTACATCGGTGGCCCCTGAGGCCGCAAACCTGCTCGATTCTAGGACCACCTGGGTGTTGGTATTTCAGGCTTGCTCTATCAGTGTTTGCTGAGATTCTCCAGAGGCCTAGGTGTTCTGACAGGTGACAAGTTTAAGAACTGCCGACCCTCCCCGTGTCTCTTCCAGGCTTCTGATTCCATCTATCCAAGAGGGTGGCCAGTTAATCAACTGAATCAATAGTTTGTTCACCTCCCCCTCTTAGGAGTCTAGGCTTTGGAGTCAGGCAGAACAAGGCTGGGTTCTATGCACCTCCAAAGCTGTATGACTTTGGGAAACTCACTCCCCCTCTCTGGGCATTGGATTCTCGTGCCTGATCTGTGAAATATGATAAGGTACTTTCCTTGTAGGACTACATGAGGAGTAAACCAGATCCTGAATGCAGGATGCTCATTATAATGGGAGGGGTGAGAAGTGAAGTTGCTCAGTCGTGTGCAACTCTTTGTGATCCCAACTGTAGCCTACCAGACTCCTCCATCCGTGGAATTTTCCAGGCAAGAGTACTGAAGTAGGTTGCCATTTCCTTCTCCAGGGGATCTTCCCGACCCAAGGATCAAACCCAGGTCTCCTGCACTGCCGGCTTTACCCTCTGAGCCACCAGGAAAGCCCCATAGTGGGAGGGGTAGCTGTTGTTGTTTATTAGCTGTTGTTCGGAGCTAAAGAATAGCAGAGGGCAGAGTCTGTTCCCAGAGGTGGAGGCTGCAGCTCTCTTACTGTTCCTCTGGGGCAAGGAAGTGTGGACGCAGCAACTGGTGCCCTCAGCCACAGTCACAGGGAAAGGTGAGGTTTGCGGATTACACAGCCGGTGTGATTTCTCAAGTCTCCCCATTTGTAGGGAGCTATACCTAAATATCTTCTTCAGATGCAAACATTCTAAAGAACACAAACGATTATCCCTTCACAATAGACCCATTCTGCTAGTTACTGCTCCCAGTTGAGTGACTTTGGCCGAGTTCCCATCTTCAGACAGTAGAGTTAGAAATTTGCCATCCAGCAGGTGTCGAGGGCACATTCTCTCTGAGATTTCCTGCTCCCTTGGCAACCTGGTGAACTCCTATTCCTCCTTCAAAGGCCCAGAGCAGATGTCACCTCTTTAATTTCTCTCCTGTCCATCTCCACACCTGGAAGGAATTCTTTTCTAACTGCCTTCTACAGACTTCCCTGGTGGTCCTGTGGTTGAGTCTGCCTTCCAATGCAGACAGCATGAGTTCCATCCCTGATTAGCGAACTAAGATACCACATGCCACACAGTGCGGCCAAAAAAAGAAAAAGAAAATGAACTGCCTTCCAGATGTGACTTTCCTGATTCTGGGATTCTAGTGGCTAAATCTTGATTTTAAAAGGTTATTTTTCCCTTTGATTAGAACTCTCCTGTCTCTCCCAAAACCTTTTCCAGGAGAAGAACCCTCAAGCCTAGAGAAGTCGTTTTGTTATTTATTTCTTGTTGCATTTTAGTTTCTTAAAGATGTAGATGCAAAGATTTAAAAACAAACCCAGGGCTCTAAGAACCCAAGCAGCGCCCCCAACAGTCACTTCTCAGGTCCGGGGTTTTAGGACCTTCCTCGGGGCTTATGGAGGGAAATTGTGCACAGAGAGCAGGAGGACATGAAGATTAGGAGCGTGGGCTTCACAGCGTGGCCACCTGGGTCCTAGCGGTGTGAGCCTGGGAGGCGATGGGCCCCACAGAAGGTGAGGAAGAGGCAGTGCCTTTGTAGAGGGCTTCAGGGGCCCCTCGTGATGAGACCACGTGTGTGAAGCTCTCAGCACAGTGGCCGCATGCTCAGAAAACGCTGCTGGCAGGAAGACACGCCCCTCTGATCTATTAGGGATAAACTTCCTGTCCCGTACCACTGTCTCTTGGACGTCCCTGCCCATCCAGTGGTCAAGACTCTGCACTGCCCATGCAGGGTGCATGGGTTTGATCCCTGGTCAGGGAACTAAGATCCCATAGCCGCAAAAAAAATAAAATAAAATAAAACCCCCAAATAAATATAAAATAAAATTAAGAATCTCATCTCTCTGAATAACATAAAAAGTCATACACACACACACAGAGTTGGATCAGGGAACAGAATTTAATTAACAGAAGTGAATTCAGCCTGAGTTAACATCTGCTGCAGCCCCACAGATGGCCTCCTCTTTGGAAGAAACCACCTGCCCCACAGGTCTGCAAAGCTGAAGGGGGTCCAGGGAGTGTCTCTCTGTGAGGATCTTCCTGTCCCACCCGGGCACCTGAGCAGTGTCGGACTGGGGCCACCACCTGCATAGAAACACCCAGTCTGTTCTTTCCCTTGGTGGAGGAGAATCCCTGCTCATCATCACCAGCTGTGTTCTTTCCATTTTGGTTCAGCAAGAAGAGGAGGGTGGTGTTCGATAGGTCTCGGTTGATCCTACCAGTAATCCTATGACATGCATGAGGCTGGGGATTTTCCCTCCTTTTCTTGGTGGGGAAACAGATTCAGAGAGGGGACAGGATTCATCAGAGACAACCCTCTGGGTGGCAGAGTGTCACCAGGCGGTCATCCATCCTGCCTGAGGCTCTCCGCTTGGATCAACTGTGCCCAGCGCCCTGTCTGAGTGACTGCTCTGGATTCTCGACGCCTCCTTCTGGGAGGCGCGCCCTGACACTGTTTTGCTGATGAGCATGCTGAAGCGCCTTTGCCCAGAGCTCACCCCGTGGGAGGTGAGAACCCACATCGGTGTCCAGGGTACCCACCAAGGTACCTGAGGACAGTGGGTCTTTACAGTGACTATTGTCTCATTCTGGCCTGGAGCGGGAGGTCTTGGTGCCACTCACGGCAGTGTCATCAATTTCACATGTGACCTCTGGCCTCTGCTCACCTACCAAGCAAGAACACTGGACCTGCCAAGTGTCCCCCTCTCAGGCTGGCAGGTGGGAACCTGAGTGGCTTATGGGGAAACACAGGGTGACCTGTGAAACCCCAAACCTAAGGGCCAGAGTGCAGGTCGAATTATCTACTGGCAGGTTGGCCGCCTTGGCGGCCTGGCATAGCTTCCTCTATCACTGTTCAGTTCAGTCGCTCAGTTGTATCCGACTCTTTGAGACCCCATGAATCGCAGCACGCCGGGCCTCCCTGTCCATCACCAACTCCTGGAGTTCACTCAGACTCACGTCCATCGAGTCAGTGATGCCATCCAGCCATCTCATCCTCTGTTGTCCCCTTCTGCTCCCGCACCCAATCCCTCCCAGCATCAGAGTCTTTTCCAATGAGTCAACTCTTCGCATGAGGTGGCCAAAGTACTGGAGTTTCAGCTTTAGCATCATTCCCTCCGAAGAAATCCCAGGGCTGATCTCCTTCAGAATGGACTGGTTGGATCTCCTTGCAGTCCAAAGGACTCTCAAGAGTCTTCTCCAACACCACAGTTCAAAACCATCAATTCTTCGGCACTCAGCCTTCTTCACAGTCCAACTCTCACATCCATACATAACCACTGGAAAAACCATAGCCTTGACAGACAGAGCTTTGTTGGCAAAGTACTGTCTCTGCTTTTCAATATGCTATCTAGGTTGATCATAGCTTTTCTTCCAAGGTGTAAGCATCTTTAATTTCATGGCTGCAGTCACCATCTGCAGTGATTTTGGAGCCCCCCAAAATAAAGTCTGACACTGTTTCCACTGTTTCCCCATCTATTTCCCATGAAGTGATGGGACCAGATGCCATGATCTTCGTTTTCTGAATGTTGAGCTTTAAGCCAACTTTTTCACTCTCCTCTTTCACTTTCATCAAGAGGCTTTTTAGTTCCTCTTCACTTTCTGCCATAAGGGTAGTGTCATCTGCATATCTGAGGTGATTGATATTTCTCCTGGCAATCTTGATTCCAGCTTGTCCTTCTTCCAGCCCAGCGTTTCACATGATGTACTCTACATATCAGTTAAATAAGCAGGGTGACAATATACAGCCTTGACATACTCCTTTTCCTATTTGGAACCAGTCTGTTGTTCCATGTCCAGTTCTAACTGTTGCTTCCTGACCTGCATACAGATTTCTCAAGAGGCAGGTCAGGTGGTCTGGTATTCCCATCTCTTTCAGAATTTTCCACAGTTTATTGTGATCCACACAGTCTAAGGCTTTGGCATAGTCAATAAAGCAGAAATAGATGTTTTTCTGGAACTCTCTTGCTTTTTCCATGATCCAGCGGATGTTGGCAATTTGATCTCTGGTTCCTCTGCCTTTTCTAAAACCAGCTTGAACATCAGGGAGTTCACGGTTCACGTATTGCTGAAGCCTGGCTTGGAGAATTTTGAGCATTACTTTACTAGCATGTGAGATGAGTGCAATTGTGCGGTAGTTTGAGCATTCTTTGGCATTGCCTTTCTTTGGGATTGGAATGAAAACTGACCTTTTCCAGTCCTGTGGCCACTGCTGAGTTTTCCAAATTTGCTGGCATATTGAGTGCAGCACTTTCACAGCATCATCTTTCAGGATTTGAAATAGCTCAACTGGAATTCCATCACCTCCACTAGCTTTGTTCGTAGTGATGCTTTCTAAGGCCCACTTGACTTCACATTCCAAGATGTCTGGCTCTAGATTAGTGATCACATCATCATGATTATCTGGGTCATGAAGATCTTTTTTGTACAGTTCTTCCGTGTATTCTTGCCACCTCTTCTTAATATCTTCTGCTTCTGTTAGGTCCATACCATTTCTGTCCTTTATCGAGCCCATCTTTGCATGAAATGTTCCCTTGGTATCTCTAATTTTCTTGAAGAGATCTCTAGTCTTTCCCATTCTGTTCTTTTCCTCTATTTCTTTGCATTGATCGCTGAAGAAGGCTTTCTTATCTCTTCTTGCTATTCTTTGGAACTCTGCATCCAGATGCTTATATCTTTGCTTTTCTCCTTTGCTTTTTGCTTCTCTTCTTTTCACAGCTATTTGTAAGGCCTCCTCAGACAGCCATTTTGCTTTTTTGCATTTCTTTTCCATGGGGATAGTCTTGATGCTTGTCTCCTGTACAATGTCACGAACCTCCATCCATAGTTCATCAGGCACTCAATCTATCAGATCTAGTCCCTTAAATCTGTTTCTCACTTCCACTGTATAATCATAAGGGATTTGATTTAGGTCATACCTGAATGGTCTAGTGGTTTTCCCTACTTTCTTCAATTTAAAGTCTGAATTTGGCAATAAGGAGTTCATGATCTGAGCCACAGTCAGCTCCTGGTCTTGTTTTTGTTGACTGTATAGAGCTTCTCCATCTTTGGCTGCTAAGAATATAATCAATCCGATTTCGGTGTTGACCATCTGGTGATGTCCATGTGTAGAGTCTTCTCTTGTGTTGTTGGAAGAGAGTGTTTGCTGGGACCAATGCATTTTCTTGGCAAAACTCTATTAATCTTTGCCCTGCTTCATTCTGTATTCCAAGGAGGATGTTGCACCCTCGCCTGCTAGCCCGAGGGGCCTTGGACTTCATCCTGATGTTTTTGCTTCTGTTACTATCAAGCTCATCTTGGCCAAACCCAGGTTGTGCTGGGACGGACACCTCCTACCAGGTGTCTGACAGATGAACACATGGGAGCAAGAAGCCTGCATGATTCTGGGAGTGTCTTCTGTTTAACTCTGGCTGCACTGGGTCTTCCTGTGGCTCTCGGGCTTTCTCTAGTTGCGGTGTGCAAGCTTAGTTGCCCCTGGGTATATGCTATCCAAGTTCCCTCACCAGGGATGGAACCTATGTCCCCTGCATTGGGAGGTGGATTCTTAACCACTGGACCCCCAGGGAAGTCCCTACAGGAGTATTTAAAACTCTAGAGACTTAGAGTTGGGCGAGAGGGTGTGCGATTGCATGAGCAGTGAAGTAGGCTCTAACTCCAGGATGGTGGGAAGCCAGAGGGAGGTGGCCCTGTGGGCCCTAGAGCAGCTGAGAGCACAAACAGCTTCTTAAGTACTCGAGTTTGAATCTGCAGGGGGGAGAAGGGCAAGGACCTTGGCGAATGGCTTATATTTACAGATGGCAGATAAGGGCACCTGACTTGGGAGAAAGCTCACTCTTGTACAGCACGGGCTGGTCCAAACTCCTCCCCCACTGGCCTGATGCATGACACCAGGCTCCTGCTGAAACAGGAGACTCCACAGCCCGCTTCCCTTAGTCACCCCGTGGGCGCCTGTCGGACCCACACGAGAATGGAGCTGGCGGCCTGGCAGCAGGGGTAAGTGGCAGTGAGTACTCAGGAGTTCATCTCTGTGGGAAGGAAAGGATGGCTGATTTAACACTGACTTCTGCCCTTCTCTGTCCCTCAAAGGCCCAGCCAGGTATGGTTGGGTGTGTTGCGGCAGGGAAGGGTAGAGGAGAGCTGGAAAACAACCCCCTGACCCGTCTCCCTCTCCAGCCCCATCTGACCACCAGCCAGCACCTGTTGGAAGTGAGTGGTTTCCTGCCTGTGTTACAGTCAAGGCCACAATTGGCCTGGCACCAGGCAGCTGTTGCTTATGTTCGGTTTGCAAGAAACAAAAATAGCTTCGGCCGTCTGCTGGGTTTTCGGGTCAGCTGGGTTGTTTCAGTGAAGGGCAGCCGCTCAGCGTGGCATGTCTGCCAGGGTTCACGGGAAGGACATCACTGGCCTTGATTGCCTGTGGGTCTGAACCACATGCACAGTGCTCCTTCTAGACGGCTGTGCACACCTGGTTCCACCCTCCAGGTTCACGGCTGGGTATCTGATTTAGGATCATATCCAGGTGTTCAGGGAAACACCCTCCACTCTATGGGATTTACTTATATCCACTTTTGATGGTGGTGCAGTGGGAAAGGTACCGGCATGGGGCCTGAGTATAAGCAGAGTCAAGGAACTGAACTCTGAGCCACAGTTCACTGACTTGTAAAATGCGCCTGCAGTAGGGACCGCAGCAGCTGTAGCACCCACCAGGCTGTCCCGAGGACTGGAAGCTTGAAGGCGCTGTACCTGCGTGATGGCTCTCTGATGCCGCCGACGGCATTTACACAAATGCTATCGAAGTTATTCAAAGAGCAGCGGTGGGGCTGCTGTAGCCACATGTTCCGGGAAACACACTCACGAAGGACAATGCAGATGGTGGATTACACCGCCCGGCCCAGGGCAGAGTCTCCTCTTAGCCAAGGATGCCGACCAGCATTTGTGAAAATCTTTTATGCCCCATGTGTACGTGTCTGAACCCACCACCCCAAATTCCTTGAGACTTGCATAAACCAAGGAAAAGACAATCCCAGTAACCCTATCATTCACGTGCTGTGTGCTCATGTGCTCAAACAGTCAAACAATTAGCCAAAAATCAATAAACCCAAGGTTACACTCTGACAGATACAGAAAAATTTATGGCCTGTCTGGAGGAAGGGGTGATAGTGTATGTTTTCTCTTAGGCAATGAGTAACCTAGATACAATCTCCAAGGTTCCCCTGTCTGAAGGGGGTCTTATCCTTCTGTTGTTGTTTTCATAGGCACTAAACACAGAGTTCAGAGTCCATTGGAAAAGTGGCTGAGCATGATCAGCATGAACAGGCCTAAGATGGAGTCCAGGCCCTATGAATTCCTTCTTCAAGGCCTGTAAATGGGGCAAGAATTGGTATCCCCATTTTACAGATGAGAAAACTGAGGCTCAGAGGAGCTTTCTCAGAGAGTTCTGTGTTTGTCTCTATGTACTTGTAAAAAGTTCTCATATGGTGGCCTGTGGGCCACCCCCCTCCCCCGAGTCATCACACTGGCAAGAGGAGGGAACACGGGGATTTCCCGGTTGGTCCAGGGGCTAAGACTCTGTGCTCCTAATGTGTTGAGGTCCTTAATGGACTGGAACCTGGTGGTCCGGAGTCAGTGATAAGAAAGTAAAGGAGAGAGAAAGAGGCTGATATTTCTTGGTTTAAGCAGAAAACCAATAAAGCTCCTGACATGGGGCTTGTGCTGTTCACGAAGGCACCTGGCACTCTCTCGATGGGGTGAAGGCGCAGAGCACCTTCTCAAGAGGGTCTCAGAAGCCTGGGCAGGAAAGTGAACACAGCGGGCTTCTGCGCTGCAGAGAAATAGCCTGAGAGAGAGAGAGTAGAGGCGGGAACCCAAGCTCTGATGGAGAAAAGGTGTTTTATTCAACATTGTGTGGGTATTTATACTGCCTTACAAGGTAGCTATTTTCAGCAGAGATAAAATCAAAACTTACAAGTTATCAGGGAAACATGAGGTCATCCATATGAAAGCCACAGGGGAAGTCTATTATATGAAAGAGAGAGGGTTGTAAGTAATCACTTTTACCATATGGTTCATAAAAAGGAAGAGAGTTGTAAATAGTTACTTACCGTATGGAAAAACTAACGAAGGAAATTCATGCATTCCTAAGCCCCTGGGAGTAGCTTGCTACTCCACTTAATTCAGGAATTAATAAGGGACAGAGGATTCATGACAGATCCAAAACAGCATGCAGGAAGCCTCCTGTTAAATGCTTTCTGACAATTCCCCCTGTTTTATTATATTTGTAAAAAAGCTCCTGACCAGTTGAATTTGCTTAGTATTAACCTTATAGAAAGGCAACGATAAACAACACATATAATTACCAAGACAATCACCCAAGTTACAGTTCCAGGCCCGATGCTGTGGGTAATACTTTGCCTGTGGCTGTAACAAAAGGAAGTTAGGCCTGTATCAGATATGACTGATTGTGGCGAAAGAAAGTTACCATGACCATGACTGGTCCCTGTGAAATGTCCTGTCCAAGTTCCAAGTTCTTCGGTGCTCGCAGCAAGTTTCCAAACGTCCCATTGTTCAGGCCCACTCTGTTTATCGAGGACGATCCTAGGACGAGGTGGGGCTAATCCGAGGTCAAGCCACACAGGAAGTCCTATGTCATAGTAAAGCTCCATCCTAGTGTCAGTGACCTTCCATGTCACTTGCGTAAAATAGTCACACACCGTGCTGTTAACCTCTTCTGAGCAGTTAGATCACCACATACCATGGGGTCCCCAATCAACAAGTGTATGATTAGCCACAAACATTAACTTTCCTGATTTGGCTTGACATTTGTCCCAACGAACAGGAGTATATGTAAAGTTCTTATAAGTAAACCCTTTGCATCGTGTTCTTTGTTCTTTCCCTAACTCTTTCCCTAACACTTTCCCTAAAGTCTCAGTAGTATAACCATGGTTCACAGGCAAAGAAAGGGCAGTAAATAGTCTAAACAACATCCGAAAATCCTTTTTGGGAGACAGGGCTAAAGCCCAAGTCTGTCGGCTGACGTTTATGCACAATTCTGCTGGGCCCAGGCACGAGGGAAGGACTTTACAGCCTAAAGAAATGTTAATTAGTTTTCCCTGCTCCCCAGGATGTGAGGGCCCTTTCGCGTTTCAGGGAGGGGGCATGTGGGTGGAGTCATCGGTTTATGCAGTTGGTCTTTTCTCTGTCCATTCTTTGATCTGCGATAGAGGGGGGTTGGGTGTGTAAGCTTGATTAGTCAGAGCTCAAGTGGGGGTGGGGGAGGTACAGGCCAAAAGACAGCATTTCCAGGAGAATGTATTCAGGGCTCCGAGGCATTCCCTGTTGAGAGACCCAATTTTCAGCTTGATTAGTTATGGTTTTTATTTGTCGCCAAGTCAGGAGGTCATAAGGGTGATGCCGCCACGGGCGGTGCTTCCTGGAGATCTTTAGTGCCACCATGGGCCCGTATTGAAATTTCTTCCACCTGGGGTCCTTGTTGTCCCGTCTCCATTTTGAAGGCCAGGGGCCGCCTTGGGTCGAATCTTCTGAAGAGGAAGCCATGTGAGTTCGTTGGATCCATCTGGGGAAATACAAGCATACCCCTCTCCCTGCAAGATTAGTTTTCCAGATTTCCATTGTTTCGTTAACCCGTCTTGGTACCAAATGGGCAGAGGAAGAGAAATGTCCTTCAATTCCTTGAAATGCTTTTCTGCTCTTGATAAGATATCTCCCTGTGGTAAGTTTAAAAAATTTAAAACAAATAAAGCTGTACTAACTGTGAGGTTGAGGGAAAAGACACCGCACCCTGCAGTTCCACGCCCTGCAGTTTCAGGAGGAACCACCACCCGGCTGGAGTTTTGGGAAGGACAAGATTAGGGCAATAGGACCCCCCCCACACCCGAGCTCGAGAGAAGCAGGAAACTGTGACAAAAAGTGGCTGATTCGCAAAGACAGCAGATCTCAGCCAAAGGTTACGTGGCCCACCAATCAGAAGTCGACACGCTCGCCTATCTGTACTCCTTATAAAATATCTGCTGACCATACCCTCTTTGCAGGCTTCTCTTCCTTGTCTTCTTCGGAAGCTCTGCCCAGGAGCGACCACCCAATAAAGCTTGCCTTCTATCTCACAGAGTCGTCGGTGTGTTCGCGGCGCTGTTAATCTTACACTAACAATAGTTATCGGTTTCAGTTCAGTCGCTCAGTCATGTCCGACTCTTTGTGACCCCATGAATCGCAGCACGCCAGGCCTCCCTGTCCATCACCAACTCCCGGAGTTCACTCAGACTCACTTCCATCGAGTTGGTGATGCCATCCAGCCATCTCATCTTCTGTCGTCCCCTTCTCCTCCTGCCCCCAATCCCTCCCAGCATCACAGTCTTTTCCAATGAGTCAACTCTTCGCATGATGTGGACAAAGTATTGGAGTTTCAGCTTCAGCATCAGTCCTTCCAACGAACACCCAAGACTGATCCTCCTTTAGGATGAACTGGTTGGATCTCCTTGCAGTCCAAGGGACTCTCAAGAGTCTTCTCTAACACTACAGTTCAAAAGCATCAATTCTTCGGCGCTCAGCTTTCTTCACAGTCCAACTTTCACATCCATACATGACCACTGGAAAAACCATAGCCTTGACTAGATGGACCTTTGTTGGCAAGGTAATGTCTCTGCTTTTGAATATGCTATCTAGGTTGGTCATAACTTTCCTTC
>SJYV01026263.1:1756570-1816045 GCA_006410875.1 Neotragus pygmaeus
GGGAGGGAGGGAGGGAGGAGGCGGGGACCCAAGCTCTGATGGAACAAAGGTGTTTTATTCAACATTGTGTGGGTATTTATACTGCCTTACAAGGTAACTATTTTCAGCAGAGATAATCAAAATTTACAAGTTATCAAGGAAACATCACTTTAACCACATGGTTCATAAACAGGGAGAGGGTTGTAAATAGT
The DNA here is from genome assembly GCA_006410875.1 of Neotragus pygmaeus. Taxonomy (NCBI): domain Eukaryota; kingdom Metazoa; phylum Chordata; class Mammalia; order Artiodactyla; family Bovidae; genus Neotragus; species Neotragus pygmaeus. The sequence goes on from SJYV01026263.1 coordinate 1,756,762, forward strand.
TACTTATCACCTTATGGAAAAACTAACGAAGGAAATGCATGCATTCCTAAGCCCCGGGGAGTAGCTTGCTACTCCACTTAAGGAATTAATAAGGGACAGAGAATTCAAGACAGATCCAAAACAGCATCCAGGAAGCCTCCTGTTAAATGCTTCCTGACACTAATGCTAGAGGTCGGGGTTCAATCCCTGGTCAGGGAACTAGATCCCACATGCTGCAACTAAGAGTCCACATGCCGCACCTAAAGATCCCACTGCCTCAACGGAAAGGCCCCTCAGGCCGCAGCTGAGACCCAGCGCAGCCAAAGTTAAAAAACAAAACAACAAACAAAAGAATATAGGGAAAGACCCTGAGGTTTTTTGTGCAGGTAACCTCTGCAAGGTATGTTTGGGATGTTAGGTCCACTGGCCCCTATCAGAATTAACAGCAGATCTTAAAGTGAGAAAGGAGGCCAAAGTGGGGAGAATTGCCGATCCCTTCCATTCATTAGAGTGCCCAGTTTAGAGCTGGGCTGCTTTACCCACCAACCCTCAGTTGCTTACCATGCATATTTCTCACCTTCTCGCCCGTCTGCCCACCCACTTGGCCCCTCTCCACGCACCACCTCTCCGCCCTCTACCTGCAGCCCCCATCAGCCATCCATTCACCCAGCCAGCAAGTTATCAGGGTGCTCGTGTCATATGAAACCAGAGAGTGACTGGTTTTCCAGTGGGAATAATGTGAAGACTGCATCCTCAGGGTTCCAAAACCTCGAACCATTGCAGCATGTTTTTGCTCTTTTATGTTCTCAGCAATAAGTTTTTTTTATTTAGAGTAGTGAGCAGCTCAGCATTTCCATTTAATGCATTTACCGTTTCTTATTTCTCAGAATCTCCAACGTGTACATTTATTTTTCAAAAATATTTACATATTCGGCTGAGCCGGGTCTTTGTAGCTGTGGCAGTTGTTCCCTGACCAGGGATTGAACCCCAGCCCCCTGTGTGGGGAGCACAGAGTCTTAACCACTGGACCCCCAGGGAAGTCCCACCAATGTGTACATTTAAAGTGTACCTAAAATCAGCCACAGTTGTACAAGGTCTTCCGCTTGGCACTCTTCTTCAGAACTGCTATGGAGACACCAGCTGGTGTTCCTGAATGTAGCTTCAGAAATGACATCTGAAAATCAAAATTGCAGCCTGCTTCAAGCCATCTCCCCCAGACCCATATGGTGAAGAGACTCTTGCCTTTCCCTTCTCCAGGGGGTCTTCCCAAAAGTGAAGTGAAGTGAAAGTCGCTCAGGCATGTCCGACTCTTTGTGGCTCCATAGACTATACAGTCCATGGAATTCTCCAGGCCAGAATACTGGAGTGAGTAGCCTTTCCCTTCTCCAGGGGATCTTCCCAACCCAGGAATCGAACCCAGGTCTCCCACATTGCAGGCCGATTCTTTACCAGCTGAGCCACCAAGCCAGGGATCAAACCTGGGCCTCCCACATTGCAGGCAGATTCTTTACCATATGCGCCACCAGGGAAGCCTGATATTTGTCAAATATCAACTGGTCATAGATGTATGGGTTTACTTTTGGACCCTCAATTCTACTCCATTTGTCTGTATGTCTCTTTATTCTCATACCGCACTACAGTTTTGGAGTAAGTTTCAAAATTGTCAAGTGTGAGTCCTCCAACTTTGTTTTGTTTTCTTAAGGTTGTTTTGGCTCTGTGGGGCCCCTTGCCGTTCCGTGTGAATCTGCAGATTGCTTTGGGTAGTATCATCATCTTAACAAAAGTAAGTCTTCCAGCCCATGAGCATGGCATGCCTTACCATTTATTTAGGTCTTCTTTAATTTCTTTCAGCGAGGTTTCTTGGTTTTCAGTTGATAGGTCTTTCACCATTGTGATTAAATTTATTCCTAGGTATTTTAATTCTTTGGAATGTGATTTTGTAAATGGAGTTGTTTTCTTAATTCCCTTTTCAGACTGTTCATTGTTGGTGTATGGAAACAAGACTGATTTTTGTGTATTGATCTTATATCCAACAATCACTTAATTTACTACCTTTATTAGCATATCTTGGTAGTTCTTTAGGATTTTCTGTATTTAGACTCATGTCATCTGTGGACAGAGGTGATTTTATGTCTTTTTAATTTGGATGCCTTTTATTTATTTTTCCTGTTTAGTTGCTCTGGCTAGAACTTTCAGCAGGATGTTGAATAGCAGTGGTGAAAGTGAGCATCCTTGTCTTGTTCCAGATCTTAGGGGAAAGCTTACCATCTTTCAACATTGAATATATATTTGCTGTACTTTTTTTCATTAGTGTGCCTTACTCTGTTGAAGTTCTTCTCTATTCCTGCTTTTCTGAATGTTGTTATCATTAAAGGGTTTGGATCTTTTCTTTGGCCATGCCATTTGGCTTCTGGGATCTTAGTTCCCCCGACCAGGGATCGAACCCAGGCCCTTGGCAGTGAAAGCTGGAAGTCCTAACCACCGGGAATTCCCAACGGTGTTGGATTTTTCTGTGTTCATTGAGCTGATCATTTTTTTTCCCTTTGTTCTATTAAAGTGGTTTGTTACATTGATTAACATTGAACAACCCTTAACTGACTTTTCTTTAAAAGGAAGCTTGAGCACATGAAAAGAAAATCTTCTGACCCTGTGTGTTACCTAGAAAATAACCCAAACCACATTTCAGCAAGTCCTGATGATTCTAGAAGCCAACAATCCCTTTCAGCTACAAATTGGAATATAATAAAGTCTTTTAATAAAAATGTATGTGTTCATGTTTGGCCATGCTGGGTCTTGGTTGCTGCCCGAGGGCTTTCTCTAGCTGCCCACTCAGGGGGCCATTCTTTAATTGCAGTGCCCCGGCTTCTCATTGTAGCAGCTCCCTTGGTGTGGAACACAGGTTCTAGGGCACAGAGACTTCGGTAGCTGTGTGCATGGGCTCCGTTGCTCCTCAGCATGTGAGATCTTCCTGGATTGGAGACAGAACCTGTGTCTCCTGCATTAGGTGGATTGTTTACCACTGAGCCACCAGGGAAGCCCCTGAAGTCTTTTTTTTTTTAAGTGCTTATTTATTTGGCTCCTTAGATCTTGGCTGCAGCGTGTGGGATCTTCCTTGCGGCACATGAGCTTGTAGCTAGTTGTGGCTTGTGGCCTCGGTAGTTGTGGCGTGCGTGCTTAGTCGCCCAATGCTTAGAGGCATTGGGATTTTAGTGTCTCAACCAGGGATTTAACCTGTGTCCCCTACATTGGAAGGCACATTCTTAAGTACTGGACCTCCAAGGAAGTCCCCCCCGCCTTTTTTTTTTTTTTTTAAGTAAAGCTTTATTGAGGTATAGTTCAGATACCACATGACTCACTCAAAGTGCACAATTCTGCAGTTTTTAGTCTATTCACAGAGTTGTGAAACCATCACCACAGTCAGTTTTGGAACATTTTCATCACTCCACTCAGAAACCCTGTACCATTAACCTTCATCCCCACCCCATTAGCCCCAGGCAACTGCTAATCTTTCCATATCTATCAATTCTGCCTAATCCAGGTGTATTATCTAGGCAATACAGAATCATACAATATGTGGTCTGTCGGAACTGGTTTTCTTCACTTAGCATAAAGTTTATTCATTTTAGCAGCTGAATAATATTCCATTGTATGGACAGACCACATCTTGTCTGTGCTTTTATCAGTTGGCACTTGGGATGTTTCAGCTTTGGGGATATTATGAATAATGATGCTACGAGTGAAAAGTGAAAGTGTTACTCGCTCAGCTGTGTCCAACTCTTTGTGACCCCATGGATTTTAGCCCACCAGGCTTCTCTGTCCGTGGGATTCTCCAGGCAAGAATACTGGAGTAGGTGGCCATTCCCTTTTCCAGGGGATCTTCCTGACTCAGGGATCAAACCCAGGTCTCTTGCATTGCAGGCAGATCCTTTACCACCTGAGCCACTGGAGAAGCCCAGTGATGCTGTAACAGTCTTAATGTACCTCATCTCATTGGTTCTCTCTCACATACATTTTCATGATTCATGCATGTCTCAGTGTCTCTAAATTAGAAGATAAGAAACATGCCACAGACGCCAGAGCTCATGATGGGCAGAGCTGGGGGAGGAGAGCTCCTTCTCCGCTCCCTGTCTAGCGATTCTCCCTTCTAGCTCTCTCTGCTGAATACAGCACCCCACCTGGCTTTTGCCACCAGCTCCTTTAAGAAGCCAGGTAACATCATTACATAGATCCTAAAATGGCTCCCTTGTTCTCCTTACAGATTTTCTGAATGATCCTGCTTCTTTTTCTGTCTTGTTTGATTTTCTCCTGCCTGACCTTTTCCCGATTAAAAAGCTGGGGGAAAATGTCAGACTACAAGCAAGTCACCAAGAGTAAACGGAAAGTGAGCTTCACCCCGAGTCAGGAGCCGATTCCAGCCTCAGACGGCTCCCAGGAGCCACCGCAGGAAGACTGCATCAGCAGCCCTCTGCCAGAGACCCCTAGCCAGGCTGAGCTGGCCTCCCACAAAGGACCCCAAGACACCTGCCAGCAGAGGACCTCCCAATCACCTCCGTTGCAGAACCCCCAAGGAAACCCCCTCTCATCTGATGACACCTCCCCAGCACACCAAGCCAACGGGTCAGGGACTGAAGGCCCGGAGATCCCAAATACCAGTGACCTGTCCGCGCCAGCCAGGCCCCAGGGCCAGCGAGCCAGAACCCTCTCCAGAGAAGACAGGAAGCAGGCACACATCAGGAGACAGCTGATGACCAACTTCATCCTGGGCTCTTTCGATGACAACTCCTCCGATGAGGACGCTGGTGCTGCCCTGTTCCGACAGTCTTCCCGGAAGGGCAGCCGGGCCAGCCTGGGGACCCTGTCCCTGGAGACTGCTCAGGCCGCAGGCGAGACTGAGACCTGCGCCCCCGTTATAAGGTAATGCACACTCTGTCCCCGTCACCAGGAGGTGCAGTGTTGGGGTGGGGTCTGCACCCTTCCCTGCGCAGCCAAGCAACCGGCTATGCCAGTGCTTTGATGGTGGCTATATGGCAGGCAGGAGACATGAGGCTCGCCCCCACCTTCCTTCCCTCCTCTCAAAATCATTTGTTGAGTATCTCCTGTGAGTACAGGGCTCCAGGCCAGGAAGCTGACTTTCCAGAAGACTGTGGTCTAGTTGGGGCAGATGACCTGGTATATAACAACTGGTTATAATCTAAGCAGAAAGAAGCTCAGGTTGGCAAGAGCCAAAGCAATGATGGAAACCCCAAGGGAAGGACTGTGTCCCTGCCTCCCCATGAATATTCATTTATTTGTTGATTCATCCAACAGATAATTAGCAACCGTAAAACAAGTCTTCCTCCAGTGATGAAAGCAGAAACTCAAGGGAATTCCCTGGCAGTGCAGTGGTTAGGACTTGGTGCTTTCACTGCCCTGGGTATGGGTTCAGTTCCTGGTCGGGGAACTAAGATCCCACCTCCAAAAAAAGAAAAAGCAGAAATTCAAATACTGTAACCACGTCCATCAAGTTGATTGTTGAAAACAAATACCTATAGGTCTGTCCCAGGTGGGACTGGCCCAGGGGTGCAGTCAGTGGCTTCGATTTTTTTTTCTGTTTTTTTTTTGTTTGCTTTTTATGGTGAAGTAGTGAAGCTACTATTGATTTATTTGGCTGCGTCAGGTCTTCACTGTGGCATGCCGAATCTTTTGTTGCTACACAGACACTCAGCCGTGGCTCGTGAACTTAGTTGTTCAGAGGCATATGGATCTTAGTTACCTGACCAGGGATCGAACCCACATCCCCTACATTGCAAGGCGGTTCCCTGGGCCACCAGGGAAGTCCCACTGGCTTTGTTTTTGTTGTTACTGTTATTGGACTCTGCCACCTCCCCTCCCAAATTACGAGTGGAATGCAATAGTTGCAGGTAGAAAACAAGGGAAACGCGGTGAGCAGAGAGTAGGAAAGAGCCTCCATCAGCCATGACTCCGACAGCCTGAAAGAACCTCTGCTGTGTTCCAGGGTTGTGGCCACGCATTCCGGGAAACAAGCTCACTCAGAAGGGCAATGCAGAGAGTAGAGTGCGGTTTATTACACCGGCGGGCCCAGGGCAGAGTTTCCTCTTAGCCAAGGACCCCAACCAGTTTTTGTGAAAACCTTATATACCCTAAGTGTACGTGCGCAAACCCACCTCCCTAAATTCCCTGACAATCACAGTTAACCTGCGGTTCATATGCCTTAAACCTAGGTAGTTATCAGTGGACAATTATCAATAGGCCTGTGGTCACACCCCAAGAAGCGTAACAGAATGTACGAATTCGGTTACACGGATAATTAGGGTATTCTTTTAGCGAGGTAGAGCCCTGAGGCTCTTCCTTCCAGGGGCCTGGTTTTCCAGTTGGTACGTTGTTTCCATAGATACCGGGCATATAGCTCAAAGTCCACAGTCCGGCAGAAGATGGAGTCCTGCTTTCAAGAGAGAGCCTGTTCTGTTTCCTCCTTCATTCCCCGCTCCTGATGCTCTTAACTCTATAGTATGAGCATCATTCATAGGGATATATTGCACCTTGGCTCTCCGACCGCCAGTTTGGGAGAATGACACCAACCTTTGGCTAAGTTCATAATACATTGTAAAATGCAGGGTCCACAGAGCAGAACTATCAAGGCAACTATAACAATGGTAAATATAGTTTTCCACCAATCACCCTTTACCCAAGATAGTACCGAAGTCCAGAAAGGAATGTTTTCATTTTACATTGCTCTTATCTGTTTGTTTTTTTCATATCATCTAAAGCAGCTGATACATCGCCAGATAAATCAGGAATATATACACAACATTCAACCTTAATTATAGCAGAGGTCCCTCCTTGAACAGCTGTGAGCATGTCCAAAACCATTCTATTTTGAATTACTGCTTTTGTTACTTCTATGAAACTGGTGTTTACATAATATGTAACCCCATGAGCTGAGTCTATTGACTGTAGGTCTGGCTTATACCAAGAGAGCAGGGAGAGCTTATGATTGACAAGAGAAAGGAAAGTCTCTTTTTGTCATCCCAGAAAAGAGCAGAGTGATTTAAAATCTTCTTGGTGGAGCGGTGACACCCACCAGGGAAGTCCGTCCATCACAGACAGAGGCACAGCCCCACATGCCCAGCAACTGGAGGTGTTGTGAAGTCCGTGTAGGAATGTGCGCGCTGATGAGGCCAAGCAGCAGGAGTTGATCGTGCGGCTTCATGCTGAAGAGGCTCGTCCAGGAGCCTCCTTTCCTTCTTCTTGAGGATGATCTTAGCCTCTCAAGGGTCAGTGGGGTCCCTCTGCGCAGTCCACTGAGCGTTTTCTGGGTCTGCGTGGTTTGCTCTCTTCACCCTCGTGTGATGAGTCCCAAGGGCAATACCTGCAACTTTAACCACAGTAGGGGTAGTTAGAATAACAGTATAAAGACCCTTCCACTGAGGGGCTAGCAAATCATGGTTCCAGTGTTTGACCCATACTTGGTCACCAGGCGTAAACTCATGAATCTGTTCCCCAAGGGAGAACAGCACCCTTTCTTGTACAAACTTAGTTACCTGATCTATTACCTTACCCAGTTGTTCCATCTGCTGTGAAATCTCATCCCCTCTACCTGAGGCAAATTTGTTGACACCTGTTTTATTATGGGAGGGGGTCTCCCATACAGTTTCGTACAGAGATTAGCCATGGGAGTGTGGGGTCATCCTGAGTCTGAGCAGAACCGTCAGAAGCAAGTCCACCCAGGAGCAGTCAGTCTCTCTGATCCACCTGGAGAGAGTCTCTTTAAGTGTCCGGTTGGTTTGTTCCACCGTCCCAGAACTCTGGGCCTATATGCAGTGTGCAGTTTCCGTTTTATGTTTAAAGTTTTGCTTACTTGTTGTACTAAATCAGCTACAAAAGCTGGGCCATTGTCTGATCCAGTGCTGGTAGGAAATCCAAATCTGGGAACCACTTCCCTAAGCAGGCACCAGGCTACTTCTGATGCTGTTTCAGTCCGGGCAGGAAAACCTCCTACCCATCCCGAGAACGTACATACCATGACCAGCAGGTAACAGTAGTGTCAGTGAGGTTTCATTTCAGTGAAGTCTGCTTCCAGGTGTTCAAAGGGCAGCATGCCTTTCAGCTGAATCCCCAGAGGTTTTTGTCCATGCCAAGAGGCAGCATTGACCTGTGAGCAGGCAGTGCACTTCTGAGATTCTGTCCTGCTTTAGGGAAGAGGCGGGGAACCAAGAAATATTTTTGAATTAGCTCTTCCAGTTTATCATGGCCTAGATGGGTCGCTTGGTGTGTTTGGCTTACCAGAGTGGGTGCCAGCTCCTCCGGTACCGATAATTTGCCACTTGGCAATGCCCACCATCCCTTTTCAGTCTTGATGGCCCCTTCTGCTTTGGCTAGTTGGTTTTGGGCTTCAGTGTATTTTGGAGAGTCCAACATTAGCTCAGGCAGCTCCGCCAATATTAGAGCTTTAATAGGGGCTTCACTTGTCACCCCCAAGCCCTCGGCTGCTTGTTTAGTGGTCTTATCTGTCAGTCTGTTCCCTGAGCCCAGGGGGTATCCTCTTTTTGACGTCCTCGGCAGTGTATGACTGCAACCCTTTCTGGTTCCCAGGCAGCATCTAATAGGGTCTTAATTTCTTCCTTATTTTTAATATCTTTTTCACTAGCTGTCAAGGCCTCTCCCCTTATACAGAGCCCTGGAGTGTGGCAAAAGCATGCCTGGAGCCAGTGTCAATGTTTGTCTTCTTTCCTTTGGACAGCTGGAGGGCCCGGATCAGAGCATATCGTTTGACCCGTTGAGGAGACCAGTGTGATGGCAGAGAGCTAGCTTCACCGATGGTTGCTTCCATGACAACCGCATATCCCGACAGTCACTGTCCTTGTTTCACCAGGCTGGCGCCATCGGTGTACAGGACCCAATCTGGGTCCAGGATTGGCTGGTCTCTCAAGTCAGGTCTGCTGGCATATTTCCTTGCAGTCATGTGAGGGCCCACCTTCTCCCACAGGAAGGAGAGTGGCCGGATTCAGGGCCCAGCAAGGCTCAGTAGTAACATGGGGATTCTCACGTAACAGTCCCTGGTATTTGTTAGGTAACAGACCAGGACACCAAAAGAGTGTCTAACAGGATTTTTAACAGTGAAGCGCTCCCCGGCGGGGTTCCCGGACCTGAATGGGGCAGGTCGAGGAAGTCCGCGCCCGGACCATGTTGGGGGTGCTTTTTGTATGTTTGTTGCGAGGCATGGTCAGGCTGGATGGACGCGGGTTCGGATAGGTCGCCAGGCTGAGGCGTCGCGGGCTGGCAGGTCCTTCTATGTGGCTGGGGTGGGGCGGCTTTAGCTGGTGAAGTGTGCTGTCATTGGTCCCCGGGATCTGGGAGGCTCCTTCTGTGAGGGACGTCCCCACCCTGGTGGGAGGGAGAGGAGGGGAGGCCCATCATGGACCCCCGGGTCCGGCCTTACAGTATTGAGTAATCCAGGATGTCAACAGCCATTTATGGGGGTCCCCTCGCAGGAGAGTGTTGACCTCATGCGGGACTTTTATGAACAAATCTTGGCCCAAAGTCAGCTTGGTTGCCTCCCATACCAGTAAGGCAACAACAGCAACTGCCTGTAAGCATTCCGGCCACCCAGTGGCAACATTGTCCAGCTGATTAGAGATAAGTCACGGGTCTGTCCCGTGTCCCCATAGTCTGGGACAACACTCCCACAGCCACCTTGTCCTTTTCAGTCACGTAAAGAGTAAACGGCTTCGCAAGGTCTGGCAGGCCCACGGCGGGTGCTGACGTCATTGTACCGGGTTTGAGTTCTATTACCAGTGGGACTTGTTTTGCAAGCCTGGGAGTGGGGGGTTGTCTTCCACTCAGATCTCAGGGAATTGTTGAGTTAACTTTCTCTCTTGACTGTTTAGCCCGTCCAGTTTCCCTTCCAGGAGCTCGTGCAACCTCCATTCATCTTGAGGGGTTACTGAGAGGAAGAGTAATTAGGTGGTTGAGCCCACTCGAACAGTGGGTCTTTCGTGGGGGGAAGGTCACTTGTGCCCCCAATTTAGACAGCAAGTCTCTTCCTAACAAAGGTACTGGGCATTCAGGAATGTATAAAAATTCATGAGTCACTTGGTGTCCCCCCATCTGACATTTTCAGGGTAAGCTTGAGACACAGAGGCTGCATTTATCACCATCTGAGACCCAGCAGCCTCTGGCTCGGTCTATTGGCGTATAAAGTCTAGGCCTCACACAGTCTTTCGCAGAACTCAGAGGGTGATTCGCTTTCCCTTTGAATCACTCTGAAGCGTTTTGCCGTACTTATAGCTTTACGGGCCCCCTCTTGAGACCTAGTAAAGTAGCTGCCTGGTATCTGTCCAGGTGGCCCCTACTTCCTCTGTGTTACAGTCCCAGCTGGGCCTCTCAGCCTCTCATCTCGGGGTGGCTAGCTCTGCCCACTGCTGCGGGTTTGCAGTACCCTCAGGTGCCATTGCTCTTAACTGTTTTCTGGCCTCAGTTAGGATCCTGTGTCTTTCCTCAGTGCTGAAAAGAGAGATGAGTAGTTGGATTATGTCATCCCATGCAGGGCGGTGGGTTCGAAAAATAGTCTCCGTTAGCCTAATCTGGTAATAATAGGCTGTGGGGGAGCTGACGGTGGTGGCCGTCTGTCCCCGGAACCGGAGGCTGCTGTAACTCTCCGAGCGGCATTAGTAGCGGGGCCCTTTCCTCTGGCTCCTTAGGGGAGCGCAGCCTCTGTTTGATTCCGGTGTCTCCTTTGCCCTTCCTGTCAGTACTCACTGGGAGAGGAGAGGCAGGTATAGCTTGGGCGGTTTGACTGGAGCCGGATCCTGGAAGTGCTGGCCAGAGGCTTCTACCTCCGGGATCGGAGCCTGCCAAGGTAGCAGTTCTATGACCTCCAGGCGAGCTGGCGGAGGAGCAGCGGATAATGCAGGAACTCCACCTGGCCCTGGATCGCGCATTAAGGCGGCCTCTGGTCCTGGTGGAGCACTGGGAGGCAGGCGCGTCGGCATCATCCAGTATGGGGGAGGGCACGTCATCCTCGTCCAAATCTTGCCAGATCCCAGAGGGAGAAGGGGGATCGGGATCTGCGTGTCTTCACCTGCCAGTCAGCACGGCCGACCCAGAACACCGGGTGGTCCAAGACTGTTTCTCCCCGAAAGTCTGTTCTCCCTTGGTGGGCTTGATCAGGTGCGGATAAAAACACAGATGGGTCAAATATCCCACGTCCCGGGCCATCTCCAGAAAAGCCAATTCATACTCACTTATGTACCCGCCTCCTTCTAGCCTGACAATTCTGAAGGGGTCAAGAATTTCACAGCAGACGGNTTTGGCAGCTGGGGAGATGGAGCCCTCCTCGAAGATGCTAGCTCGGCTTGGCTTCCGAAGTGGAGGCAGTTTTGGCAGTGATGGTGATTGGAAGAGGCAGCGCAGGAGCGCACAGGTGCCTCTAGTGGACAGGCTGGCGGAGGCCGAGCTTTCCGCCTCGTCCTCCCCTTAGCCTTGATAAAGATGATGGTTGCGCATGGGAGGTATTTTTGAAGCCTTGTGATCCTGAAGCCCAGGGTGGGGGGGGGATTCACGTGCCCCTGGGCAGGCATCCCATCTAAGGTTGTTTGCTAAGCAGATGAGCGCTGCCATTTCTGTGCCTGAATCCTTCTTGGTGCCAACTTGTTTTATCTCATTTCTTTTTTTGTCTCATTTTAATTGCATTTTTAAACATTACCAAAGTGATGATAATTATGTTTGTTGTTCAAAATTCGGAAAATTATAGATAATTGAAAAAGGAAGAACAAACTCAACCGTACTTCTGCCCCACATTTGATCTTTATTAACAGTTGCTATATACTCTTGCAGCATTTTTGTGTGTGTGCAGATGTATTTTAATTTATGAACTCGAATCATACTGAACATACCATATCATAACTCATATTTTCATTTTATATCTCATTCTTTTATAAGTATTCTACCACCAGGCTCAGCAGACTGTGGCCCACAATTTGTTTTTGTGTACCTTGTGAGCAGAGAAGAGTTTTTACCTTTCTTTCCTTCTCTATCTATCTATCTACACTGGGTCTTAGTTGAAACACATGAGATGTTTTAGCTGTAGCATATAGGATCTAGTTCCACGACCAGAGATCGAACCTGGGCCCCTGCAACGGAGCGTGGAGTCTTAGCCACTGGACCAGCAGGGAAGTCCCAAGAATAGTTTATAACTTTTGAATGGCTGAAACAAATCAAAAGAAGAATACTATTTGGTGAGTTGTGAAAATTACACGAAGTTCAGATTTCAGGGTCTACAAATAAGGTTTTATTGGAACATATATAGCTGTTTTTGTGCTTCAAGGGCAGAGTTAAGTAGAGGAATAGAGACCTTCTAGACTCTAAAACCTAAAGTATTTACTATCTAGTCCTGGACAGAAAACATTTGCTGACCCTTGTTCTGCAACATGCAGAAGGGGTCCATTGTGTTCCTTTAAATGGATACACTTTAAAATGTATAAATAATCTCCTACAAAGAATGGATGTTTGGGCTCCTTCTCCCTTTTTCTTATTATAGCCAACACAGCAAAAAACAGCTTCATAGCTGAGTCTCTTATCACTTGTTCTTTTCCCAGGGTATATCCATCTGGCCCATAAACATTCCTTGAATATCCCCTGAGTGTATGGTCTGCATCTAGAAACAGGAAGGGACCCAGAAATGTTTGGGAAACCTGAGCTCTGCCTTCTGGGAACCCTTGGTCTAGTGGGGGAAGCAGGTGTTTTCTTAGTAATTCAAAATCATGGCCCCCTGGGGCAACAGTAATTAAGTGCTTCCTCTATGGGGTGCTTTCAGGATGCCAGACTGAACACTCTGTATGGTGAGCTCATGCCAGGTCTGCATCACCACCGTGGGACACTCAGTGGGTGCTATCATCCCCATTTTACAGATAAGGAAACTGAGGCTGTTGGGGCTGGTGAGAGGATAACCAGGATTCACACTCAGGCTGTTGCGCAAAGGGTTCTCCACGGGCAGCCATGTTCGAATGCTTGATGTGCTTGAACAGACTCTAAATGTCAGCCCTTCCTCATGTTGGACTAGTCAGAAGGCTAAAGGACACAGCTGGCAACTAGTGACTGTGGCTGGTGAGCACACCAAGGCAGTAAAGACTCCTAAAGCCAGAGGGACCTCAGTGGTTGTTGATTTCTCAGCCGTGAGGTTCAGAGAGAGCAAGAGATATGTCCCAGACGTGCAGCCACTCCTCCAGGAGGGAGGCTGACCTCCAGTTTTTTGGTCCTTCCGCAGAGCGGACTGTCAGAGCCTTCAGAGAGACTTGGAGGGCTCAGAGTGTGTCTGAGCAGAGGGCCCACAGAAGGGCAGGGCTCCCAGATTTGGGTCACAGTCATTCTTGTGCACTAAGTTTTTTGGGGAGTATGGGAGTTACATTTCTTCCACATTTGGATCCCTAATCTAACCTGTCCAGCCAAATAACTCAAATCCTAGAGTAACAAAAGCAGGTCAGTTGGTCTGGAAAGGATACATTTTTTTTCCTCTATGACCACAAAAACTTTAGCCTGTAACTCTTTTTCTTTTTCTCGCTGCACTGGGTTTTTGTTGCGGCATGCAGGATCTAGTTCCCCAACCAGGGATTGAACTTGGGTCCCCTGTATTGGGAGGGTGGAATCTTAACCTCTGTACCACCAGGGAAGTCCCTAACCTATAACTTTTGTTGTTTATTGTTGCAACCCCATGGATTGCAGTGTGCCAGGCTTCCCTGTCCTTCACTATCTCCTGGGCTTTGCTCAGACTCATGTCCATTTGAGTCCGTGATGCCATCCAACCACACCTTAATCCAAAAGAATAGTTTTCACAAAAGGAATAGTTTTCACTTCAAAGGAATGAACTTGCAAGCAATTGGAGTTGTCCTGGCAAGTTCAGAAGGCCATGCAACCATAGTGTATATAATAATGAAAGTGAAAAGTGAAAGTCAAGTCGCTCAGTTGTGTCTGACTCTTTGCAACCCCATGGAGTATAGCTTACCAGGCTCCTCTGTCCATGGGATTTTCCAGGCAAGGGTACTGGAGTGGGTTGCCATTTCCTTCTCCAGGGGATCTTCCCAACCCAGAGANGTGTCTGACTCTTTGCAACCCCATGGAGTATAGCTTACCAGGCTCCTCTGTCCATGGGATTTTCCAGGCAAGGGTACTGGAGTGGGTTGCCATTTCCTTCTCCAGGGGATCTTCCCAACCCAGAGACTGAACCTGGGTCTCCTGCATTGCAGGCAGGCATGTTACCATCTGAGCCACTATGGAGGTGCTTTCTTGGGTCACTGCATGGTTCCTCTCTTAGCTTAGAGTCACTAAAAAGATGGAGATAGACAGCCTCACTCTGCCACTGAGCTGTGTAACCTTTAGCAAGTGTCATCCACCCTCTGAACCTTGGTTTCCTCCTCTGTCCCTGAGGCTGATCCTAACTGGACTTTCCAGGCTTCTTATGCACAGAACTTGAGTGCTGTTTGAGTCAGCCAGACATTTGCAGAGCTGATAATAGTGATGACAGGATTCGGTTGCAGAAGATGCCCTGGGGAGTTGTGAGGTGTTTGGGATACTGTCCTGAAGGCCTAGCTGATCTACTGAGGAGCCAGAACTAGCAGGAAGGCTAGGTTGGAGAAGAGCTGCTCAAGAGGAGTCTTGAGTGGAATAGAATGAAATAAAGTTGAGGGCCACGAGGCAGAAGAATCTCGTCTTCAGTGAGCCCCACGGTACCCCATGGTGACATCACTGCTAAGGGAATCCGGCTCAGCACCACGGCCAGCTGCCCATGTTGACCTGTTGATTGTTGGTCTGTGGGTGGGTCTCACTCCTGCGTTGTGCACAGTAGAGTTTCCTGGGGGGCTTTTGAAAAATGTAGATGCCCGAGTCCCCTGTCAATCCCTCAACCCCGAGAGATGCTGATTGATTTGCAGTCCGGGCATCAGTTTTTTGGGGGGACGGGCTGTGCTGGGTCTTTGTTGCGGCCTGTGCACAGGCTTCTCTTTTTTTGACCCATGCACTTCTCTTATTGCAGAGCTCGGGCTTCTCATCATAGACGGCCAGGTTCTCTAGTTGTGGCACATGGGCTCCAGAGTGAGCGGGACTTCCGGTTGCCCCATGACATATGGGATGTTAGTTCTTCAGCCAGGGATCACACCATCCCCTGCATTGGAAGGCAAATTCTTAACCTCTGGACTACCAGGGAAGTCCCCCATTAGGATTTTGAATGTTTGCATTTCTTATCAGGAGCCAAAGCACAAAGTGTGGAAACAACTTTCTCATGACTCCCCAGGTCATAAGTAGTAGATTCTGATTCAAAGCCTGGAAGGACGGCTCTAGTCTGCTGGGATCTCTGAGCGGTGGCACAGTTGACATTTGGGGCCCTGCAGATGGTGACTGCAGTCACAAAATTAAAAGACATCTGCTCCTTGGAAGGAAAGCTGAGACAAACCTAGGCAGCATATTAAAAAGCAGAGCCATCACTTTGCCGACAACAGTTCATCTAGTCAAAGCTATGGTTTTTCCAGTAGTTACGTACAGATGTGAGTTAGACTATAAAGAGGGCTGAACCCCAAAGAATTGATACTTTCAAACCGTGGTGCTGGAGAATCCTCTTGAGAATCCCTTGGATAGCAAGGAGATCAAACCAGTCAATCCTAAAGGAAGTCAACCCTGAATATTCGCTGGAAGAACTGATGCCAAAGCTGAAGCTCCAATACTTTGGCCACCTCGTGCAAAGAGCTGACTCACTGGAAAAGACCCTGATGCTGGAAAAAATTGAGGGCAAGAGGAGAAGGGGACGGTAGAGGATGAGATGGTTGGATGGCATCACCGACTTGATGGACATGAGTTTGAGTGAACTCTGGGAGATGGTGAAAGACACGGAAGCCTGGCGTGCTGCAGTTCATGGGATCACAAAGGGTTGGACACAACTTAGTGACCAAACAACAGTCTTTGTGGGGGGCTTTGCAGGATGTTGAGAAGCATCCTTGGCTTTTATCCACTAGATGCCAGGAGCACATTGTGACACCCAAAAATGTCTGCAGGCATTGCTGTGTGTCCCCAAGGGAGCAAGGTTGCACCCAGTTGAGAACCCTGGCCTTCAAAATTGTGTCTCAGATGTAAGTGCTTATTTTTCAAAGTCCAGACCATGTAGTTACTTCCATTGATCTCAGATGGGCCTTGAAATTAGCTTCCGGGGTCAGGTAGAGTCGGACTGGAAGCCCAGCTCTGCCACCTACCAGCTGTGGGACTTGAGGTCCGAGGGCCTCTCTGAGCCTCGGTTTCTTCATTGTGTGCAGGAGATGATGGCTTCCCCTGTGTAAGGTTATGGGGATTCAGGGAGGCACCCTCTGGGCCCAATCTATGGCGACACTTGAGGATGTTTATTCCTTCCTTCCTTCCTTCCCTGTGCAGCCCTGCCTGTTTTCATGCCTGGGCAGCTGACGGTGGTTGGTGTTTTGCTGACAGCTCTCTTGCATAGTTGCCTGCACCTGAAGCCATCTCCAAAGTCACCGTGGAGTATTTCAGCCCCCACACTTGTCTTGGAACGAATGCCGGCCAAAGGTCAGCCCCCCAGAGCTAATGTTGATTGGCCTCCAGCTTCGTCAGAAACAGATTAAAAATAGCTGCCAGCTCTGAGGCTGGCCCCGAAGCAAAGCCGCAGCAGCAGCGCTGTGTGTTCACCTGCCTACTTTGCTGTGATGGGTTTAGGGCCCGCCTGATGGAGGGGCTGTGTCACCAGTTTTGAAATCAAAACGGCAGCCATGAATGGTTTTCCCCAGGCCACAGAAAGGTGTTTTTCTAGCGGTTAATTTTTCTTTGTTGCGCTTTAGGTCAAATTGCTGTGTTTTAAGGTTGTGTGTATAAAAATGGGATGGCTCAGATTTTCTGAAGCCAGAGGATCAAGCTAGGCAGCTGGGGAGACCATGGACAGAGTTGGGAGAGTGGGTGGTTGGGGAGGAGGCCCTGGGCAGAGGAGCAACCTGATGCCATTCTTGGTTAGATGGGGAGATCAGTAGCCCCTGATTCCCTTGGCATCATTGCACTGAAATAATAAAGTTTTCTGTGCACCCAGTGCTAGCTTTTACTTTCTTTCAGTTCAGTTCATTCCAGTCACTCAGTCATGTCTGAGTCTTTGCGACCCCATGGACTGCAGCACGCCAGGCTTCCCTGTCCATGACCAACACACACAGCTTGCTCAAACCCATGTCCATCAAGTTGGTGATGCCATCCAACCATCTCATCCTCTGTTGTCCCCTTCTCCTCCTGCCTTCAACTTTCCCTCCATCAGGGTCTTTCCCAATGAGTCAGTTCTTTGCATCAGATGGCCAAAGTATTGGAGNTGTCCATCAAGTTGGTGATGCCATCCAACCATCTCATCCTCTGTTGTCCCCTTCTCCTCCTGCCTTCAACTTTCCCTCCATCAGGGTCTTTCCCAATGAGTCAGTTCTTTGCATCAGATGGCCAAAGTATTGGAGCTTCAGCATCCGTCCTTCCAATGACTATTCAGGACTGATTTCCTTCAGAATTGACTGGTTGGATCTCCTTGCGATCCAAGGAACTCTCAAGAGTCTTCTCCAGCACCACAGTTCAAAAGCATCCATTCTTCAGCACTCAGCTTTCTTTTTGGTCCAACTCTCACATCCACACATGACTACTGGAAAATGTACTAGCTTGTTTAAGCCTCACAATCCAGTGAGGTACGAGTTATTATCCTCACTTTATAGTGGAGACTACTGAGTGCCTTTTCTGATGGAAACCAAAATGACCATGGCTTTCAGCATCCATGTTACAAAGTTAATAGCTTTCTCTTCTTACTGAAAATAATAATAGCATGATGGAAAATTTAATGAATGTAGGCAAAGAGAAGAAACCAGGAACGACCCGTTGTTCAACCACTGTGAGGAAACTGCCCGTTTTGGAGTCTGCTTTCCTACATNTTACAAAGTTAATAGCTTTCTCTTCTTACTGAAAATAATAATAGCATGATGGAAAATTTAATGAATGTAGGCAAAGAGAAGAAACCAGGAACGACCCGTTGTTCAACCACTGTGAGGAAACTGCCCGTTTTGGAGTCTGCTTTCCTACATGCTGCTGCTGCTGCTGCTGCTAAGTCGCTTCAGTTGTGTCCGACTCTGTGCGACCCCAGAGACGGCAGCCCATCAGGCTCCCCCGTCCCTGGGATTCTCCAGACAAGAACACTGGAGTGGGTTGCCATTTCCTTCTCCAATGCATGAAAGTGTAAAGTGAAAGTGAAGTCGCTCAATCATGTCTGACTCTTAGCAATCCCATGGACTGCAGCCTACCAGACTCCTCCGTCCATGGGATTTTCCAGGCAAGAGGAGTCTGCAAATGACGGCATTGAGGCCAAATCTGCCTGTTTCCTAAAGCAGGGGTCCCCAACCTCTGGGATCTAATGCCTGATGACCTGAGGTGGAGCTGATGTAATAATAATAGAAATAAGATGCACAATAAATGTCATGTGCTTGAGTCATCCTGAAACCATCCCTCCCCACTTGCCCTGTCTGTGGAAAAATTACCTTCCACAAAACTGGTCCCTGGTGCCAAAAGGTTGGGGACCACTGTTTTAAAGAAACAAAAACAGGCTGTTGTTCAGTGAAACAAAACACGCTTGCTGGTTCACAGAATGTAATTCTGATGAAAACCTTGTCCACATTTGCAAGATGATACTGACCTCCAGAGTCCTTTTCCAAGTCCCATTTCATTTTAGCACTTCAATCCTAGGAGGTTTTAGAAGAAAAGCTGCTTGCAATTTATGGGCGGCAGGAAGGCCAGCTCAAGGGCCAGAAATCACTTGTCCATTTGTTTGTTCTTTCAGGCAGCATGCAGAAGCCCAGTTGAACTAAGAAAGTCTTCATTGAAAAATACAAGTCCTCTTATGGTGTAGCCTCATGCCCTCACGATGGGTTTCTGTCATTCATTTCTGGTTTTGTTCCCTGGCCTGGAAGTCCGTTTTTTCATTTCTGATAGGCAGAGCCTGGAGGGGGTGAGGGGGACAGACTGCAGGTTTCCAGAAGGCTTTCCCCACGGGGAACTATCCTGGATGCAAAGACTTTGAGTAGCAGGAAATGCCCACACCTAGCATTTCCTGGTATGATGGCAAGAGCCCCAGTCCTGTTTACTTGCTGGGTGATTGCCTGGCTGGGCCTCGGTTTGCCTATCTGTAAAATGGGATCTCTTTCCCCCAGTGGCTTATTGGCCTACAACTTTGCTGTTCCCAGTGGCCTGCTGGCAGTGTTCCTTAGGACCTGTCAGTTCTTCACCAAAACTTTTTGGCCCCTCAGACCCACTCAACCCCGCCCTGCCAAGATGCCTGGTGACACAGTTATTGGGCACATCCCTCAGTGGCAAACCTCTAACTTAATGCCTGGCAGGCGGCTGTCTCCCTGGTTGAATAGCCCATCGGTGAGATGAGAGTGGACAGAATGCCTGATTCCACACCTGTGTAAACCTCAGCAAATGACAGCAGCTTTTCCTTTTACATTTTATTTGCTTAGTTTTGGCTGCACGGGGCCTCCATTGCTCTGTGCGTGCTTCCTTAGCTGTGCTCAGTGGAGGCTACTCTCTATTGCGGTGAGCAAGCTTTTCATTGCGGTGGCTCCTCTTGTTGGGGAGCGCGGACTCTAGTATGCTAGGGCTTCAGTAGTTACAGGATATGGGCCCTGTAGTTACAGGATATGGGCCCAGTAGTTTCTACTCCTAGGCTCTAGAGTGCAGGCTTAGTAGTTGTGTCCCAAGCTTAGTTGCTCCATGGCCTGTGGGATCCTTCTGGACCCGGGATCAACCCTGTGTCCAGGATTCTTCACCACTGGACCACCAGGGAATTCCGAGATTTTTCTTAAAGAGCTGGAAACCCATCAGGCCCTGGCAGAACGGAAGCAGGAGTTAGCAGTGACATTTTGGAAACCGGAAAGCAGATGAACAAGCAGTCAGTGGTTAACAGAACCAAGAGGTCTGAGCCATAAGGAGCAGAGAGAGAAGCTGAGAGCCTGTATCCCGAAGGCATCGGGATCAGCAGCATTGTGTGCTTCTGCATCTGGGGACCCCAAAGTGAGGAGGACAAGGTGAAAGAATCCCAGGTCCCCTCATCTACCCAGGTGGCTGGGGGCTGCCCACTTCCACCCCAGTTGCAGGCAGGCGGTTTGATCTCTGGAGGGTGGGAAGTAGAGGGTCTTTGGACTAGATACTGATGAGCATGGTGGAGCGTGTGGGGCCTAATTCCCAAACCAAAAGATGGATGCTATGTCGCTGCTGAATCCTGAAAACTGTCCTGTTCTCCAGACCTGTCCCAGCACCTGGCCAACCTTTAACTTCCAGGCAGAAGGCTGAGCACCAAAGAATTGATGCTTTCGAACTGTGGTGCTGGAGAAGACTCTTGAGAGTCCCTTGAACAGCAAGGAGATCAAACCAGTCAATCCTAAAGGAAATCAACCCTCATTATTCATTGCAAGGACTGATGCTGAAGCTCCAGTACTTTGGCCACCTAATGCAAAGAGCTGATTCTTTAGAAAAGACCCCGAAGCTGGCAAAGATTGAGGGCAAGAGGAGAAGGGGACTACAGAGGATGAGATGGTTGTATGGCATCGCTGACTCAATGGACATGAGTTTGAGCAAACTCTGGGAGATAGTCAAGGACAGGGAACCCTGGTGTGCTGCAGTTCGTGGGGTCACAAAGAGTAGGACACGACTTAATGACTGGACAACAGAAGCCCCTCAGAGACCAGCCAGCGAGGAGGGCTCAAAAAATACCCGGAATTCCCCAACACACAGCCCTCCCTCCCAAACCACCCTGCATTGAGCTCAGGGTTCAGTGACTTCACCACATGCCCAGTACTTTTCAGCACCTCTCTGGTTCCTGCTCTTGGTCCTGAGAGAGCAACCAAGGCTTATCATACATTCAAGTGCAGTTTCACAGATAGAAGGCAAACCGCAAACACCCAACCAAAAGGGACACAGGAAACACGGGAGAAACAAAAACCACATCAGGAGAAGAGAGCTTGGAAAAGCTGTTGTAAGTACCCCAATCGGGGCTAGGGAGCACACACAGGAACAGGGTGCGTAGGAAAGGGAGCATTTACAGCCCCAGACCAAGCTCTTGGACATTAAAGCGTGCTATTAGAGCAGCTGGGAGATGAGGCTGAGGGAATAGCCCAGAAGGAATAAGAGAAGAGTGATAAGAGAGGGGAAAATATATAAACTTGTGGGCCAATTCGGGAATTTCAACATCCAGATAATAGGAGAAAGTGAAGGAAAAAGAGGCAGTTAAGTGACTTAACTAAGGAGATTTTGTCGTTGTTCATCACTGAGTTATGTGCAACTCTTTTCGACCCCATGGACTGCAGCATGCCAGGCCTCCCTGTCCTTCACTATCTCCCAGAGTTTGCTCTAACTCATGTCCATTGAGTCAGTGATGCCATCCAACCATCTCATCCTCTGTTGTCCCCTTCTCTTCCTGTCCTCAAATCTTTCCCAGGTTCAGGGTCTTTTCCAATGAGTTGGCGCTTCACATCAGGTGGTCAAAGTATTGGAGCTTCAGCTTCATCATCAGCCCTTCCAATGAATATTCAGGGTTGATATCCTTTAGGATTGACTGGTTTGATCTCCTTGCTGTCCAAGGGACTCACTTTCGAGAGTCTTCTCCAGCACCATATTTCTAAAGCATCAATTCCTCAGTGCTCAGCATTCTTTATCGTCCAACTCTCACATCTGTACATGACTACTGGAAAAACCAGTAGCCTTGACTACCCGAACCTTTGTTGGGAAAGTGATGGAAAATTTGCAGATAAATCTCTAGATTTCAGTTTCCAGATTGAAGGAACCTGACAGCTTCCCATTGTTTCTGATGGAAGTAGACACATACCTCAGCACATTCCTAAAATTGTTCCCTAAACTTACAGAATACTGGCAAAAAGAGAAGAACCTACAAGCTTCTGGATAGGAAAAAACAGGTCACCTACAAAAGGACCAAGGATCAGCACAGCTCTGGTTCTAGCATTCTTGAAAGCCACAACAACAATGGCTTGAGGCTTCCAAAATTCTTAAGGAGAAGGCTTTCCCTCCTAGGATTCTATGCACAGCCCGAAGATTGGGTCCAGTGTGAGGGCAGAAGGAAGACAGTTTTAGAACATGCAAGGCCTCAACACATTTGCTTCCCCAAACACATTTTCTTAGAAAGCTACTGAAGGATGTCTTCCATTGAAACAAGAGGGTAGATCAAAGAAGAGCAAGACATGGAGGATGGAAAAGCAAAGGAATCTAAGAGAACCAAAGGAGGTCTCTGGGGTGAGAGCGACAAAAGAAGCCTGTGCAGCCGGGACCAAGACAGGCATGTTGGGGCCTCGCTGTCACGTGTCCTGCCGTGTGTCATCTTTTTAACTGGGTGAAACCACTGTAGGATGTGCCCTAGCAGGACGAAGGGGTCTACCAAAAAAGAGGGAGCCGTGTGGCACCCTGAATTCGGGGGATAAATCCCCCAGGAAAGGCACAGGGAATCCTAAGGATATCAGTGAAGGGAAGTCCCAGCTGATGGTTGCCCAGGGGTTTAGTGGACTGTGTCCCAGCTGATGGTTGCCCAGGGGTTTAGTGGACTGTGTCCAGAAGCAAGCAGCGTCGAGGCCTTCAGGAGGGATGTGGCCAATGAAAATGCAGTGGAACTGATTGTCTTATGTGTCCTAGGAGGCTGAGGAGTGAGATGAAGATTCGAGGAAAACCAAGCTTAAAAAAAAAAATCATTAATTCCAGGAAAAAAAAAAAAAGGCAAAAAGAAAGGGACATCTGATATGCCACAAACCCTCACCTATGAATAATGATCCCAGACTCATAAAACACCATAAATTTACCAAATCACAGGATACCTGTATTACGAGGTTGGGAAAAGGGGATGGGGTGGCTGCTTAAGAGCAGTTATTCCATGTCTGCCAAGATAACAAGCTCATAGATGGATGATATCTTAATGGATGACTCACAAGATAACGTACACACATCGTTCAGAACCATGGAGATGTGTGAATGCCAGAGTCAAACGTAATTTCCTCTGGAGTGGGATTCTAGAGGGGCGATGGGACAAGGACCTTCTATTTTGTTGTTATACATTTCTTTATTTTCAGGTTTTTTTTTAAGCTTGATATACAAGTACAGAAAAGCACACGAAAAGTACAAACTGCTTCACAAGTATAAAGTATTAGAATGTGTATTCTCTGATCTTAAACTTGTACCCTCTTGTAAGTTTTTTGGTTTTTTTTTTTGTTTTTTTGGTATTATTTGAGTTCCTAAATTGTGAGAATTTATATAAAGAGTGAATTGAAGATGAAAAACCAGCTTAGGACAGATCAAGGGTTCTCTTCTGTTTCTTTTGTGATCTAACCTCTTGAAGTCTCCTCGTAAAGTGTTTCAGCGTCCCCAGAGAGGGACTGCAAAGCTGCAGCAGTCTGATGGAGTTCGGCTTCTCTGTGGAAGTGAATTTCCTAGGGGCCTGCGCGGCCCCAGCTTGCTTGCTCACGGGTCTGCCCTGCTCCCTCGCAGGCCCAGCATGTCGGGGCTCCACCTGGCAAGAAGGGGCCGAGAGCAGAGGAAGGTGGACCTGCACAGAGACTTCACCGTGGCTTCCCCTGCCGAGTTCGTCGCGCGCTTTGGGGGACATCTGGTCATCGAGAAGGTACAGGTGGGGTCCCGGCACTTGGGGTGGGGTGGAGTAGGCCAACCTGCCTCAGGCTGTAGAGAAAGGCCTGCCCATTGGTGAGCACTTGCAGAAGCAGGAGGTACCCTCGGAGGCTCTCAGAGGTGAGATGAACCCTGGGGTAGCGCGTAGCCTCCAGCACAGGCCCCCTGCCCTTTTCCTGTCCAGGTGCTCATCGCCAACAACGGTATTGCTGCCGTGAAATGCATGCGCTCCATCCGCAGGTGGGCTTATGAGATGTTCCGAAATGAGCGGGCCATCCGGTTCGTAGTCATGGTTACGCCAGAGGACCTCAAGGCCAATGCAGGTACTCCGACCCTGACTCCCTCCCTCTCTGCCACACCCCATCCTCACCTCCTCCACTCAGCCTGGGCCAAGTCCATCCTGTACCCCAGAGAGCATTGCAGGGTACCTCTCCCGGTTCCATATTTATTTCCCAATCTTCTCTATTTAATTAAAATGTCTGCTGCTAACAAGAGTGACCCATATACCTTATAAAAATGCAAATGGTTAATATGCAAAGTGGAAATCTCACCTTTGAGGAACATCCATGTTACAGTAGCTTGGCATCTTTTCCGCCAGATGCTTTTTTCTTGCACGGGTATGTGCTGTTTTTTCAATCATTCCTTCATTTTTCTACTTATTTACCGCTCCATGTCTATCAGCATAGATCATTCTGTTAAAAACTATTGGGCAGTTGATTTTTCTACAGTCCATGGAGTTGCTAAGAGTCGGACATGACTGAGCGACTTCACTTCACTTTTCACTGTCATGCATTGGAGAAGGAAATGGCAACTCACTCCAGTGTTCTTGCCTGGAGAATCCCAGGGACGGGGGAGCCTGGTGGGCTGCCGTCTATGGAGTTGCACAGAGTCAGACACGACTGAAGCGACTTGGCAGCAGCAGCAGCAGTTTGATTTTTCCCCTAAACAATTGTGTCCCTTTATAGATTCTGCACACAGCAGCCAAACAAATGTTTTAAAACACCGGTTCCATCAGCATGCCCTGCCCCCCACCCCATGTCCAGCATCAGCTCCCTCACCCGCCGAACCTCCCCATAGTGAAGGTCCTGGGCTCTGCTCTGGACTGATGGAGTCTCCATTTTATTTACTACAGTGAGGACAGGTTTGCTCGTTAGCCACATTTTACAGATGAGATAATTGAGGCACAAAGGTGTGACTCAGTTGCCCAGGGTCCTGGGGATTGGAACCATGGGCTGAGTCCACAGCCTGATGCTGTGGGGTCACTCCTCACACTCGGGCTAAAATTTAAGAACCTCACCAAGGCCAGTTAAGACCTCACATGACTTGGCCCCTGCTGGCCTCCCAAACGCCTATCTCCTGCCCCTCAGCCTCCATCCCTGGGTCCCAGTCCCACTGGCCTCATCAGTGTTGGCCTCGCTCTTTTCTGTTATAGAGGCTTGGAAAGTTCTGGACCATTTGCTACCTGTCCTTTCTGGAAGCTCTTGGCACAGCAGGCCTCCACTGCCCCACACAGTTTGAATGTCACAGCTCTCCTGGTCATCCCTGTCAGAGCCCTGGCACTGCCCACAGCCTGTGGTTACCCTGCTTGTTTTCTTGTTTATCTTCTCCAACATGAAAATAAAATTCAGCAAGGAGTGGGTCATGGCCTGATGCCTTGATTTGTAATCTCTGGGACCTCTTCCGTCACCAACACACCACGTTGGGTCAGCATCAGAGGCTGGCGGGCCAGAAGGGAGCGCTGCTCTCGAGTTTTTTTTCCAAGCTCAGTGAAATAGCCAGTCACACAAAGACAAATACTGGATGTTTCCACTGACATGAGGTCCTGAGCAGTCAGGTTCATAGAGATAGAAGGCAGAGGGTGGGTGCCAGGGCGCTGGGCAGCAGGATGGGGAGGCGTCACTTCGTGGGTATTGAGTTTGAGTTGCACGAGACGAGAAAGTTCCGGAGATCTGTTTCACAACAGTGTGAATATACTTGACACTACTGAGCTACATACTTAAAAAAGTGATTACGATGGGGAATTTTACATGGCTTTTTTTTTTTTTACCCTGGTTAGAAGCAAACATTGTATTGTTTAGTGGCAAAACAGTGTTAACATACATAAGAATTTTTAGGGAGTTCCCTGGTGGCCTAGTGATTAGGGTTTCAGGCTTTCACTACCATGGCATGGGTTCAGTCCCTGGTCAGGAACTGAGATCCCACAGGCCACATGGCCCTGCCAAAAATTAAAAAAATATATAATTTTTTAAAACCCACTTCTAATCCAACTATATTGATAGCTTGCTTCCCTCTTTTTGTTGCCTTCCAGGCCATGACCAGACACACATATATTTTCACACAATTAAAGTCAAACTCAGTTTTTTCTTCAAACTGTCATATACGTTCCTCCATTGTGANTCTCAGTCTTCTGAACAATATCTTCTTCTTTAAGGCTAGTTAAAAATGTGTGTTCATGATGAAGTCATAGCATGAAGCTGACAGGCTACACAGAACTGCAGCAGCGGTACCTCTGACCTTGACAG
Source organism: Neotragus pygmaeus (assembly GCA_006410875.1). Classification (NCBI taxonomy): domain Eukaryota; kingdom Metazoa; phylum Chordata; class Mammalia; order Artiodactyla; family Bovidae; genus Neotragus; species Neotragus pygmaeus. Next base: position 1,782,936 of record SJYV01026263.1, read on the forward strand.
ACAGACACTGTGATTGAAGTCTGATGGTCAAAGGTGTCCATGACTCATTCAGACATTTGGGGGTTTCTGGAACCATTTATGGAAGGGCCATAGAAGAGTGTTGAGACAGAAGAGGAGTTAGAAATATATGCCTAGCTCCAAATAAAGACTTCATAATCTAAATACAGGAGCAATTTTAAACAAAGTGCCCTCTGTCTGTAGCTTAGGTTTTTTCTTCTTCCAGCATTACCCTTACCTGGAGAATGCTCACATGCATGCATAAACACATATACAAGTAAACATACTCTCTTTCTTTACCAAAGGATTCTGGTCTGAGTCCTGGGTAAAACCATGTTGCAAGTAAGAGTAGAAAGAGTTAATTTTTACTAAAAAGATGATCAGGATGCAAAATGTAATTTTAAAAGGAGTTGAAAGGTAAGCTTCCCATTTTTGTGAGGAATGAAAAATTAATTGCTTGATAGTCTAGAGTGCTCCTAAGAACAAGGCATTCATTTGGTAGCTGAGGCCTCAGGGTATCACAACAGAGCTTTCTAGAGTGGTGGCAAAGGNTGGGGGTGGGGTGGAGAGGCCAGGAGGCAGAACCTTCTCGTAAGCCTGGTAGCAGCAGAAACTATCTAAATCTCTAAAGAGGTCTTTTTGTTCCTTTGTCCCCAGGCAGCAGAAAAAATTGGTTTTCCCTTGATGATCAAAGCTTCTGAAGGTGGCGGAGGGAAAGGAATCCGGAAGGCAGAGACTGCTGAGGACTTCCCCATCCTGTTCAGACAAGTGAGCTCCTCACGCCCGTGCTTTTCCACCTGTCTTTGGGAATTGTGCTTCTTCGATTGGTGGCCACCAGATTCTTTCCACTAATGTTATTGTGTCACAACTGAGAGGACACGTAGGAGAGCTGAGGTATCGCTGTGTTGTTGCAAAGCGAATGTATGTATCTTTACTCGCAAAAGTCCAGGGCTTGGGTTGATCTGTACACTGTTTCCTTAGATGTTTGATTCTATGGACCAGTGTGACTGTAAAGGATTTCAGAGATACCTGTGTGTGAGGATATCAATCTGTGACTATTTGTCTATCGAGAGATGGAATATTTTGTACAGTTTAGCAGTTTCAGTATTTTTAATGTTTGTAGATGATCAGTTTTATCGTTGGAACAAATCGTGTATTTACTTATTTGTAGCTGGTTTTCTACTTTTAAACCATTTTGCCTGGGGGCTGGGGGAAGGAATACATTAGGAGAGAGGGATTAAAATATACACACTACTACATTTAACACAGATAATCAACAGGTACCTACTGTGTAGCCCAGGGAACTAGACTCAATATTATGTAATAACCTATAAGGGAAAAGAATCTGGAAAAGAAAAAAAAACCAGCATGACTCCTGTTAGCCTCTGAGTTTCATTCCAGTACTTTTCCTGTAGTATATACTTTTGCATAGACCTTCATATAGTTCTAGATTTTTTGAATTACTTTGTTTATTTCTGATGGTGCCGAGTCTTCGTTGTTGCGCCCTGCATCCTCATTGCTGTGGCTTTCCTTGTCCCGGAGCACAGGCTCTGGAACATGTGGGTCGCTGGTTGTGGTGCACTGGCTTAGTTGTCCTGAGGCCTGTGGGATCTTCCCAGACCAGGGATCAAACCTGTGTCCCCTGCATTGGCAGGCGGATCCTCAACTACTGGACCACCAGGGAGGTCTCCATAATTCTGTTTTATTTTTCACAGAAGTGGGATCCTCCCACGTGTTATTGCAATCTCTTTTTTTTTAATTGTCTTATGAATAACTCCATGTGAATCCTTATTTTAACTCCATCTTCTACATTATGTATTTTTGATCATATTTGATTTTGAGAACGTTACATCTTTGAGAAGAGGTAAAACTAAAAGATCAACAAGACCGTGGGCATCCCTGTCATTGTTGCGCGCCCGCCTTGGAGAGCTTCCTGCTCCAGCCCTGCTTCCCCCGGGAAGAGCCTGCCACCTTGCCGTCCCCCCACCCCAGGTGCAGAGTGAGACCCCTGGTTCGCCAATCTTCCTCATGAAGCTGGCCCAGCACGCCCGGCACCTGGAGGTCCAGATCCTCGCCGACCAGTACGGGAACGCAGTGTCCCTGTTCGGGCGTGACTGTTCCATCCAGCGGAGGCACCAAAAGATCATAGAGGAGGCGCCGGCCACCATTGCCGCGCCGGCAGTGTTCGAGTTCATGGAGCAGGTGGGCTCTGGGGAGCTTGGGTAGGGGAGGCATCTCAGCTCAGCGCCAGCGAGAGCTCTCAATGCCCAAGTTGCCAAAGTGGAATGGGTGTCCAGGAAGAGATGAAGGGGCAGGGGGTGGAGGGAGGAGATGAATTCAGCCTCACGCAGGTTTATTGAGCTATGATCTCTGAGGTCCCGAGGTCATTGACACACTGCAGGTCCTCAGCCTGCATTCGGTCAGGGAACCAGGATGTTCCCCCCCGGCCCCGACCCCGAGAAAACCACCAGCACCCCCTTCTTCCCCATCTTGTCTGCAGTGTGCCGTGCGCCTGGCCAAGACGGTGGGCTATGTGAGCGCGGGGACTGTTGAGTACCTCTACAGCCAGGACGGCAGCTTCCACTTCCTGGAGCTGAATCCCCGCCTGCAGGTGGAACACCCCTGCACGGAAATGATTGCGGATGTCAACCTGCCTGCTGCCCAGCTGCAGGCAAGGAGACGGGCTCTGAGCCCCGCGGTGGCTTCTGCCCAGAGCTGAGGGTGGGGTCTCCTGTCCTGCTTAGGTCAGACCTCCCTCCATTTGGACTGGCGTGGTCATTTCTTCCTGCTGGGAGTCACTCACACACTTTGGCGGGATATGACACAGGTCCCTTTGAGTAGGTCACATCCTAAGACCCAGAAACTCAGTGTGATCCTTTGGCTTAGCTGGTGTCCTCCATCATCTGCTTCTTCCTCATTCCTCCAGATCAGCTTTCCCTGCATCCTTCACAAAACTTTCTTTAGCTCTGCTTCTGGACGTTGTTTCCCCTCCCCTCCCACCTACTAAGAGTCTGTAACTTTTATCTGATGCTCATTATGTGTTGTGACTGTTGCTTCTTTGCCCAAGGACATGGCTCCATGGGGGCAGAGGCAAGCTGTCTTCTTTGCGTCTCCCATGTTGTACTGTCTTGTGGCCCCAGGAGGAGCTCAGTATATTCCAAATTGTTCACTGCACCGCTTCCTTCATCACCTCTAGCTCTGTGCTCTGTGTTCGAGGACTGACCCTCTCATGGGATGGCCTTCTTGATTTCAGATCGCCATGGGTGTGCCGCTGCACCGGCTGAAGGATATCCGGCTTCTGTACGGAGAGTCCCCATGGGGGATGACGCCCATTTCTTTTGAGACCCCTAGCAACCCTCCCATTGCCCGAGGCCACGTCATTGCAGCCAGAATCACCAGCGAAAACCCAGATGAGGCAAGTCGGGGGTGGTGATGGGGGGCTTGCGTTTCCACCACCTCCAACCTCCCAGCAGACCTCGAACCTTAGCCTGGAGGAGACGCCCAGGCCTCACAGTTTATAGACGAGGAAACTGAAACGTGGGAAGGGAAGGGATGAAAGGATTTATCCCCAGGTGCTGTGTGCCAAGCACCAGGCAGATGCCTGGTGTGTCAGAGGACAACCACGCCTCTGGGCATTGTCACCCTATATCACAGCTCCAGAGGTTGGTGCGACCCGCCTCATGCCCAGGACCTGCTGAGCCCAGGGCTGAGTCCCAGTGGTGCACCGCAAAGGTCACATATGCCCACCTTTGGGACGGGCAGCTGGGTTTAGAGCGCAGATCCTTGGATTTCTGGCCCCGTGAACTTTTGACTACAATATACAGTCTAAGGCAGCAGTCCCCAACCTTTTTGGTACCAGAGACTGGTTTCATGGAAGACAGTTTTCCCTTGGACCAGGGTGGGGGGTGGGGATGGTTTGCAGATGATTCAAGCACATGGCATTTATTGTGTGTTTTCTTTCTATTGTTATTACATCAGCTCCACCTCAGATCATCAGGCATTAGATGTCTAAGGAGTCCCTCTGTGACTTGTTCTTACTTGTGCCTTAAAGTACCAAGCAGCTGGCGTCTGTCACAGTTTACGTGTATACTAACAGTTGTCACATAACCACCATAATCGACGATTTAGTTATTTAATGACTTCATTCAAGAAACTTGAGATGAGAAAAGTTTTATCCCCTCTCTCCTATGGTGACTGTATTAGTTTGGGATCTTTGGCTGAGAGCAAACAATCAATTCCAGTGGTGGGCAGCAAAATGGGAGACTTTTAGGGGGTTGATGGCTTATTCACAGGATGGAGGACCATGTATAGAAAAAACCCAGGCACCTGAAACTTTTGCCTCTTTTGCATCTTTTGCCTCCAAGCATGTCTGCCAAAATGAATGCCTTTATCACAGGCAATCCCAGCCAGAGCATCAAACCCACCTCTCCCCTTTTACCAGAATTATACTCAGAAGGGGATGAGTCATTCTTACAAACAGAATTTATGTGTGCGTTAGCATCAACTAGGGCTAACATTGGATTTCTGTATCTGCCAGACTTTTCATAGTCTAGAATTGGAAATCCCTCTCCTCTTATATTTAAACATTTTCTGATCGACAATAGCAAGCATATGAAATCAGTAGGTACCATCACTCAGCTCCATCAAGTGATTACCGGTCCCCAGCTCGGTTGTTATTTTTCAACTTTTTTTTTTAAGAATAAAAATTCCACGCCTTGATGTGCTCACATGGATACACCTGCACTGCTCATGACAAGTATCAACATTTTATTGATCACACTAAGCTCTCGGGTGTGGGAGGGGCTCTTGGGTTTTCCTAGGATTTAATTCTGATGAAAATAGATCTGAAGTAATAATTTCTTCTGTTTTGCTTTTTCTGTCTGGGCTGCAGGGGTTTAAGCCGAGCTCCGGAACGGTCCAAGAATTGAATTTCCGCAGCAGCAAGAACGTATGGGGTTACTTCAGTGTGGCTGCGACTGGTGGCTTACATGAATTTGCGGATTCCCAGTTTGGGCACTGCTTCTCCTGGGGGGAGAACCGGGAAGAGGCTATTTCGTTAGTATCTCCCTCCCTCCCTTCCTTCCACCCCTTCCTTTGAGAAACTAGAAATTATTAGCCTGTGGCTTCAGACGCAGAGCAGTTAAGGGGATGAAGAGCAGACCTTGTCTTAAAGATCTTATGCCAAAGTGCAAGAACACATCTGTCCTCTTCCCTCGTTTGAGACCTGAGACGACATACATGGAATCAGTTCACCAAGGTCACTGATCTTGAGCTTGTTACAGGTTGAACTTGAAGGTGATCCAAAGAATGTTCAAGGTGATTCCAGGAGTTTAAAAGGTGCTGAGTGCTATAGCTTTTTATTTAAAAAAAAAATGGTACAGGGGGTCCTCTTTTAAATTTAAGTCTCTTAAGTAGTCCCCCGAGAAATCCACATTGACAAAGAAGTCCTCAAATGCCAAAACACCTACATCTTTTTAAAAATTGAAGTATAGTTGATTTACAGTGTTGTGTTAATTACTACTGTATAGCAAAGTGATTCAGAGAAGGCAATGGCACCCCACTCCAGTACTCTTGCCTGGAAAATCCAATGGACAGAGGAGCCTGGTAGGCTGCAGGCCATGGGGTCGCAAAGAGTTGGACATGACTGAGCGACTTCACTTTCACTTTTCCCTTTCATGCATTGGAGAAGGAAATGGCAGCCCACTCCAGTGTTCTTGCCTGGAGAATCCCAGGGACGGCGGAGCCTAGTGGGGTCGGACAGAGTCAGACACGACTGAAGCGACTTAATAGCAGCAGCAAAGTGATTCGGTTAAACATATATGTGTGTACATTCTTTTTTTAAAATATCCTTTTCTGTTATGAGTTATCGTAGGATATTGAATACAGTTCTCTGTGCTATGCAGTAAGACGTTGCTGTTTGTCCATCCTNGGAGCAGGTGGGCTCTGGGGAGCTTGGGTAGGGGAGGCATCTCAGCTCAGCGCCAGCGAGAGCTCTCAATGCCCAAGTTGCCAAAGTGGAATGGGTGTCCAGGAAGAGATGAAGGGGCAGGGGGTGGAGGGAGGAGATGAATTCAGCCTCACGCAGGTTTATTGAGCTATGATCTCTGAGGTCCCGAGGTCATTGACACACTGCAGGTCCTCAGCCTGCATTCGGTCAGGGAACCAGGATGTTCCCCCCCGGCCCCGACCCCGAGAAAACCACCGGCACCCCCTTCTTCCCCATCTTGTCTGCAGTGTGCCGTGCGCCTGGCCAAGACGGTGGGCTATGTGAGCGCGGGGACTGTTGAGTACCTCTACAGCCAGGACGGCAGCTTCCACTTCCTGGAGCTGAATCCCCGCCTGCAGGTGGAACACCCCTGCACGGAAATGATTGCGGATGTCAACCTGCCTGCTGCCCAGCTGCAGGCAAGGAGACGGGCTCTGAGCCCCGCGGTGGCTTCTGCCCAGAGCTGGGGGTGGGGTCTCCTGTCCTGCTTAGGTCAGACCTCCCTCCATTTGGACTGGCGTGGTCATTTCTTCCTGCTGGGAGTCACTCACACACTTTGGCGGGATATGACACAGGTCCCTTTGAGTAGGTCACATCCTAAGACCCAGAAACTCAGTGTGATCCTTTGGCTTAGCTGGTGTCCTCCATCATCTGCTTCTTCCTCATTCCTCCAGATCAGCTTTCCCTGCATCCTTCACAAAACTTTCTTTAGCTCTGCTTCTGGACGTTGTTTCCCCTCCCCTCCCACCTACTAAGAGTCTGTAACTTTTATCTGATGCTCATTATGTGTTGTGACTGTTGCTTCTTTGCCCAAGGACATGGCTCCATGGGGGCAGAGGCAAGCTGTCTTCTTTGCGTCTCCCATGTTGTACTGTCTTGTGGCCCCAGGAGGAGCTCAGTATATTCCAAATTGTTCACTGCACCGCTTCCTTCATCACCTCTAGCTCTGTGCTCTGTGTTCGAGGACTGACCCTCTCATGGGATGGCCTTCTTGATTTCAGATCGCCATGGGTGTGCCGCTGCACCGGCTGAAGGATATCCGGCTTCTGTACGGAGAGTCCCCATGGGGGATGACGCCCATTTCTTTTGAGACCCCTAGCAACCCTCCCATTGCCCGAGGCCACGTCATTGCAGCCAGAATCACCAGCGAAAACCCAGATGAGGCAAGTCGGGGGTGGTGATGGGGGGCTTGCGTTTCCACCACCTCCAACCTCCCAGCAGACCTCGAACCTTAGCCTGGAGGAGACGCCCAGGCCTCACAGTTTATAGACGAGGAAACTGAAACGTGGGAAGGGAAGGGATGAAAGGATTTATCCCCAGGTGCTGTGTGCCAAGCACCAGGCAGATGCCTGGTGTGTCAGAGGACAACCACGCCTCTGGGCATTGTCACCCTATATCACAGCTCCAGAGGTTGGTGCGACCCGCCTCATGCCCAGGACCTGCTGAGCCCAGGGCTGAGTCCCAGTGGTGCACCGCAAAGGTCACATATGCCCACCTTTGGGACGGGCAGCTGGGTTTAGAGCGCAGATCCTTGGATTTCTGGCCCCGTGAACTTTTGACTACAATATACAGTCTAAGGCAGCAGTCCCCAACCTTTTTGGTACCAGAGACTGGTTTCATGGAAGACAGTTTTCCCTTGGACCAGGGTGGGGGGTGGGGATGGTTTGCAGATGATTCAAGCACATGGCATTTATTGTGTGTTTTCTTTCTATTGTTATTACATCAGCTCCACCTCAGATCATCAGGCATTAGATGTCTAAGGAGTCCCTCTGTGACTTGTTCTTACTTGTGCCTTAAAGTACCAAGCAGCTGGCGTCTGTCACAGTTTACGTGTATACTAACAGTTGTCACATAACCACCATAATCGACGATTTAGTTATTTAATGACTTCATTCAAGAAACTTGAGATGAGAAAAGTTTTATCCCCTCTCTCCTATGGTGACTGTATTAGTTTGGGATCTTTGGCTGAGAGCAAACAATCAATTCCAGTGGTGGGCAGCAAAATGGGAGACTTTTAGGGGGTTGATGGCTTATTCACAGGATGGAGGACCATGTATAGAAAAAACCCAGGCACCTGAAACTTTTGCCTCTTTTGCATCTTTTGCCTCCAAGCATGTCTGCCAAAATGAATGCCTTTATCACAGGCAATCCCAGCCAGAGCATCAAACCCACCTCTCCCCTTTTACCAGAATTATACTCAGAAGGGGATGAGTCATTCTTACAAACAGAATTTATGTGTGCGTTAGCATCAACTAGGGCTAACATTGGATTTCTGTATCTGCCAGACTTTTCATAGTCTAGAATTGGAAATCCCTCTCCTCTTATATTTAAACATTTTCTGATCGACAATAGCAAGCATATGAAATCAGTAGGTACCATCACTCAGCTCCATCAAGTGATTACCGGTCCCCAGCTCGGTTGTTATTTTTCAACTTTTTTTTTTAAGAATAAAAATTCCACGCCTTGATGTGCTCACATGGATACACCTGCACTGCTCATGACAAGTATCAACATTTTATTGATCACACTAAGCTCTCGGGTGTGGGAGGGGCTCTTGGGTTTTCCTAGGATTTAATTCTGATGAAAATAGATCTGAAGTAATAATTTCTTCTGTTTTGCTTTTTCTGTCTGGGCTGCAGGGGTTTAAGCCGAGCTCCGGAACGGTCCAAGAATTGAATTTCCGCAGCAGCAAGAACGTATGGGGTTACTTCAGTGTGGCTGCGACTGGTGGCTTACATGAATTTGCGGATTCCCAGTTTGGGCACTGCTTCTCCTGGGGGGAGAACCGGGAAGAGGCTATTTCGTTAGTATCTCCCTCCCTCCCTTCCTTCCACCCCTTCCTTTGAGAAACTAGAAATTATTAGCCTGTGGCTTCAGACGCAGAGCAGTTAAGGGGATGAAGAGCAGACCTTGTCTTAAAGATCTTATGCCAAAGTGCAAGAACACATCTGTCCTCTTCCCTCGTTTGAGACCTGAGACGACATACATGGAATCAGTTCACCAAGGTCACTGATCTTGAGCTTGTTACAGGTTGAACTTGAAGGTGATCCAAAGAATGTTCAAGGTGATTCCAGGAGTTTAAAAGGTGCTGAGTGCTATAGCTTTTTATTTTAAAAAAAATGGTACAGGGGGTCCTCTTTTAAATTTAAGTCTCTTAAGTAGTCCCCCGAGAAATCCACATTGACAAAGAAGTCCTCAAATGCCAAAACACCTACATCTTTTTAAAAATTGAAGTATAGTTGATTTACAGTGTTGTGTTAATTACTACTGTATAGCAAAGTGATTCAGAGAAGGCAATGGCACCCCACTCCAGTACTCTTGCCTGGAAAATCCAATGGACAGAGGAGCCTGGTAGGCTGCAGGCCATGGGGTCGCAAAGAGTTGGACATGACTGAGCGACTTCACTTTCACTTTTCCCTTTCATGCATTGGAGAAGGAAATGGCAGCCCACTCCAGTGTTCTTGCCTGGAGAATCCCAGGGACGGCGGAGCCTAGTGGGGTCGGACAGAGTCAGACACGACTGAAGCGACTTAGTAGCAGCAGCAAAGTGATTCGGTTAAACATATATGTGTGTACATTCTTTTTTTAAAATATCCTTTTCTGTTATGAGTTATCGTAGGATATTGAATACAGTTCTCTGTGCTATGCAGTAAGACGTTGCTGTTTGTCCATCCTATAGATAACAGTCTGCATCTGCTAACCCCGGCCTCCCACTCATCCCTCCCCCACCCCCTCCCCCTCAGCAATCACAAGTCTGTTCTCTATGTCTGTGAGTCTGTTCCTGTTTCTTGAATACATTCATTGGCGTCATATTTTAGATTCCATGTATAAGCGATATCTTCTGGTGTGTTTCCCCTATAACACTCTCCCTGATTTCATAGAGAATGGAGTTTTCTGCCCTTTAGACTGGACATGTGTTTGATGGGAGGGGGGCCCTCTGGGAAGCAGGAGGTGGTTACAGCCAAGCTGGTGACTGCCTTGCGCAGAGTGATGTACTGGTATCAGCCATCTGTCCGTGCACCCCAGGCACACTGGGCAGCTGGGTAGACAGCTAGAGAGTGACTCCTCCTTGGGACACTGAGGGATTTTGACAGGTCCAGCAGGAGAGAGAGTCAAAGTGACTGGCAAGATTGATAACAATTATAATCACTAATTAATCATTTCATAACAGCTGACATTTACTGATCAGGGACCATGTGCTTTATATGGATTGTCTCATTTGAATCCCCAAGTACCTGTGAGAAGGCAGGGTTATCCCCCCATTTTCCAGATGAGGACACTGAGGCCAGGGCAATTTAGTCACTGGCCCAAGATTTGCTGGGCCAGTCCATGCTGGAGGCTGTCTGATTCGGGACACTCTCTTCTCTGCGGTTCTGGCTCATTGGGAACCATGCTGGAGCTGATGATACATATGTTAATTGAGAAAACAATCTGTGTGCCTTCCCCTCAAGGAACATGGTGGTGGCTTTGAAGGAACTATCCATCCGGGGCGACTTCAGGACAACTGTGGAATATCTCACCAACCTTCTGGAGACTGAGAACTTTCAGAACAACGACATTGACACCAGCTGGTTAGATAACCTCATTGCAGAGAAAGTGCAGGTAGAGGGCTGCACGCATCTCCCCTGGGGGTCCTGGAACCACCACCCTCCCCGGGCTCCCTGTGGCCTTGGTCCCTGTGGATACTGACGCACAGAGTCTCTCCCAGGCTGAGAAGCCAGATATCATGCTCGGGGTCGTGTGTGGAGCCTTGAACGTGGCCGACTCCATGTTTAGAACATGCATGACGGATTTCCTACACTCACTGGAAAGGTAGGGCGTAGGGGTACTTCCTTTCCCCTCTTGGGATGCATGTTGTGGCAAGTAAGGCAGACACATGCGTTCTTTGGGTGCAAATCAGTCACCATGCAGTCAGTGAACCCCTCCTGTCGTCACCTTTTCCTCCTGCCCTCAGTCTTTCCCAGCATCAGGGTCTTTTCCAATGAGTCGGCTCTTCGCATCAGGTGGCCAAAGTATTGGAGCTCCATCTTCAGCATCAGTCCTTCCAACGTGCTTGCCTCTGTAGAATTCCTCAGATAAACCTGGGCTGCCCTGGAAGAGGCTGGATGATTGGGGTCGGGGTACGAGAGGGATTCTCAAGGCCAAGATAGCCGTCATCCTACAGACAGCCACGTGCATACTCATGCTGACTTGTGTAAGTTAAGTTACAACAGGCAGGAGTTCAGAGAGGAGGATGTGAACTTGAGAAGCAAAGCAGGTTATAGGTCACCTCTATAAATGAATCAGGTGGCCAGTGAAATGGACCCCGTGAAGATGGACAGGAGGTCCCTCTTAGGATGGACCAGGGTTTCCCAGCCTCTGTACCACTGGCATTTGGGGCTGGGTCATCTTTTGTGGTAAAGGCTGACCTGTGCCAGATGGGACGTTAGCCCATCTAAAGCGTCCCCTCCTCCTACTCCGGAAGTCAGGACAATCGAGTGTGTCTCCAGATAACTGCCATCTGTCCTCTGGGGAGAGGAGGAAATCTACCTCCCCCCGCCTCGCCCCCATTGAAAACCACCGTGATAGGCAAAGGAGACTACCAAAAGGGAAATAGAAGGATGAAAGTTTTTAGTCCTTGGATCATATGCTTTTTAAAAAAATATTATTTATTTGGCTGCACTGGGTCTTAGTTGCAGCCTGTGGGATCTAGTTCCCTGACTGGAAATCAAACCCAGGCCCCCTGGATTGTAAGCGCCAAGTCTTAGCCATTGGACCACCAGGGAAGTTCCAGACAATATGCTTTTGAATGGTAATAGAGTCACAATATGGGCTTCCCTGGTGGCTCAGTGGTAAAGAATCTGCCTGCAATGCAGGAGACCTGGGTTTGATCCCTGGGTTGAGAAGATCTCCTGGAGGAAGGCGTGGCAACCCACTCCAGTGTTCTTGCCTGGGGACTCCCATGGACAGAGGAGCCCGGCAAGCTACAGTCCATAGGATTTCACAGAGTCAGACACGACCGAAGCATCTAAGCAGCAGCAGAGGCCCTGTCTGTGCGCTGGTTTCTTTCACAGGCAGGTGGCAGGATTCCCATGTAAGGACTTTTTCCGAGAAGAAGCAGCATGGAGTTTGCATCTTGGGAAGCCCTTTTGAAATTTCACATCCTGCAGCAAGACCAGTTTCCTCCAGTTCTAAGGGGTATCAGGTTCCTTGGGACTGTCCATCCCTTGACTTTATCGACCAGCCGTGGTGATGCTTAGGAAAGGCAAAGAGCAGGTGGCTTTTAAAATCCAGAGAACGGATGGCCACAGAGTTCTTGGTCACTCCTAGACGCACTGCAGGTCTGTCTTCTCTCCCAGGGGCCAGGTCCTCCCCGCAGACTCTCTGCTGAACATTGTGGACGTGGAATTAATTTATGGAGGCGTCAAGTACATCCTCAAGGTAAAGGTCTCTATTTCTTGGATGTCTCCAACACTCTGGGGGTTCAAGGGAGTTTTATTTCTGCCACGCACCACCCCTGCAATGGATTTTCTCATGCCTGCTCCCGGGACTCCTCTTGCAGTTCCATGACCTTGAAACCTATGGGCTTTGGGTACAGAACCCGTAGGCTTGGACCTCATGCACAAACAAGGCATAATAGAGCATTTATTGGTTTCCCACGGCTGCTGTAATTAAGTTCTGTAAACCGGTGTCTTCACCAGAAGTTCATCGTTTCTCAGTTCTGGAGGCCAGAAGTCCAACATCAAGGTGTTGGCTGTGCCGAGGTCTCCTAGGCCCCAGGAACCACCCCTTTCCTAGCTCCCGGTGGTCGTGGACCATCCTCGGGGTTCCCTGGCTTAGAGGTTTATCACTCCAATTGCTGCCAGCCTCTGGCTTTGTACGGCCACCTGTGAGTGTGTCTGTGTCTGTCTGTCTGTCTTCATCGTCCTGTGCCTGTCTGGGTCTTTTCTCGTCTTACAAGAATACCAGTCAGACTGGATTCAGGGCTCACCCTAAGCCAGCGTCCCTCCTTAACTGACTACGTCTGCAAAGACCCTGTTTCCGAGTAAGGTGACATGCCGAGGTTCTGGGAAGGACGTGGCCTTGGGGGGACACTGTTCAGCCCCTCATAGCATGCGAGCAGAACCACGGCTCAAGGGTAGAAACTGTCCCTACAGGTGGCCCGGCAGTCTCCGACCATGTTCGTCCTCATCATGAACGGCTCTCACATCGAGATCGATGCCCACCGGCTCAACGATGGGGGGCTACTGCTGTCCTGCAGCGGCAACAGCTATACCACCTACCTGAAGGAAGAGGTGGACAGGTGTGTGGCCAGGGACACCCGGAGCCAGCTCCCCCACCCGCCCACCACGGGGTCCGTGTGCAGGCTCAGGCTCTCAGCCGAGGCACCTTCTCCAGGACCTTCTGGGGCTCTTGGGAGGTTCATCTCGAGCGTGGAATCCCAGGCTGCAGGTTGGCATCCATGGAAGGTCCCTAGGCATCCCTTTTCTAGCAATGTGGACGGATTCAAGGCTGCCAGCTCCACAGCCTGTGAGGTGTGCACTGAGTCCCAGCGGCTCCAGGTCTGAGCTGCAGTGGCCACACCCATTGGAGCAAAGCTGGGAGAAGATGCGGTTATCCAGTTAGGGTAATGGCTGTTTATTTGATCATTTGCTGGGTTGGCCAAAACGTTTGCTTGGGTTTTTCTATAAGATGTTGCCTACGAATAAACTTTCTGGCCAACTCAGTACTTACCCCAGGTGTCAGGCTAGGTATCAGCAGAGAGCCATGGTCACGACTCATGGAGTCTTGTTGGGAAAGAGACACATCGAACAAGCAGTCAAGGTTGCTGTGGGTTAGGATGGGTGGAGCATGGGGTGACCCGGAAGCACTCAATGTGGGGAGCCTCACGAGACAGAGACCCTGTTACTCTGGGGTGTCTGACCAGCCTGAGCTCACACAATGAAACACAAACCCCTACTCCCACCCCGCAGCTGAACAGGCAGCAAAGACCCCAGGCCAAGAAGAGTAAATTGGGGGAGGGATGGGGTGGGGGTTCCAGAGGCCCCAGGCCTGAAAAAGCTCCAGTTATGGAATGCAGATTCCTTTCCCAGTCCTCCATGGAAGAAGGCAGACAAGATACACCCCAGATCGCCGTTGTGTTACCTCTTTTTAACCTGTGTTCTCTCTGCCAAGAATATTCAGGGTGATTATAGGCACTACCCATGCGGCATGCTCTTCCCGGTTCTGTTACAGAAAGTGAAAGAGTTAGTCTTTCAGTCGTATCTGACTCTGTGACCCTGGACCAGAGCTCCTCGGTCCATGGGGATTCTCCAGGGAAGAATATGCAGTGGGTTGCTATTGCCTTCTCCAGGGGATCGTCCCAACCCAGGGATCAAACCCGGGTCTCCCGTACTGCAGGCAGATTCTTTACTGTCTGAGCCACCAGGGAAGCGGTTCTGTTATAAGGAGAAGCCTTTCCCTGGATCAGTATGTATTGAATAATATCGATATTGCTGATTGCTTTCTCTGTGCCAGAGCCTGTTGGAATTATGTGAGGGAAAACAAGCTAGTTTTCTGCCAGGAAGGGGCCCCACCCCAGCTCACCCCCAAAGTCTTCGGGGTAATTGTCAACACCATTTGGGAAGAGTGGAGTGAGTCGCTCAAGGGTGGAGTGAGCATCCCAGGGTGATGCTCCTGGCTGCTGTTAGGGAGGGAAGACGCTGTCAGAAGCCTGACTCCAGCATCTTGGTAGATGGCGCCCTCCAGTGTCCCCACCACCTCCTTCTCTCTCCAGTTACCGAATCACCATTGGCAACAAGACATGCGTGTTTGAGAAGGAGAATGACCCCACAGTCCTGAGATCCCCTTCGGCTGGGAAGCTGGTGAAGTACACCGTGGCGGATGGGGAACACGTTGAGGCTGGGGGCAGCTACGCTGAGATAGAGGTGACTGCAGAGCTGGCCCTCAGGGTGGGGCTGCAGCTGGGCCGCCCTCACACCCGCTCCCCAAGGGAGGACCCTCTGGGCAGGCTGCTGCACTCAAGCCAACAGACCGCCCCTTTCTCCTGAGCTCTCTCCTGCAGATCCCTCAAAGAGCCACTACGTGGGGGGTTCAGCCCCAGTTCCCTGCCTTATTCCATGGGAAAAAAAAAATCTCAAAAAATGTGTACCTCCCCAGCTGATAAATGATAATGATGCTGACAATTAAAAAGTGGTAACCCAACACCTGCAAAGCACTTACCACGTGGTAGGCACCCTTCTAAGCATTTTCTTTGTCTTAATTCCTTCTTTAACCTTGCTGGCAATCATGAGTTGGACCCAAACAGAACCTCCATTTTGCACAGGAAGACATGGGACCCAGGCAGCCTAAGAAACTCACTCAAGGTCACACAAAGCCAGGATTCCAACCTGCTCATTTTCTGCTGCCAAGGAAAAGAAAGAATTTTGTAATGAAGATGCAGCAGTGGTGGGAGATGGCAGCTGTTGGCCTCCTGCTGTGCGCCCTCTGGCTTAAACCTTGTCAGTGCCCTATGAGACAAGCCTGTCATTCCTCTCCTCCATTTTAGTTAGGGAAACTGAGGCTCAGAGAGTGGACGGCATGTGCTAGAGATCACAGAGTGATGGGTGGGGTGCAGGGGTCCAGCCCAAGCCTGGCTGACCTGAGTGACCAAGCTGTGAACTTTTGAGCAAAGGGCAGGATGGTCCTGTCTGTCTGAAGCCCATACATGCTAACAACATTCATCGTGTCCACACGGCCAGACTCAAACCAGTTAAAGGGGCTGATGACTAGACTGGAAGCACATTCTTCGTTCCCCAGAGGGTTTTCTCTCTGCCTTTAAGAAAAAGAGCCAGTCATAAAATGTACCTTATTTTAGGAAGATAGGTATTAATCACCCTACATCATATGATTTAGCTGTGTTTCTAAGAGAAAGGCCTTCCTTTGGAAATAAGGAGCAGTTTCCACCGCTGTAAAATGGGCACAGTGAACACCAGCTTCCCTGACTGGCTTTGCAGATGGTAAAGATTTATGACCAGTGCCGTGCCTGGCACATGAGAGATTCTGTAAACTCTGCTTCTCTCTCCCCACTGCACTTGAACTCTGTCCACAGAGTCATTCTTTGTAAGTGACATGGTCTGTGCTCCAGAATTGCTAGTTTGGGATGACCCAGGCTCCACCCGAGGGGCCCCACCTAAGTAGAAATCGCTTCTTTGTGCAAAACAGGTCATGAAGATGACCACGACCCTGAACGTGCAGGAAAGTGGCCGGGTGAAGTATGTCAGGCGCCCAGGGGCTGTGTTGGAAGCTGGCTGCATGGTGGCCAGGCTGGAGCTCGATGACCCTTCTAAAGTGCGCCCGGTATGTGACACCCGGCACAGCTACTCCGTGAGCCGGACAGGCCGGTGGCTCCTGGCCCTCGAGCCTCACCCACCACGATGGGCACAGGAACGTGCCTGCCTGTGCCCACACCCTCCTCAGCATCCCACTAAGAGCAAAACCCACGTGCTTCCAATGATCTTCAGGGTCTCCCAGGGGCTGTGTCCCGCTTTCTTCCCTGGCTTCACCCTCTGCCTCCCTCTCCCCCTTAATCACATGCCCTGGACTCCTCCCCCTTGGGGCCAGCTCCTTCTGCCCAGAGGAGCCTTTGCCCAGATGTGCACAGGGCTCGTCCTCTCATTTCCTGTAAACTGGNTCAGTGCCCTATGAGACAAGCCTGTCATTCCTCTCCTCCATTTTAGTTAGGGAAACTGAGGCTCAGAGAGTGGACGGCATGTGCTAGAGATCACAGAGTGATGGGTGGGGTGCAGGGGTCCAGCCCAAGCCTGGCTGACCTGAGTGACCAAGCTGTGAACTTTTGAGCAAAGGGCAGGATGGTCCTGTCTGTCTGAAGCCCATACATGCTAACAACATTCATCGTGTCCACACGGCCAGACTCAAACCAGTTAAAGGGGCTGATGACTAGACTGGAAGCACATTCTTCGTTCCCCAGAGGGTTTTCTCTCTGCCTTTAAGAAAAAGAGCCAGTCATAAAATGTACCTTATTTTAGGAAGATAGGTATTAATCACCCTACATCATATGATTTAGCTGTGTTTCTAAGAGAAAGGCCTTCCTTTGGAAATAAGGAGCAGTTTCCACCGCTGTAAAATGGGCACAGTGAACACCAGCTTCCCTGACTGGCTTTGCAGGTGGTAAAGATTTATGACCAGTGCCGTGCCTGGCACATGAGAGATTCTGTAAACTCTGCTTCTCTCTCCCCACTGCACTTGAACTCTGTCCACAGAGTCATTCTTTGTAAGTGACATGGTCTGTGCTCCAGAATTGCTAGTTTGGGATGACCCAGGCTCCACCCGAGGGGCCCCACCTAAGTAGAAATCGCTTCTTTGTGCAAAACAGGTCATGAAGATGACCACGACCCTGAACGTGCAGGAAAGTGGCCGGGTGAAGTATGTCAGGCGCCCAGGGGCTGTGTTGGAAGCTGGCTGCATGGTGGCCAGGCTGGAGCTCGATGACCCTTCTAAAGTGCGCCCGGTATGTGACACCCGGCACAGCTACTCCGTGAGCCGGACAGGCCGGTGGCTCCTGGCCCTCGAGCCTCACCCACCACGATGGGCACAGGAACGTGCCTGCCTGTGCCCACACCCTCCTCAGCATCCCACTAAGAGCAAAACCCACGTGCTTCCAATGATCTTCAGGGTCTCCCAGGGGCTGTGTCCCGCTTTCTTCCCTGGCTTCACCCTCTGCCTCCCTCTCCCCCTTAATCACACGCCCTGGACTCCTCCCCCTTGGGGCCAGCTCCTTCTGCCCAGAGGAGCCTTCGCCCAGATGTGCACAGGGCTCGTCCTCTCATTTCCTGTAAACTGGGATGCAGCCCTCTTCCCCGCAGTGCAGTATATAGCACTGTCACGTCTCCATGACGTGACCTGCCCTCCTACAGTAAGCCAGGCATGCGGGGAGGTAGGTCCCCATTCATGCAGGTAATGTTTGTTTTTCTCTACAGTAATTAGCATATATGCCCAGGAAGAAAAAAGGCTAGAAAAGCATTAAAAAAAAAAAATCAAATTATCTCTTTTCTCCAAACTATCCTATCAGTTTCATTTGTTTTCTCCTCTTTCTTTTCATTATTGTCTTTCGAGGGTTCCCAAAGCTAGGAATAGAGTGAGCTTTGTTAGATAACAGGAAATGAATCTGTGTCTACCTTGTGATTCGTTTTAGCAGACGTTTCCCGCCCGGCTGGGTTCTGGAGACAGGAACCCGGCCGCCAGTCCCAGCAGGATCCTGATTGCCTATGAGAAAGACAGGCAGATAAATCTTTGTAACTCAGCTCAGTCAGAGGGACCGTCCTTGGCCGCTGGCTCTGGGGGTCCAAAGGGAGAAGCAGCAGCAGATTGTGAAGAAAGGAAGCCCTCCAGCTGATCTTAAAGGGCGAGAGGAGCCTGCAGGGCTGGGAGCGGAGTGGAGGGGATGGGAAGCTGAGGGTTCTGGGCCAGCAGAATAGCACGCCTCCAGCTCCCAGGTTCCAGTGCCGCACACGGTCAGTGGTGAGTGGATGTGCCCAGTCGCTGAGTCGTGTCCGACTCTGTGATCCCATGGACTGTAGCCCGCCAGGCTCCTCTGTCCGTGGGGTTTTCCAGGCAAGAATACTGGAATGGATTGCTGTTTCCTACTCCATATTGAGTGGATATTTGTAAAATAAATTAACAGATGAATGAATGCATGAAGTCAGTGTTGCCCCTTAAAAAAAAAAAAAAAGTTTGGCCTCACCTCACAATATGTGGCATCTTAGTTCCCTGACCAGGATTTGAACCTGTACCCCCTGCACTGTAAGACAGAGCCTCAGCCACTGGACCACCAAGGAAGTCCCTTTGGGGAGCTTTTTGTTTGAGAATCCTCTAAGGCCAAATATTTACGATTTACAAAAAGCACGTATATTTGTATGAGAGTTTCCTAAATTTTCTCTGTGCTAGGCATTCATCTTTGGGATTTGAGCAAAGCTGAAAAAGAAAAATAGGGAGATGATATTGGTTAGAAAGCAAAGCCAAACAAAAACATCTGTCAGCAAAAATAATCAGCAATAGGAAAAGAATTTTATTTGAGGACCACAGCCTGGAAGACAACCTTTCAGATAACTCTGAGGAATTGCTCCCAAGAAGCATGGTTTTCAGCACAGTTTTGTGTCTTGTCGGAGCAATGAACATGAAACAAATCAGGAAGACTTTCCTCTAAGATTAAAAAAAAAAAAACGAAAAAATCAGACCAGCGTGTGCACAGCAAGTCACCATGGCTTTGGCCTCCAGGAAGGGAGTCCTGCTAGCATCAGAGGAGAAGCAGCATTGGATCCCAGGAGGGAAGGCATTGCATCACTGTTTCATTTATTTTTTAGCTTTTTATTTTGTATTGGAGTATAGCCAATCAGTAAGGTTGTGATAGCTTCAAGCAGACAGCGAAGGGGCTCCGCCATACTCATCTTTATTTTTAACATGGACTTTCTGCACTTCTGATCCATGTGCTCTTGTCTTTAATAATTAAAGCAGATGTCCAGTGTATGTTTGGCTACAAACAGACTGCTTAGTCAGCATGAAATTCAAGTTAACTCATGTAGCAGCCACAATGACTTCCCCTGACCTCTACATGTGAACGTTAGAAAAAAAAAACATCTAACACTCTCCAAAATTATTTGGAATGCGTAATTGACTACGGTATTTACCAAGGGGAAGATTTGGAACCCTCAAACAGGGGTGTGTATGAGCAGTTTTAACTTTGCAATAGGATGCTTTCTTCTGTTCCCCCTCCCCTTCAGGCTTCATCCTAACCACGCTGTGTGTATGGCGTACATACTGTGTGTTGGTGGCTCTGCCTTGGCCCTTGGCTGGTCCGTCTCCTTCGGAGGCCACGGTGGTCTTGACCTCTGGCTCCTGTTGTGTCTCATCAGGCTGAGCCGTTCACGGGGGAGCTCCCCTCACAGCCAACGCTGCCCATCCTCGGAGAGAAACTGCACCAGGTTTTTCACAGCGTCCTGGAAAATCTCACCAACATCATGAATGGCTACTGTCTGCCGGAGCCTATTTTTAGCATCAAGGTGAGTCACGTGTGCAGGGTGGGTGAAGAGCCCAAAGATCCCAGAGATCTTTATTGGGGTAAGAAATGAGAAAGTCTGTCATTTCCATCAAGGACCTATTCTCAGGGGATTCCTCAGTTTCACTGTAGACATCAGAGTACGTTTCTCTCTGATGATAAATCGGTGTAAAGGTTACATTGCTTTTGGGGATTCAGTTCAGCTCAACATTGAGAATGTTCACATCGTAAGAGAAGAGTCGATGTGGGTCATCTCTTAAAGAGACAGAAGGAAGCGACTTTGTCCAGAGAAACTCTTGTTCATCCAGGGTCCCGTTGTCTGTAGAGAAATAAGTCCTCAAATGCAGACCTCTGTGAAGGACCTGTGGTGCTGAACTCGACATCAGTAGCTATAAAACTACTGCTACATCACCTTCTATCCCAGAATAGTCCATCACAGTGATGGTGGTCATGGTAGTAATGGCCAGCTCCAGTCTGATACATGCTATGTGCCAGCTACCACACTAAGCCCTTAACACTTACTAAGTCATTTCACCTTCCCAACAACAGGCAGGTAGGAACTCTTATTATTCCATTTTATAGGTGAGGAAACTGAGACACAGAGAGGCTCCAAAACTTGCCTTATTTCACCCATAAGGAGGCAAAGAGGGGGTTTGAACCCTGACCCTCCTGCTTCAGAGTTCGTGTGCTTAGCCCCTATGTTAGGCTGCCTAATTACCAGCATTGCAACATTTTTTTTAGCCTCTGTACTTGCCAGTGTGTGCATGGTTTCAAGTTCAAACCTTACAACCACACTACGGGGTTGACAGCATTCTCCTTCCCATTCAAAAACCATCAACAGTTCCAGTGACCCAGAAGCAGGGCAGTGCAGCTATTAAGAGTCTCTGAGTTTACATCCTGACGTTGCTTCCTACTAGCTGGGTGACTTTGGGTAACTTAATTAACCTCTCTGTTTCAATATCCTCAAACGGAAAATGGGAGTACCAATTATACCTACTCCCTAGGGTTGTTTCTGAGGATCAAGTGAGAACAGGTCCATTTGGGTCCTTGAACAGTGTCTGGCAGAAAGCAAGCATCCCACAAACGTCTGTGCTTTGCAAAGCCTGATGTCCTGACCTGCACCAGGCTGGCCATTCGGATGCACAGGATGGGGAGTGGGGCCGTCCCGGGTGGGGAAGCCGGGTGGGTGTTCCTCCCCCTCTGTGGCCGGGGCCATTCCACCCTGGACTGTTCCAGAGGCTCCCAGGTCTAGATCTTTGGCTGCTAGAGCACACAGGCCTGGATGGCTTAGTGTGTCAGGCGCCCCCCACCCCGGGCTGGGTGGCTACACCCACGCCCCCTGCAGGCCTCGGGCTGATGCTCTGGTCCCGCTGCAGCTGAAGGACTGGGTGCAGAAGCTCCTGAGGACCCTCCGACACCCGTCGTTGCCGCTGCTGGAGCTGCAGGAGATCATGACCAGTGTGTCGGGCCGCATCCCTGCCCCCGTGGAGAAGGCTGTCCGCAGGGTGATGGTGCAGTATGCCAGCAACATCACTTCCGTGCTCTGCCAGTTCCCCAGCCAGCAGGTAGGGCCTCACCCGCCAGGAACTCAGCCCCCGTCAGTCTGGACCTGCAGCTCTCATCAGATCCGGCTTTGTGAGACCCACACCGACAGCCCGAGATGCTGGGGCCTAAAAAGAGTTTTCTCTCACGCCTTCTCTGCAGAATCCCAGCATTTCCCCCAAAACAGCAGTTTTAGATGGACATAAGCAGTTTAACAGTAGTCCTCGGATTCGGAACAGGAGTAGGTGGTTGGTGCGAGTAGTCAGCATTTTCTAGAACTATCCTGGCTGACGTAAGAGAGGAGATTGTGAGTTTTTCTCACTGGTGTGTAGTGTAGTCTCTTCCTCCTCGGGTTTGTGTAGGGTGACAGTTGAGGGGCTGGACATATATATCATATTTTCTAAGAATGGAAGCCACTCCCGGGGAGTATCAGAATCTCTAATAATTCTACATTGGCCTCATTTTGTTCTTTGGGGGGGCATTGCTTTTATCAAGCGTGTTAAAGGAAACCAACATCTGGAAGAGTCCCCTCTTTTTTATTTCCAGGCCCTCGGTCTGGTGAGAAGGGCTTCCTTGCACCATTACCCCCCACCCATGAGTTAGTAATTCGGGGAGCTCGAGGTCAGTGTAAGTCAGCTTATTCCCAGAAGTCAGCTTCTAAGTTGGAATATTGTTTGGCCATAAGAAGGAATGAAATGATTCATGCTACCCTGGGGATGAGCCTTAAAAACCTGATTCTCAGTGGAAAAATACCAGTCAGAAAAGCTCACATTGCCCAATTGCATTTATATGAAACGTCCAGAGTTGGCAGATCCATGGAGAAGAGACGGTAGATTAGTGTTTGCCAGGGGCTCAGGGCAGGGGTGAGTGAGTGACTGCCCACGGCTCTAGGATTTCTTTGGGTAGTGATGAAAATGCTCTAAAATTAGTGATGGTGGTTGCATATTTCTGTGAATCTAGTACAAACCACTGAATTAAATAGACACTTTAAAAGGAAGGAGGGGAATATGATAGCATATGAATTCTAGCTCAACTAAGAAATAATGAAAACAGAGCTTTCAAGGACCCCAGTGGAGAATCATACATGTTGGAATCTTCTGGGAGTTTGTTACTGATGCAGGTTTTTCATTCGAGGTATTTTTGTTGCCACAAAACAGTATGCCAATAGCATTCAACCTAATTGTAAAAATAGGACCCATCCGGCACCCTCATGCTCCCTGGTGTTGGAAATTCCCTTCTCCTCTTTCCCTGGAGTGTTTGTGAAGAGGGATGGTGTGAACATGCATAAGTCGTTATGTGACTGTTGTCCTGAGCTCTTCAGTCCTCAAGCCACACGTTGAGTGGGGCATGCAGAGCTGTTTCTGAGGGGCCAGAGGGCTTTGGGTTGGGGTTTTTGAATGATCCTCTGGTGAGCTCTGCGTAGGAACCTGTGGTGGGTTCTTCCAGTGACTTCTGTGTGGTGGACAGATTGTGTGGTCTGAGTGGCCAGACCTATCCTGTTTTCCCGTTCAGATAGCCACCATCCTGGACTGCCACGCGGCCACCCTGCAGCGGAAGGCCGACCGGGAGGTCTTCTTCATGAACACCCAGAGCATTGTACAGCTGGTCCAGAAGTGAGTCCTGGGCCCTCCGTGGGATGTGGTGGTCACACTTTCTCATCCACGTGTTGCCCCAGGGTGCTGCTATCTGAAGGGCAGGCTCAAACCAATCGACAGTGCCTGGGGTCTGAGACCCCAGTTCCAGCCCTGGCACAGCCCTGCTTAACAGAAGAACAAAGCAATGTCCTTTACTTCCGAGTCTCAGTTTGCTAGTCTGTAAAATGGGAATTAAAAACACTTCACATGCTGAATCATTTTGCATTATCAGCAGATTAACTTTTGTCAAGTGCTGAAACACAGGAAGTCCTCATGGTAGCTTTGCTTATGAGACAGTGGAATGAAATGACTTAATAAGCTGTAAATGATTATAGAAATTATACTTGTGATTTTGGGGGATCCTTGCAAAGGAGGAATTGGTAAAGAACTTGTTCAGTTGCTCAGTCATGACCAACTCTTTGCGACCCATGGACTGCAGCACACCAGGCTCCTCTGTCCTTCAGTATCTCCCAGAGGTTGCTCAAATTCATGTCCGTTGAGTTGGTGATGGTTAGATACCATCTCATTCTCTGCCACCCCCTTCTCCTGTTGCCTCAGTCTTTCCCATCATCAGGGTCTTTTCCAATGAGTCAGCTCTTCACATCAGGTGGCCAAAGTATTGGAGCTTCAGCATCAGTTCTACCAATGAGTATTCAAGGTTGATCCCCTTTAGGATTGACTGGTTTGATCTCCTTGTTGTCCAAGAGACTCTCAAAGAGTCTTNGGATTCGGAACAGGAGTAGGTGGTTGGTGCGAGTAGTCAGCATTTTCTAGAACTATCCTGGCTGACGTAAGAGAGGAGATTGTGAGTTTTTCTCACTGGTGTGTAGTGTAGTCTCTTCCTCCTCGGGTTTGTGTAGGGTGACAGTTGAGGGGCTGGACATATATATCATATTTTCTAAGAATGGAAGCCACTCCCGGGGAGTATCAGAATCTCTAATAATTCTACATTGGCCTCATTTTGTTCTTTGGGGGGGCATTGCTTTTATCAAGCGTGTTAAAGGAAACCAACATCTGGAAGAGTCCCCTCTTTTTTATTTCCAGGCCCTCGGTCTGGTGAGAAGGGCTTCCTTGCACCATTACCCCCCACCCATGAGTTAGTAATTCGGGGAGCTCGAGGTCAGTGTAAGTCAGCTTATTCCCAGAAGTCAGCTTCTAAGTTGGAATATTGTTTGGCCATAAGAAGGAATGAAATGATTCATGCTACCCTGGGGATGAGCCTTAAAAACCTGATTCTCAGTGGAAAAATACCAGTCAGAAAAGCTCACATTGCCCAATTGCATTTATATGAAACGTCCAGAGTTGGCAGATCCATGGAGAAGAGACGGTAGATTAGTGTTTGCCAGGGGCTCAGGGCAGGGGTGAGTGAGTGACTGCCCACGGCTCTAGGATTTCTTTGGATAGTGATGAAAATGCTCTAAAATTAGTGATGGTGGTTGCATATTTCTGTGAATCTAGTACAAACCACTGAATTAAATAGACACTTTAAAAGGAAGGAGGGGAATATGATAGCATATGAATTCTAGCTCAACTAAGAAATAATGAAAACAGAGCTTTCAAGGACCCCAGTGGAGAATCATACATGTTGGAATCTTCTGGGAGTTTGTTACTGATGCAGGTTTTTCATTCGAGGTATTTTTGTTGCCACAAAACAGTATGCCAATAGCATTCAACCTAATTGTAAAAATAGGACCCATCCGGCACCCTCATGCTCCCTGGTGTTGGAAATTCCCTTCTCCTCTTTCCCTGGAGTGTTTGTGAAGAGGGATGGTGTGAACATGCATAAGTCGTTATGTGACTGTTGTCCTGAGCTCTTCAGTCCTCAAGCCACACGTTGAGTGGGGCATGCAGAGCTGTTTCTGAGGGGCCAGAGGGCTTTGGGTTGGGGTTTTTGAATGATCCTCTGGTGAGCTCTGCGTAGGAACCTGTGGTGGGTTCTTCCAGTGACTTCTGTGTGGTGGACAGATTGTGTGGTCTGAGTGGCCAGACCTATCCTGTTTTCCCGTTCAGATAGCCACCATCCTGGACTGCCACGCGGCCACCCTGCAGCGGAAGGCCGACCGGGAGGTCTTCTTCATGAACACCCAGAGCATTGTACAGCTGGTCCAGAAGTGAGTCCTGGGCCCTCCGTGGGATGTGGTGGTCACACTTTCTCATCCACGTGTTGCCCCAGGGTGCTGCTATCTGAAGGGCAGGCTCAAACCAATCGACAGTGCCTGGGGTCTGAGACCCCAGTTCCAGCCCTGGCACAGCCCTGCTTAACAGAAGAACAAAGCAATGTCCTTTACTTCCGAGTCTCAGTTTGCTAGTCTGTAAAATGGGAATTAAAAACACTTCACATGCTGAATCATTTTGCATTATCAGCAGATTAACTTTTGTCAAGTGCTGAAACACAGGAAGTCCTCATGGTAGCTTTGCTTATGAGACAGTGGAATGAAATGACTTAATAAGCTGTAAATGATTATAGAAATTATACTTGTGATTTTGGGGGATCCTTGCAAAGGAGGAATTGGTAAAGAACTTGTTCAGTTGCTCAGTCATGACCAACTCTTTGCGACCCATGGACTGCAGCACACCAGGCTCCTCTGTCCTTCAGTATCTCCCAGAGGTTGCTCAAATTCATGTCCGTTGAGTTGGTGATGGTTAGATACCATCTCATTCTCTGCCACCCCCTTCTCCTGTTGCCTCAGTCTTTCCCATCATCAGGGTCTTTTCCAATGAGTCAGCTCTTCACATCAGGTGGCCAAAGTATTGGAGCTTCAGCATCAGTTCTACCAATGAGTATTCAAGGTTGATCCCCTTTAGGATTGACTGGTTTGATCTCCTTGTTGTCCAAGAGACTCTCAAAGAGTCTTCTCCAGCACTGCAATTCAAGCATCATTTCTTCAGTGCTTAGCCTTCTTTATGGTCCAGCTCTCACATCTGTACATGACTATTAGAAAAACCATAGTTTCAACTATACGGACCTTTGTCAACAAAGAGATGTCTCTACTTTTTAATATGCTGTTTGAAGTGAAGTGGAAATCCCTCAGTCGTGTCTGACTCTTTGCGACCCCATGGACTATACAGTCCATGGAATTCTCCAGGCCAGAATACTGGAGTGGGTAGCTGTTCCCTTCTCCAGGGGATCTTCCCAACCCAGCAATTGAACCCAGGTCTCCCTCATTACAGGCGAATTCTTTACCAGCTGAGCCACCAGGGAAACCCAATACACTGTTTAGGTTAGTCATAGCTTTTCTTTCAAGAAGCAAGCATCTTTTAATTTCATGGCTGCAGTCAGCGTCCACAGTGATTCTGGAGCCCAAGAAAATAAAATGTGTCACTGCTTCCACTTTTTCCCCTTCAATTTGCCGTGAAGTGATGGGACCGGATGCCATGATCTTGGTATTTTAAATGTTGCGTTCTAAGCCAGCTTTTTCACTGTCTTCTTTCATCAAGAGGCCCTTTAGTTCATCTTTACTTTCTGCCGTTAGAGTGGTATCATCTGCATATCTGTGGTTGTTGATATTTCTCCCAGCAATCTTGATTCCGGCTTGAGCTTCATCCAACCCAGCGTTTCACATGATGTACTCTGTGTATGAATTAAATAAGCAAGGTGACAATATTCAGCCTTAGGCATACTCCTTCCCAATTTTGAACCAGTCAGTTGTTTCATGTCTGGTTCTGTTACTTCATGACCCACATACAGATTTCTCAAGAATCAGGTAAGGGGGTCTGTAGTCCCATCTTTGTAAGAACTTTTAAAAAGAATTTTAAGAACTTGTATTTTGTCTTACATAGCTCTTGAGCAGGGAGAACTATTCTGATGATAAAAAGAACAGCCCTTTTGTATGAAAACTCTACCCAGCAAGAAAGCTTTACCTTCTTGGACATAATTCAAACATTTTCAGACTGGAGTGAGTTGATTCAGCATATATTAGTCACGTGCCAAAAACTATAAGAGGTGCAGAAGATAGATGGCTATAGGAAATTGCCCTTCTTTTCAGGGCACTCCTTGGCTTGTGAGGACTCATACTGACAATATAGGGTTGTAGCTGAGGAAGGAGATTTGCGTTTGGATTCCCCACAAAGTGAGAGTTCCATAGCCAAGGGCTAATCCTTTCCCCACAACTCTTATAGCACTAACCCTAATCCATCTTTTTTCAGTTTAGGACAAATGACCGGCAGATATGAACAAATGATAAATGAATCAAATTCCCTAGCAGGTTCTTTTTTGTGTTAAATGTAAATCTCAGTGGTATATTGTGTGCGTGTGTGTGTTTAAAAATCACATTTGAATACAGGAGCCTTTTTGGTTTGTACTTTCTTTTAATGTCATTTGCTGGTGCTGGGGCAAAGCCAGTTTCAACTTTCCTGAAACTCAGCATCCCATTCCTCATGTTCTGACATGGTTTAGAAGAGGAAGTAGTTTAAGGAACCTCCAGGTTACCATTTGGTTTTAAAAGGAAAGTGAAATGTACGCA
This sequence comes from Neotragus pygmaeus, assembly GCA_006410875.1. Taxonomy (NCBI): domain Eukaryota; kingdom Metazoa; phylum Chordata; class Mammalia; order Artiodactyla; family Bovidae; genus Neotragus; species Neotragus pygmaeus. The sequence goes on from SJYV01026263.1 coordinate 1,810,590, forward strand.
GGGATCATTTGGTAAATATCTTTCAAATTTTATTTTTCAAATTGTCTTTATCCATTGGATGGTTAATTGAAAATATTTGTTTTCACTCATTCATGCAAGGCTGACCCCATTCAGCATCCCAGCTCTGTGACGTTTTTCCTTCTCTCTGGGGACCTCTGGTTGGATATGTGGCCTTGGGCAAGTCGTTACTCTCTCTGATTGGCAGAGTTACCACAGATGGACCAACTCACGCATCCCTCCCAGACCTAAGGATTAGAGGGTGCAGCCTCTAGTTTCTTTTTTAAAAATATTTATTTGTTTGACTCTGTCGGGTCTTAGCTGTGGCACGCGGGATCTTCATTGCGTCATGCAGGATCTTTGCTTATGGCTCACGGACTCTAGTTGTGACGCACAGGCTCAGCAGTCATGGTGTGTAGCCGTAGTTGCTCAACAGCATGTGGGATCTTAGTTCCCAGATCAGGGACCGAACCCAAGTTCCCTGCATTTCAAGGCAGATCCTCAGCCCCTAGACCATCAGGGAAGTCCTCCTCCAGATTCTTTATTAGTGTTTTCTCTTCAATGCTTTGGCCACCTGATGCGAAGAAATGTCTCATTTGAAAAGACCTTGATGCTGGGAAAGATTGAAGGCGGGAGGAGAAGGGGATGACAGAGGATGAGATGGTCGGATGGCATCACCGACTCAATGGACATGGGTTTAATTAAACTCTGGGAGTTGGGGATGCACAGAGAGGCCAGGTATGTTGCAATCCATGGGGTCGCAAAGAGTCGGACACAATTGAGCAACTGAACTGAACTCAACTCCTTTTTCAAGTCTTGACAGTCCTGCTGGAGACAGCAGGCACCCCAGGACACGCAGCTGGTCACTCAGCGGCCTTCTCCTCCTCCCCAGGTACCGCAGCGGGGCCCGCGGCTACATGAAGGCAGTGGTGTTGGAGCTCCTGCGGAAATATTTGCTGGTTGAGCACCATTTCCAACAAGGCAAGAGTCGCCACCTCAGGTACTGGTGATGAGTCCACTGGGGCAGGGGCCCGGAGCCTGACCCCACATGGCTTCTTGTCCCCTGCAGCCCACTACGACAAGTGTGTGATAAACCTCCGGGAGCAGCTGAAGCCAGACATGTCCCAGGTGTTGGACTGCATCTTCTCCCACTCGCAGGTGGCCAAGAAGAACCAGCTGGTGATCATGCTGATTGTAAGCAGGAAAAGACGTTCTCTCCCCAAAGTTGAACAGGGCTCCACTGGCTTTCCCTGGAAAGATTCTGGTAGCCAGATTTTAAAATACTTCATACCAAACTTTGTCTTGGGTCTTTCCTCTCTTATTTATTCCTTTCACCACGCTGCACAGCTTGTAGGATCTTCCCTGACCAGGGATTCAATCTGGGCCATGACAGTGAAAGCCTGGAATGCTAACCTCTGGGCCACCAGGGAACTCTCGTCTTAGAAAACCACTAGCCTGGCCGTTGGACAGTGCCTGTGTTCCATGCTGTCCTCGGAGCCCCAGGCCAGGGGAACGATAGAGACTAATGTCACCACCATTTGATAACACAATGCAAATCAAAATTTGGGAGGGAGAGAAGGTTGAGAATAATTTCCCATGAGATTTCTTCAGTACAGACCTGCTTGTGTGCTTGTGTATGTGTGTGAAATGTTAATACATTAAACAAATTTTCTGATTATAGAAACAAAATGTGGGCTTATTCTAATTAGGGACATGCAGAGGCAGAGGTAGGAAAGAATGACGCCTCCCCAGCCCCACCATCTGGTGACTCCCTGGAGAACAGCCTGGTGCGGGTGGGGGCGTGGCGCCCAGGCATTCCGGGTCCCAGAAGCCACTGGCTGTCTCAGTGGGTGTGGAGGGAGCATCGACTCAGCCTTTCCTAAGCCATTCTTGCATTTAGGGCATAAGAGTAGATGCAAAGACTGGTCGCGCCCAGCCCTGGTCTCCAGCAGAAGGGTCCCTTGTTCCAGAAGCGGAGAGGAGGGTTGCCGAAAGGATCCAGCATCCCTGCCTTGTTGGCAGGTTTCACCTCTATATCTTCTCTCTGGCAGGACGTCTCCAGGCCCTAGATGCTCTCCCCATGCCAAGGCTCCTAAAGTTGGCTTGCACACCCGCCCGAGAGACTCACATAGCCCTCACTCTTTGTTCATACCTGCTTCTGTTTCCCCTCATCCCTCTTCTCTGAAACTGAGCTCCTTACGTCAGGCAGAGACGTGCAGAGGAAAGCGTCAGAGGGCCTAGGGATAGGAGAACCTTGGGTTCAAATATGACTCTGCCTTGCATGTGCTTGGTAGCCTGGGGGCAAGGCACGTTGCCTCTCTGAGGCTCAGTTTTCTCATCTGTAAAATGGGTATCATATAGTAACTTCTCAGTGGGTAAAGGACATTTGAGGAAATGAAAGGGTCTAGCTGCTGCCTGGCCACAGTAATACCTGTTACCTGCTGGCCATTAATAGTGATGCAGGCAGAGACTTGGTTCTGTTTTCCCTTGTACCAGGAATTTAGGGCAGGTTTTGGGGTGGATGCATGGGTGAGTGAAAATGAAGTGGAAAATGGTGGAGGGTTTCTGTATTAGACTGGGGAGGTTGGCGGTGGGGAGCTGGACCCCCAGCCAAGGGCCAGTGAGTGCTGGCCTGTGTCCTTCTGGTGGAACAGAAGATCCCCTTGAGTCTTGTTTCTGTCCCCCAAAAGGATGAGCTCTGTGGCCCAGACCCATCCCTGTCCGATGAGCTGACCTCCATCCTTGACGAGCTGACTCAGCTGAGCAAAAGCGAGCACTGCAAGGTGGCCCTCAGAGCCAGGCAGGTAGGCTGGCCGGCTGTGGTCCCCACCGCACCCAGGGCTCACGGGGTGCCGTCCACCACGCCCAGCCCCCCACATGCACAGCCCCTCTCCTGCAGGACCGGCCCTTGACGTCTTCCCTGCGAGGATGGCTCACCCCAGCCTCTGCATCCCCGCCCCTCCCCCCGNGTAGGCTGGCCGGCTGTGGTCCCCACCGCACCCAGGGCTCACGGGGTGCCGTCCACCACGCCCAGCCCCCCACATGCACAGCCCCTCTCCTGCAGGACCGGCCCTTGACGTCTTCCCTGCGAGGATGGCTCACCCCAGCCTCTGCATCCCCGCCCCTCCCCCCGCAGGTCCTGATTGCCTCCCACCTCCCCTCCTACGAGCTGAGACACAACCAGGTGGAGTCCATTTTCCTGTCTGCCATTGACATGTATGGCCACCAGTTCTGCCCGGAAAACCTCAAGGTGAGGCCATCTGCATCCTTCCACGTTGCACAGAGCACACGCCATGGCCCAAGTGGGGCCTGGGGGTGGGCAAGCAGGCTCTCCCTGCCCTCCATGGGTTGGCGCTCGGATGCAGGGCACAATCACGAGCACCAGTGGTCTAGTTCAGTGTGGCCAGGGCTGCCTGAGGGGCCCAGGGGCAGCTCTGAGAGAGGTCAGGTCCTGCAGGATGGATGGCAAGGCAGCAAGGCGCTCTCAGGAGGCATGATGTTAAAACTCCACATGTGATGGAGCTTATTGGAAGCTGCGAGCACTCACATGGCTGGGTCTTGGCTTCATTTTCCCAGGGCCCCCTCTTCACCCCCTAAATCTGCCTCATTCACAAGCTTCCAGGCACCCCCTCTATGGCTAGAGCTGGGAGCCCTGGGAACAGTCACCCCAGAACTGCCTGCACATTCAGATCTCATGGGCCTGGGGCCTGGCAGCATTTTGTGAGAACAACACGACCATCTGCCACTGTCCCTCCCCTCCTCTGACTGCTGGTTGGAATTTGTTAGCATTCCCCTTTCCTTCTTTATTTCCCTTTCCATTTCCTGCAGAAATTAATACTCTCAGAAACAACCATCTTTGATGTGCTGCCCACTTTCTTCTACCACACTAACAAAGTGGTTTGCATGGCATCCTTGGAGGTAAGTAAGTGAGAGGTCCCTGGAACAGCTTCAGTACTGACTAGTGCCGGTCCTGGCATCCACTGCCTGCACTGAACATGCCTGACCCTGGGCCATGTGCCTGGCAAACATGATCTCAGCATTTTCTCTCCAAGGTAGGTCCTTTTACTTACTTACACCCATCTCACAGAAAAGGGAATGCAGGCTCAGAGAGGTGAAGCAACTTGCTCAAGGTCACGCAGCTAAGAAGTGAAAGAGCCGGGATTTATATCAAGTCTATCTTAGCCCAATAGCTCAGTTGGTAAAGAATCCACCTGCAATGTAAGAGACCCCAGTTCGATTGCTGGGTCGGGAAGATCCGCTGGAAAAGGGATAGACTACCCACTCCAGTATTCTTGGGCTTCCCCTGTGGCTCAGCTGGTAAAGAATCCACCTATAATGTGGGAGACTTGGGTTCAATCGCTGCGTTGGAAAGATCCCCTGGTAAAGGGAACGGCTACCCACTCCAGTATTCTGGCCTGGAGAATTCCATGGACTGTGTAGTCCATGGGGTCGCAAAGAGTTGGACATGACTCAGCGACTTTCACTTCACTGTTGTAGTCCAAAGTTCTTGCTGGTAACCCCAGCTGTCGTGTGTTATTCCAGCCTCCTCTGGCACAGGCACAGTTAAATACTAACCCCAAGGGCCAGCTCCAAGGCACTTCATCTAAACTTTTGATTCCTTGAGCAATGAATTATGGCAACAGTGAAAGTTGTCTACCATGGAAGCTCATTAGACACTTAGTGTCCAGAGTTTTATTGAGGGCTGGTCACATAAGCACCAGAGAAAGCGATGGCACCCCACTCCAGTACTCCTGCCTGGAAAATCCCATGGATGGAGGAGCCTGGTAGGCTGCAGTCCATGGGGTCGTGAAGAGTCGGACACAACTGAACGACTTCCCTCTCACTTTTCACTTTCATGCATCGGAGAAGGAAATGGCAACCCACTCCAGTGTTCTTGCCTGGAGAATCCCAGGGACGGGGGAGCCTCGTGGGCTGCCATCTCTGGGGTCGCATAGAGTCAGACACGAATGAAGCGACTTAGCAGCAGCAGCAGCACATAAGCACCCTCTGCTTGGCACATGCCAAAATTCCAAACTCCCAGGAAGAAAACATATGCTCAGCATAAGTCATACTGTTTGCTTAGTTAATGTACTGCCAACCATTCTTCTCTGGGAATGGTGGGAACCCTCCCCAAATTCAAGTTCTCACGTGCTAGCCAAGGGCCAGCCTTGCAAGCAGCAATTTCAAAGGATAGCAGTTAATCCCCAGATTCCCTATCCAGTTAAAAAAATTCCTAGTGCTTAGTCTTCAGAACCATGCCGTCTAATATGCTGACCACATGTGGCTTGTGAGCACCTAAGATGTGGCCAGTCTGACTGACCTGTGCTCTAAGTATAGGATACACACTGGATTCCAAAGACTCAGTATGGAGAAAGAATGGAGAATATCTCAATTTTTAAAAATTTGGTTGCCTGTTGAAATGATAGTTATTAGGGATGAAATGAGGTATGTTATTAAAA